>ONZH01010075.1:0-438453 GCA_900303285.1 Rhinella marina | reverse complement strand
TGGCATCAGTAACCTGTAACACCTTCTGTCATATAATCGCCTGAGCCTCCACCACTTCCATCATGTCTGACAGATGCCGTTGTCCATAGAATCTTGTCGTGAAATATACTGAATTCTGACGGTGTGGAGTCGTACCAGTAATATTTTTGGGAATCCTTTGGTAGTTCTCGACTTCTACGGTTAAAGGGTCGCTGTTTGTAAATGATTGTTCCATCGTTGTACCTCAGGTAAATAGTGTTCTTTACAAAGTCTTCTAGTATTAATTCCACCACGTAGGATCCAGTGCTTATCCGTGATGGAATATGTAAGGTACACAGGCTCTAGAATAAAGATTATACATAGGCCATTATTGTATTAGTGTATGAGTATCTCTCGTGTATTTTATATATTGTGTGTTTTAACATCATATAAGTGGCAAATTCATATTTGCCAACTTTTTTTAAGTAGGTTTTTTTGATGGCTATTATTTTTTCGAGGCTTAAAACACCCCTTTTTAGAGGCCACACCCTGGTTAAGTCCGACCACTCCTCTTTTATATCACATGTTGCCTCCTCCTCAGTGGGTTTGGAAACCAGGGATGTGCCTGATGATGCAGCATCCTGACGCCCCACACAGTTAGGGCTGATTTTCAGAAGGTGGAGGGTCCTGCGCCACCTACACCCCTTAAAGGGGTTATCCAATCTTGGACAATGGGGCGTATCGCTAGGATATGACCTCATTGTCTTATAGGTGCGGGTCCCACCACTGGGACCCACACCTATATTGAGAACGGGGCCCCAAAAGAGAAGGAGGACACACTGCGCATGCGCAGCCATCCTCTATTCATTTTATGGAGCACTGGCTCGGCTATTTCCATCGGTTCTATAGAAATGAATGGGAGTGGTGGCTGCTCTTGCGCGGTGTGCTCCTATTCATTTCTATGAGCACAGTGGGGAGCTGCACCTGGCGGTGGCCGGACCCCTGGAAACCCGAGGCCCTCATGCACAGAGCTCCTCCACTTCGTTCTCGATATAGGTGCGGGTTCCAGAGGTGGGACCCGCACCTATAAGACAATGGGGGCTTATCCTAGCAATATGCCCCTATTGTCCAAGATGGGAATAACCCTTTAAAACCCACAAAACGTTGCTAAAATTTGCAAAAGTGGGGCATGCACAAAACGTTTTGACAACAGTTTTCTGGTATACAGAAGTGTCCTCAAATAAATGGTGAGGCAAACCACCCTGAAACTTTGGTTGATGATCTAGTTCCAGCCATGATTGACCCCTTTTGACCACTTTGAAGCTCCATGATAGGTTTACACCCAGTTTATCATCATCTTACATGATCTACATGAAAATACCAGGCACACATTGAGCACTCTCCATAGTAATATCCACCATTCCGGCATGTCACAAGGTCTCCATCGGGGTCATGTCCTAGTAATTGAATGGTGGTTTCACAATTTTGAGGAACCCTTAAAAACAAAAAAGTGTTTTTTTTTAACATACTAGTTAAACGTAACATTAGCTTTAAAGAGACACATTATCACATTGGACATAAGCCTTTTTGTACAGTGGCTGGTAGATGGTGGTATACCTTATAATTGGTGATGTATGGTTGGTCACAGTGAGCTGTTAGGCATCTGGGGTATCAGATCTATTCCTAAATCCACAGAGGTCATCAGTTGCCACCCACCGCCATTAGGCATATGCTTGACCCAGCAACAACTGTTTTCCCTGTTGAGACATAATGAAAATTGTGCTTTCAATATCTCCAAGAATGAAATAATGCAGAGGTTTATCATCTTCTTGATGAAATGGTTCTACAGCATCTCAAAGCATGACACATCTTCGTGAAAATGACTGTCCTCCCTGGTGTCTGAAAGCGGCAAGAGAAACTGCATACAACCACTGCCTGCTGCCTCTGGACATGTTTTAATAGTGGGGTAATCCTGCCTATCTAGCCTCCAACATTGCAACAGAGCTGTCATCCAGTCTTTATAACTTGGCCCTATAGATGGATTAAACATCAGCAGATTGTGTCTTGCTGCTGTGGGTGCGTAATCCTGCCTATCTTGTCTTCAGCAGTGCAATACAACAATAATCTAGTCATTATAAAGTCAACATGTAGAGAGCAGGAATCATTCAGCTGCTACTGTTGGTGGTGTAATCCTGTCTATCTTGTCTCCAGCAGTATAATAGAGCTTTATCTAGCCATTATAAATTCACCCTGTGGAGAGGCAGGAAGGATCATTTGATTGTGTCTGCTATTGTTTGTGCTGTAATTCTGGCTATCTTGTCTCCAGCAGTACAATACAACTATCATCTAGTCTCATAACTTCAACATGTAGAGAGGCAGGGAATCATCAGATGATTGTATCTGCTGTTGTTGGTGGTGTAATCCTGCCTGTCTTGTCCCAGCAGTACAATACAACAATCATCCAGTCATATAACGTCACCCTTAGAGAAGCAGGAAGCAGCAGCTGATTGTGTCTTCTACTGTTGGTGTGTAATCCTGCCTATCTTGTCTCCAGCAGTACAATATAGCTTGTCATCCAGTCATTATAACATCACCCTTTAGAGAGGCAGGAATCATCAGCTGATTGTGTCTGCTTTTGTTGGTGATGTTAATCCTGCCTATTGGCTCCAGCATTATAGCAGAGCTGCCATCCAGCCATTATAATATTAGCAGTCAACATTAGCTTATTGTGTCTGCTACCGTTGATGGTGTAATTCTGTCTGTCTAGTCTCCAGCAGTACAATAGCTATCATCCACTCATTATAACTTCACCTGTAATGAGGTAGGAAACAAAAGCTGATTGTGTCTGCTATTTTGGCGGTGTAATCCTGCCTATCTTGTCTCCAGCAGTATAGCAGTTCTGCCATCCAGTTATTATAATGTCACCCTGTACAGAGGCAGGAATCATCAGCTGCTACTGTTGGTGGTGTAATCCTGCCTATCTTGTCTCCAGCAGTATAGCAGAGATGTCATCCTGCCATTACAACATCACCACGTAGGCGGTCAGACAACATCAGCTTATCGTGTTTGTCACTTTCAGTGGTATAATTCTGCCTGTCTAGTCTTCAGCAGTACAATAGGTGCCTTCCAGTCATTATAACATCACCCTGATCCAGTCGTTACAACTGGAGAGGCAGGAAGCAACAGCCTATTGTGCATGCTACTATCTGTGGTGTAATCCTGTCTATCTAGTCTCTAGCAGTACGGTAGAGCTGTCACCCAGCCATTATACTTTCATCATACAGAAACAGGAATCATCAGCTTACTGTGTTAAGTACCAGTGGCCGCTGTGCCCTAGCCGAACACATCTGATGGCTCTGGTATTGGAAAACAAGTGGCAGACAGAAATAATTGACACCCCCAATCTGCCCCCAGATCTTACCAGAGTTGGAAGGGTTTATCATAGTCCACCCGTCTCCTTAAATGACCTTCATACTGGTACCAGCGGCTTGGGTACGAAAGTTCTGTTTTCTACAGGTATACCCCCAATCATGTTGTATCTCATAACCGCAGTCCCAGTATAACAGTACCAGTTAAGGATCCCATAATTATCAATGAAAAGATGATTATATGTAAAGTCAACCTGAAAGACAGTCATTATTTGGTAAAATTAAAAATGCAGCAGAGAGGTTCAAAATTATACCGCCTATATATGGCATCCAATAAACAGACGGCGTGCAGGTAACCATTGAAGAGGACACAGAGCTAGTGCCGCAGCTCCAAACAGGAGGTCTGCCGAGAGCCACACCCACAACAATCTGATAGGTCACAAATATGACGAAACTGGAATAAAAATCCCATAAAACCCTTTTAAAGAGGTTGCCTAGGCTTTTTTTTTCATTTGAACCCCAGCCTGGAAAACCTGTGGAAAAATCCAGACTTACCTGCTCTCCGCAGCTCCGTTTTTTCTCTCTGGTTCTCTTCACCGGTCTTCTGGTCACTTTCTGGAAGACCAGTGAAGAGAGGCAAGGAGGTGAAACGGAGTGATGGGGAAGAGGTGAGCATGGATGTCTCCCATTCATTTCTATGTAGCCGACGGAAATAGCCGAGCCAGTGCTCGGCTATTTTTGGCAGCCCCATAGAAATGAATGGAGGGCGGCTGCGCATGCGCAGTGCGCCCCCCTTTACTTTGGGGGCTCCGTTCTCGATATAGGTGCGGGTCCCAGCGTTGGTACCCGCACCTATAAGATAATGGGGGCATATCCTAGTGATATGCCCCATTGTCTAAGATGAGAATAACCCTTTGAAAGAAAAAAAACTGGACAATCCCTTTAAGGACAAGGCAATATAGTCAAGGTTTTACGCCAATTTGGCAAAATTTGAATTGAATTTAGTGTCTTCTATGAAGAACATGTCCTACCACCCATCCAGTATGTGTTCTCTCAGTCGCCTTGAACGATATGGATCCACCCTGCATGTGAGACCCAGATGCCGCTGTGAAGATGGCAGCACACACAATGAAGACTTGGAGTCTGGCCATTACTGCCCTTCTCTTCCCATCTGCAGCAAGCGGCGCACAGCGCTGACTTTATATACCGCAACAACGTGCAACCTTGGCGTTATACAGGAAATCTCCTTTATATGATAACAGGGCAATCTTGAAGATTATTAATGTGTCCCATATATACTTCACATGGATTGGGGAAGTTGAGATAATCCAACATTTAGATAAGTTGTTTCTCAGCGTTATGACTCTTGTACAAGTCTTTATAAAATCACCACATTTAACCCCTTGAGGACATTTTTCACCTTCCGGCCAGGCCATTTTTTGCAAATCTGACTTGTGTTAACTTTGAAACACTTTTACTTATCCAAGCCATTCTGAGAACGTTTTCTCGACACATTGTACTTAATGAAAGTGATAAAATATGAGTCAATATATTTTACCTTTTTTATTAAATAAACCAAAATTAGCAAAAAAAAAAAAATGGAAAAAATTCACATTTTTCTAAAATAGTTATAAAAATAGTTATTACTTTACATTTCCATATGTCTGCTTTATGTTGGCATCATTTTGTAAATATCATTTTATTTTTCAGGATCTTAAAAGGTTTAGAATTTTAGAAGCAATTTTTTTTTAATTTTTAAGAAAATTTCCGAAATGCACACAATTCATTTATGAAGTCACTTTGTGAGGCTTACATAATAGAAACGACCTATAAATTACTGCATTTTAGAAATGACACCCCTCAAGTTATCCAAAACTGATTTTAAAAGCTTTGTTAACCCTTTAGGTATTCCACAAGAATTAAAGGAAAATAAAAATGAATCTTAAAAACATTTTTTTGGTAGATTTTTCAGTATAATCCATTTTTTTTCCATTTTAATCATTTTTTTCTCTGTAAGGGTTAACAGCCAAAGAAAACGCAATGTTTATTACCCTGATTCTGTAGTTTACAGAAACACCCCATATGTGGTCGTAAACTGCTGTACGGGCACACAACAGGGTGCAAAAGGGAAAGAGCAATATATGAATTTTGGAGGACAAATGGTTTGCTGGAATGGTTTTTGGGAGCTATGTCGCATATGAAGACACCCTGAGGTACCCCTACAGTGAAAACTCCCAAAAAATGACCCCATTTTAGAACCTACACCCCTGTTAGAATCTTTCAAGTGTGTAGTGAGCACTTTACCCAAAAGGTGATTCATAGAATTGTCTGTGAAAGAGGGAGATTACAATTTTTTTCAAGAAAAAGTTGCTTTAGCCGCACATTTTTCACTTTCACAAGGGGTTACAGGACAAAATGCACCCCACATTTTATTACCGATTTTCCCCTGAATACAGGCAACACCCCATAGGGACTTAAATCCTACTGTATAGGCGCATAGCAGGACTTTGAAGACAAACTGTAAAATATGGATTTAGCAGACAGGCCTTAATTGGCAGACACGGATTTTAGGTGCCATGTCGCATGTAAAAAATTCCTGAGATCTCGAGAAATTGGAGAGAAGTGCCCCCATTTTGGAAAGTGCACCCCTGTACGAACATTTTAAGGTGTGGAGAGGGCACATTTGGCCATACAGGTGTCTCATAGAAATGAATATGTAATAGTTGGAGGAAAGTGGATATATAAGCTATGCGGACTAAATCAGACATACAGTGGGGAAAGTAAGTATTTGACACACTGGAGATTTTGGAGATTCTCTAGGTCCGTGGTCCAGAGAAACATTTTTTAAATCAAGCCTGAGAGGTGTAAACTATCATTAGTCTAAAATGGAAGACTGTTGAAACAATCAATGCCCCTCTCCATACAGATATAACCAGGCCATGAGATCTCCTTACTCAGACCATTTCATATGACCACATAAAGTCAGCAGATACCACCTTAGTCTGGTCTTGATTGCCAGTGACTGATGAAGTCACAATGGTCTCGGTCTATGACATAGGCTTGGCCTAGAAATATCTGCTGACCTGAGTACTCTGACAGAAAACATCATGTCGTGGGAAACCAGGTCTTATAAAAAACATCACAAGAGAAGAAGACGCAAGCGGAAGAAGAGGTCACATAGACTCTGTAGACGTTGTAGAAGAAGGCATAGGGGTCAGTATATTGTGATTCCATGTTGAACTTGAGATTTGTGACTTTTCCCATAACTTGGTAACCAAAAGATATATTATTTTACACAGCTCCAAGGGCTCAACCACTGGTGGACGCTGCCTTGGCCAACTGCATTGATGCCATAACACATCACCTCAGGGCACTACATCTGTTGCAGACGTCACCATCTAAAGTCTGATGGAGTTCCTCAGGCACTGACATAACACCTATGGAAGATGACAAGGGTGACCATCTTTTGTTGAAACTATCTAGACCACTTGGACCCCCCCCCCCCCCCACAAGAAGAGGATCCATCATAAAATAAAGGAAGCATAAAAAAAACCCCAAAAAAACAATTTTTCAGTCCAAATATGACTTACTGGTAAAGGATATGCTTTGTAGTATCACAGGGCTTCCATAATGTGTTCTTGGCTGGTTCTCCACATCAACAACATTTCTAAGTAGTATCTTCCAACTGTATCTAACAGATGGGGTCCTAAACGGTTGACCCCTGTGCTAACCCACAATATCCTGAGAGTGCATTTGAGAAAGGACACATCTAATACAAGCCATTTAATGATCAAGGTTTAGGCCAGCCAAAACCCTTCCCCGTACTGTTAAGTGGCAAGTCTATCTACAGATGGATATCTGGCTTGGCTATATTCCATTGTCAAGTTGCAAGACTTGTTGGAAAGTCGGATCGTGACTCATAGGAGGCCACTTCCTAAAGGTGGAACTGGCGAGATGGTTCTCTTTCTTAGGAGATACCTCTTTGCATAATCATCAAGGTTGAATTTGTTTCGACATTTGTCATAGACTAAACACAGCGTTCCAGGCCTTCATTATACAGTATGTTGGTTTGAACACCACGTCTTTGCTCACAAAGTGCTGATCTTTTGAACTTCTGAGGAGCTGGTGGGGTACATGGATGTACATTAATACAAGCTGCTCTGGGGTTTCGATATACTGTATTGGATATGCAATTGGAAGCCAGAAGGTTACCACCGCATGTGCCCAGGGTGCAGGATGCCAGGGGGCACCAACTAACCACTTTGTCTTGTAGTCAGATACAAGGCTAGGGCCTGGAAATCCTAGTGAAGAAAATCCTAGCGATAGCTTAGGAGCTTACTGCATACTGTTATATTGATGTATTAAGTGTAAATGTGTTATGGCAGTGGGTGTGGATCCACCATGTTAACAGATTTGGCTTTGGGCTGATCTTAATGGTGTTTCCCTGGCAGTCCCTTAGTATTCACCCTTTAACCCCTACACAGTGATCTGGACTATACTGCATAGAAGTCACCAGGTCGCTATGTCCTGAAGTGGTCTCTGTGTGGCTAACAGCTAACCCATAGGGGTCAGAGACACCAGTGCTGGGCACTGAGGGGTCCGAAAGAATTGGTCAGGGACAGGCTGAGGTCAGGGCTGGTGGAGTACGTACAATAAGGCTTCATTCACACGACCGTATGTGTTTTGCGGACACGGAAACAAAATACGGTCGTGTGAATGAAGCCTTAGGGAATGAGTCCAAGGTCATGGCTGGCAACATAGTAGCAACACGAGTAAACAGGCAGAGTTCAGTACACAGGCAGACGACAAGTTACAGCAGATCTTTGCAGGAACATTGTAACAAGGAATTTGTAAAATAACCTTTTGGTCATCTTATTGCATATAAAATAAAAGAAAGAAGGTTAATTTCCTGGAGTCACATACTGTATATGTTTCAGAAATATTTTACTTTAATGTATGTCATGTCTTTGCCTGTGCGTGCAGACAAGGATATATTATAAAAAATAAACTGTCAGGAATGGGGAAGCGAGACATAACTTTTCACGAGAACACAGAAGACCTTATCTGTGCCTTTCATTATAAGATGAATGATATAGAAAGTGCAGTCACAAAAAAAGATGGATCAAGGGTTAAAGATCTTTCGATACAGCGCTCCCAGATCAATATGTCCTCTCTGGTGGCCGGGACCATGGGAGCGCACATATAGTGTGCAAGCACGACCACTACTGAAGGATTGCAAGGTGGTCATAACCATGGAAACGAGCAGTGTATAATGTGATGGAAAAATGAATGAAGCCAGCAAAGGAAGCAATATGGAGAATCACAATACATTAGTAAGTGTCTTGTATTAACTTCCTCTACATGATAAATGCCACTTACTGAAGTGAGACAACCCCTTTAATGGCCCAATATAAGGGGTGATTTACTTCACTTTAGGGGGCAGTAGATGACATAACCACTTTCCCTCTTCTTGTATTGCTTATCTCCCTCAGGGTATGAACTTAAAGTCAGTAAGTGGCATTTATCATGTAGAGGAAGTTAATACAAGGCACTTACTAATGTATTGTGATTGTCCATAATGCTTCCTTTGCTCTCCACAGCACAGGGGATAAGTATCTAATTGCTGCTGGACCCCCACCAATCAAGAAAACAGGGGTCCTGATTTCCCTGAATGAATGCAGTTACAGTTGAGCGTGCATGCTGCTGCTCCATTCATTCTCTTTGGGACGGCCGCAGATAGAAAAGTGCTGTGTCCCCAGCAGTCCCATAGAGAATGAATGCAGGGGCAGCGAGCATGTTCAACCGCTGCTCCATTCATTTGGGGAACTTGGGATCCAGCGGACCTACAGCCCACTGATCAGATACTTGCCCCCTATTCTTTGATGGGGATACATTCGTATATCTTGGTACAAGCCCTTTAAAGGGGTTCTCTCACTTCAGTAAGTGGCATTTATCAGGTAGAGAAAGTTAATACAAGCCACTTACTAATGTATTGTGATTGTCCATATTGCTTCCTTTGCTGGCTGGATTCATTTTCCCATCGCATTATACACTGCTTGTTTCCATGGTTACGACCACCCTGCAATCCATCAGCAGTGGTCGTGCTTGAACAATATAGGAAAAAGCACCAGCCTATGTGCGCTCCCATGGTCCCGGCCACCAGAGAGGCTGAAGCTCTTTCCTATATTGTACAAGTACGACCACCGCTGAAGGACTGCAAAGTGGTTGTAACCATGGAAACGAGCAGTGTATTATGTGATGGGGAAAATGAATCCAGCCAGCAAAGGAGGCAATAGGGACAATCACAATACATTAGTAAGTGCCTTTTACTAACTTTCTCTACATGATAAATGCCTCATTCTCCTGGGCCCATGTAGCGACTGCTACCTCTGCACTCCCTATAGCTACTCCCCTGCACCTGCGCTGCAATAACAGCATGGAATTGCGTATGTTATGAGGGTCAGAAATCATACGGTAACATTTACGGCACTGGGTTGATGTGACGGCAGTAATAAATGAGGTCTGCGTACACTTCTGCTATAGATAAGAGACGAGAGCTGTACATATACAGTGAACGAGCGCTGGACGACTGAACTGCTGAAGGATAATGTGCTCCATCATGCTGAAAGCTGCGGTCATCAGCCTGATCGTAGGTAAGAGCCGCCGTATAGCCACCACCATGCATTCTAGAACTAATTATGGTTCTTATATGCAGAAGAAGAGTCTACAATTTATATAATTATTATAGTTACCTGCTTAGTATTAATAACTAAGGGATGCAGAGGGGGCAGTTGTGCCTGACGTAAGGTAGGTGGCGGTGGGGCTGTTACAGATATTGCATTGGGGTCCAGGAGCTTGAAGTTCTAATAGCTGGAAGGTCTTCCAGTGTAAAGCTACCCATACTCCTGACTGCTAGCTCTCCCAGTCCTCTCATACATATGAATGCTTGGCTCGGCTGAGCATGTATATGTAGGAAAAGGGAGAGGGGATAAAGCTGCTGCAAGACACCTCTGACAGCAGCTCATCTCCCCACTAACAAAAGGACTGGACAATTGAATTCAATGTGCCCGATATCAACCTTCGGTGGAGTTTCAAAAGGCCACCATATATATTGGTTGTCCAAGTCCTCTTTGGAGGCTAGCTTCTCATGTTATGGGCATCACTGATTTGGTGGGGGACTTACAGAGGGACTGCTTTATATGAAACATTAAAATATTACAATGCATTGGTTAAAATTAGGGGGTGTCCATTGCTTTGTGTAGAAGCTTGTGGTCCAGCAGACCCAAGAGCCTCCCTGTGTACTCCTCCCAGGGAAGGGGGGGGATGGGGGTTGTAAACAGTGTTGAAGTTGTGCGTTCTGTAAAGGAAAGAGTGAAAACAGTGTCCGAGGGCAATGAGGATGAGACCACAAGGAGATGTGGGTGACATGTGGCCGCTGCTTTGAATGTTTTGCTAAATGGGTGCATGATTTTGCTGTATCCCCTTGTGACTATGCAGAATTTGGTACGCTGCCATTGTATCGTGGCTGCTTCAGTGCCACACAACGTGGCCTCACCATTAGGCTCCATTCACACGTCCGCAGAATGTGTCCGCATCCGTTCCGCAAAATTGCAGAACGGGTGCGGACCCATTCATTTTCAATGGGGCCGCAAAAGATGTGTGCCGTCCGCATCCGCACTTCCGTTCCGCGGCCCCGCAAAAATATAGAGCATGTCCTATTCTTGCCACGGACAAGAAAAGGCATCTCTATATAGAGCCGGCCATGTGCGGTCCGCAAATGCGGAACGCACATGGCCGGTGCCCGTGTTTTGCGGATCCGCAATTTGCGGACCGCAAAACACACACGGACGTGTGAATGTACCCTAACAGGTGTGGAATATTTATCCGTAGGACTTCCGGAACACATGGCTTAGAGGTTCCCTTGGTGGGGATCCCATGGCAGTTGCAGAGAGAGCAGAGCCTCTAGGTGTAATGGTAACGCCCCATTTGCTCCTAGAGGCTCATTTGCATATATTAAAGCATCATCTTTCTCAGCAATGCGGACACATATGAACATGGGACCAACACAGATGTCTTCAGCTGCCAAGTGCACGTGTAACAGGTCAGCCAGTAGCATAGGGACAAAACTGCTGACAGATACCCTTTAACATGGGTTGTCTAAGAAGGTAACATTAGAGGTCCTCTGATAGGAAGCTATGTCCTTGTGTCATTTGGACACAATCAGGGCAGGTTTTTAGCTGCTGGATGGAAATGAGAATATTTCCATTCACTGACAACAAGCAGAGGTCTTGAAAAGATGAAGAGTTGAAATAAACTGCAAAGTTTCTGGTGGGGTTATTAATCATTTCTAGGTATATGGTTACAGCATTATAACTTCTGTCAGACTTTTTTGGGATGGTCGCCTGTAACCTTATATCCTCCTGGGGACACATACAGTACAGTATGCAGTTATATATACTGTGTGTATATATATATATATATATATATAATATATATATATATATATATATATATACTGTGTACATATATCTATCTATCGTGAGGATACCAAATGTCGTATAGAGTTACACTTAAAATGGGAATGCGCCATACACCAGGCAATACTAACTGCAGTCATCTCCTTCCCACAGGCATAGTCTTGGCTGCACCAAATGTGAAGAAGACAAGGGAGGTAAGAGAAATGTCTCTGGGGTGCTGCTGTTCTACAATTAGATCCTAATGTGTCTAAAATTTAAAAAATGAGCAACTTTGTGTATAGTCCTGATTAAAACTTCCAGCTTTTTTTGTACATTCAGCACTAATACAGACTTATGTGTCTCCAAGGCAACAGACTACAAACAAATTCTGCGTAGTCTGATTCTACATTCATGCTCCTTCTATCTGTCCCCTACTACTGTAGGACTTAAAGGTGATGTCTCACGTAAGCAAATGGCATTTATCATGTAGAGAAAGTTAATGCAAGGCACTTACTAATGTATTGTGATTGTCCATATTGCTTCCTTTGCTGGCTGGATTCATTTTTCCATCACATTATACACTGTTTGTTTCCATGGCTATGACCACTCTTCAATCTGGCGTCGGTGGTTGTGCTCGCAAACTATAGAAAAAAGCTCTGGCCCCTCTGGTGGCAAGGACCATAGGAGCACACATAGGCCAGCACGTTTTCCTATAATGTGCAAGCACGGGCACCACTGATGGATTGCAGGGTGGTCTGTAACCATGGAAACGAGCAGTGCATAATGTGATGGAAAAATGAATCCAGTCAGCCAAGGAGGCAAAATGGACAATCACAATACATTAGTAAGTGCCTTGTATTAACTTCCTCTACATGATAAATGCCATTTGCTGAGGTGAGACAACCCCTTTAAATGTAAGGGTAAGTTCACATGATGGACTTTGAAAATTTGCCTACAAAATTCAATGCGGAATCAGTTTTTTCACGTATTTTTCGTCTTATTTTTACACATTTTTTATTTAACGAATGTGACGTATATCTGGCGGAGATTTTGTCGCATGCCATGTTGCGGCAGATTCGGCGACTTCTTCCTCACACGTGTAGAAAAAGGTCTAACTGTAAGACAGCAAGGAAGCTGGCTTACATTTAGAATCGGCGGTGGATACTCCGAAGTTATGTGGAGGCCGGCACCTCTACATAACTTCGGTGATCCACCGCCAATGCAGGGGCTTATTAAGACCCACGTCCAAAACGCCAGTCTTAAAAAATCTGCCCCGGGTGCTTATTTCAGTACAAAATTGCATTTTCAGCTTTTGGTTTTTGGCGCGGATCTGCTAAAAAAAAACAACAACACATGGGCACGTACATAGCTTTTTTTAAGCTTATCATTCATTTTAATGGGAGATTCAGCGCGGATTTCACCGCGTGCTTCATTTTTCCAACTCTTTGAAGGCATTTTTTTGAGCTGATTTTGAGGTGTAAACGCTCCCAATGAGTGGCAAAAAACTGCATGAACTGGCCCTAAGCATAAAAATAGAGGACAAATAAAAGGGATGACTGCGAGATCAGACTACACAGGGTTACTTTGTAGTCTGTAACCATGGAGACACATAAGTCTAAACTATGCAGAGATAGTACCTGGTGGCTGTACAGATATAGTCTTTGTGATATAAAAGCAGTATAAATAAATCTGCCTATAGTTCCCTATGAAAACCCCTGTGCAGCCTTTGTGTTCCAGGTATGAGGATGAGTCTATATGTCCATATGGGAGTAAGCCGATCTGCGGCACGGATGGATATACCTATGGAAATGAATGTCAGCTCTGTCGGGAGAATCAGTGAGTTATCATAATGCTGTATATAATAGAAAGCAAAACTTATGAACTGTGTATGGCTCTGCTGCCACCCGCTGGTGAGAAGGCATACCTTCAACACTACCTTCTATTGCCCTGAGATGATATCACAAAAGTTTAGATTAGGCAAAAACCTGGGAATTTGGGGATATCATGACTCCCCAGTGGGTTACATTTGAGTAATTGCTCATTTGTTTCTTGTACGTTCCTGTGAGCGGACTAGAGAGCAGTGGAGGGCCACGGAGGAGATAAGCGTCTTACATAATAGGGTAATTAGGCTTTAAGCCTCCCAGGTTTCTTTGAGAAAAGAGGGACCTCAATGTGTGGCGCATGCCCCCCCAGTATATTTTTAAGATTGTGACACTGCCCTAGTGATACCAATATTATATATGTAGCTGTATACTACCATCAGGGGTGCACCACCAATGAGGCCAGGTGAGGCGTCGCATCAGGCAGCACCAGGTAGAGGCAAGAGGGGGGCAGTGGAAGGGCCATGGGCAGTCAGCGCATTCATTGTGGCAAACGGATTAGGTTAAGAAATTGGCATGGAGGGGGGTGGGGGCGCTGTTCAGTTTTCACCTCAGGCAGCAGAAAGGCTAGGTGCACCCATGGCTGCCATAGTGCTATATGGTGACCAGATAGTAGTGCACACCTTGGTAAATTTGGGGCATGTAAGCCCCTCCCCAAAGAAGAACCCCCAATGAATCACCTACTTACATAAATCTTACCCATTTCCGGCCTAAGTTGCTGAAACAGGCTATGAAAATTAGGGACAGTCCCTGAAAATTTGGGACTGTTGGTAAACCATACCTAAGGAGTGTCATACTATGCATATATAGCCAAACACGCCCTTAATATTACAACCACGTAACAGTGCCCATAGAGACATTCGTCACCTACAGGGAGTCAAATGGTCCCCACTTCATGGAAATTGGTGCCCACACAAAGCAATACCATGTCCATATAAAGCCAAATGGGTCCCACGTAGGGACATACCGCGCCTACATAGTGCCAGACAGTACCCGAAGTGTTAACACTTTGCTCACATAAAAAAACAATGCCCAACTAGTACTACACTGTTCACACTTAGATTAGCAGCGAAAATTATAAATTGTACTTTCCTCAATGCCCATTTAGTGCCCACAGTCTCTTGTAGTCCGGGCCACAGAACAAGTTCCACTTAGCCCGTTTTGTTCTTGTGCTGCCCCTGAATCCCCAGCCTTATGTTATACTGACCTATGCCTAGGACTTGCATTACCAGTTATGGAGGTTTCCAAAATCTTACTGTGTATTTCAGAGAGAGGACAAATAAGGTCCAGATCAAAGATGAAGGTCCCTGTCCACCATCTGCCCAGCAGCAGAGAAGGATGAAGATGAAGCTGTAGCAAATGATGGCTCCATCTTGACTGCAGAGGAGGATGCCAAGTACGGTCCATACCGGCAGTGAAGCGACCACCTGTAGCTACATGAACAATGCTGATAGCGCGTCCATGGACAAGTATGGGTGCAGATTTAATGTAGATCATATATCCCAAAGTAAGAGCAGATGACATGCTTGTCAATAGACTTTGTTACCAATAAAGTATACAGTAATTGATTAATATTGAAATGTAACATTTGTTAAAAAATGTACAAATAAATGTTTGCTCTGATCTGTATAATAAAGTTACTTGTGGTGCGTCAGTCAGTGTAACAGCTATACATAAGCTTACCTAGAGGATATGGCATGAAACTGGCATAAGAAGGTCATGGAGGCGGCATGTACCATACTTATGGCATCCACCACTGTTAGGAGACTGGTTTGTTTCATCTATACTAGATTTGCCTACTTTTGGGAAATTACACCAGAGTAAAATATTGGGCATTGCCCACCCCTTTTAATATAAGCCACAGCTCTTCTCTAATGCCCTTCATGAGCCCCGACATAGCAGGTCGATCATCAATTGTTTACTGTTATGTGTTGTAATTATCTTGGCATGAATGATCGTTCATACGATTGTTTATAACCAATGGAAAACACAAGAATCATCCTAGATGGACAGGTTAAACTGGGGCAATGATCACAAACATTTGCATGAGTGATTGTTGAGGCGGGTATCACACCCCATGTAAAATGCCCTTTAGGCTTGTTGCTTCAGCAACCACCAAGACACCAGGCTTCAGTAACCTCAGTACCTGCGACTCATCAGACCCCAGACCTCAATGCACAAGACACACCAGACCTCAGTACTCAAAACTCATCAGATCCTAGATCTCAGTACCCAAAACTCATCAGATCTCAGTACCCAAAACTCATCAGATCCCAGACCTCAGTACCCAGAACTCATCAGACTCCAGACCTCAGTACCCAAAACTCATCAGATCCCAGACCTCAGTACCCAAAACTCATCAGACTCCAGACCTCAGTACACAAGACACACCAGACCTCAGTACTCAAAACTCATCAGATCCCAGTTCACAGTACCCAAAACTCATCAGATCCCAGACCTCAGTACCCAAAACTGATCAGATCCCCAGAACCTCAGTGCGCAAGACACACCAGACCTCAGTACCCAAAACTCATGAGATGCCAGATCGTAGTACCCAAAATGCATCAAATCCCAGACCTCAGTATCAGGACACATAATCAGACCCCGGACCTCAGCACCCAAGACACATCAGACTCCACATCTTAGTACCCAAAACTGATCAGACACTGACCTCAGAAGTCAAAGGCTCAACAGAGCCCAGTACTCAGGATCCAAAGCACATCAGACCCCAGACTTCAGTACCCAAGACACATCATCACCCCCCAGACCTCAGCACCAAAGATGCATCATCACCCCCCAGACCTCAGTACTCAAGACACATCAGACCCCCAGACTTCAGTACCAAAGACACATCATCATATCTCAGACCTCAGTACTCAAGACACATCATCACATCCAAGACCTCAGTACTCAAGACATATCATCACACCCCAGACCTCAGCACCAAAGACACATCAGATCCTAGACACCAGTCCCAGACCTCAGTGCCTAAGACACGTCAGACCCCAGAGCTCAGTACCCAAGACACATCATCATACCCCAGACCTCGGTACTGCTCGTTTAGCTACATATAGGCTTCATTCACACAACCATATGTGTTTTGCGGTCCACAAATTGCGGATGACGTTCCATATGGCATCTGTTTTTCCTACAATCCATTGTAACAATGCCTAGCCTTGTCAGCAAAATAGACATGAATAGGAATTGTTCTATCTTTTTTGCGGAACGTAAATACTGACATACGGAAACGGAATGCACACGGAGCACCTTAATTTTTTTGCGGACCCATTGCAATAAATGCTTCCGCATACGGTCCACAAAAAAACGGAACGGACACGGAAACAAAATACGGTCGTGTGAATGAAGCCTTACACACAGCAATCATTGCTTCTGTTTGGAATGAACAATCGCTACTACGATCATTCATTCCCATACAGTTTTATTGTTTGTTGGCAGCACATTCATCTTTACACAGGACAATGAGCTGTCGACAAACAAATTTTTTATGCTGCATAAACGATTGGATCACTCAAAAAATGAGTGTTGGGTGATTGGTGGCACATGACAATTATAGGAGATTTACATACAAGTTCAAGGGGTGCAGTAGATAAGGGTAATGCATGTACTTGTGTACTGGAAACTATTAGGCAACTGAAATAAGCCATGCCCATGCACTTCCTCATGATTCTGTCCCTCACTGTGCTGTTGCTCCATCCTCCAGTAGGTGGCGCTCTGTGCTTACTGATATGAACTACGCTCATGTTCGGAGAGCTATAGATGAATAAGGGAACCTGTCACTAGATCTGGGGGCACTTAACTAACAGCATGTCAATATGTAGCTGAGGTTTAGTTAAATACCAGCTGTATAACCACATGCTGTTGATTTAGTGGCCCCAAAGCTAGTGACAGGTTCCCTTTACAGCAGGGATCAGCAACCTTCAGCCTCCAGCTGTTCTGAAACTACAACTCCCAGAATCCTCCTTTAACTTCTATGGGAGTTACAAGAATAGCCAGGTGTGCATGCTGGGAGTTGTAGTTTCAGAGCAGTTTATATCAATCTGGACACGCCTACAACATGGGGCCCCTTTCTAGGTTTTTTTCCAGGGCCACTTTAAGTTTTCAGTCCTCCCAGTTTCACAGGAGATTTCGCCTCATGCATTGCACAGGGTCAAATCCGTAGTGACATTCCATAGGTTTTCCACAATATAATGCACTTTGAAAATCTGTGGCACGCTCATATTCTAGGAGATTTTTTTCTGCTGTGGATAAGGCTTTTAAAACCTATTCCACATGTTTTATGCTGTAAATTACTGCCAAATTTGCAGTGCAGAAAATTTCAAATCTCTGCCAGTTTTGAAGTGTCCTAACTTGAATATTTCACAAGTAAGGCTACTTTCACATTGGCAGCACGGGTGTCCGCCAGGCTGTTCTGGCAGGTGAACAGCCTGCCGGATCCATGCTGCCGCTAGTCCACGTGTGAAACCGGAACTACTCTCCGTCCCCATTCACTATAATGGGGGTGGGCCAGAGTTCCGGCCCCAGCATGGCAAGCATGCCGAGAGGCAGCCGGACTAAAATTACATCATCATCGAATAGTCACTTAGCTTAGGAATGGGTTTGAACGATCTGGAGGCTCTTGCAATTTTCTCCAGATATTTGATGCCATCTCCTTGAAGGTCAGCCAACAGTGGTCCAGCATCTGACTGGTCTCTGGGGGGCAGAGGTGGATGAACAGATACATCGTAAACCTAAATTCTAGCTTCTTCCAGGATGAGATGACCTTCTTCCAGAGAGTAAATAAAAAGAAAGCATTGTGCAACGTGCCGCTCCAGGGCCGATCGTGTCCCAGTTTTAGGAATGCCGAATGGTGATGTGGCCTGAATAGTTGGTGTATCAGGGTGCTCCCACCTGGATATCGTCGCTCCCCAGGGTTAGGCTCCATAGCATTAAAAGAAGAGAGTTGTAGTTCGAGTCCAGAATTGGTAAAGTTCATCAGTTTTACTTGAATAAACTTAAATCCAAACAATTCTTGATCTTTCTCTTGGCTCCAGCAGCTTTTGGGGTAGACCGGCAGGTGAACTTGAATAATTGGCGTTATCTCTTTGCTGTACTAATCTTTAGCTTCAGATTGATTACAGGACTTTATGGCAGCTCTGATACATTTAAGTGGGTGCCTTTGGCTGTTGACACCCTTGCAATACTCAGTCCATGAACTGCAAGAAGTCGTGGTGCTCTAAAAGCTGCTTCCCAGGGCTCCTGCTGTGGGTGGGTGGGGGATGCTCCTGCCCCTCACTGTGCCATGTTGTCTCCTCTCCTTCCAACTCTCAACAACTTATAGCTTTCCGCGACCCCTCCCTTGGTAGGAAGCATAACTAACCCACTTCTTGTACACAGGTCCGTACCGCCGCACATGTGCTATCTTTTGCCACATCTTGCAGATTGTGTACCCATGGAAGTCAATGGGTCCGCACTGCGATGTGGACGGACCCGCAGTTTGCAGTCTGCAGCACAGGCACGGAGGTTCCATGATCGTGTGCATGAGGCCTAAAGTGCATCTCCACTCATGTATGATAGTATCTAATAAATCCTGAGTTTCACCATTTGCACTACAGCAAAGTAACATACATTTCAGCGGACTGGTAATAACGCTCTTAGGGTACGACCACACTTTATGTATGGTCATGTAGCGGCCGCCTGGTATTAAAAGTGCCGTGCAGGCGTTAACAATGTAGACGGACTAAACAAAACGGTCTTCATCAATTTAATTAGAGCCTGCTGCCTGCTGGGCAGATGTGTTGCAGCCGTGACACAACCTTGCAGCGTGGACATACCCTTAGTGGCCAATCAGAACAAGAAGAGTTGCTGTGTAAAGCATGAGGGAAAAAAAGAGACATGAAATAGGATTTTCAGAAAGAATTAGAATTAGAATCAGCAGCTAAGTCGCAGGCGAGTCGTGGTTAGCACACGGCTATGGACATCATGGGAACATTTTTTATGATTGCATCTTACTCATTTGGAGCTATTTTTTTTTTCATTTCATCTTTTTTTTTTTAAATGTATTAGTTTCTGAAATACAAGAGTTAGAAATCCGTCTGTTTGCAGGCTGTCACTTTGTTTTCTTTGATTACTGTCAGCTGACGGCTCGTGTCTGGCTCTTATCTCATGATCTCATAAACACTTATTTAAAGGCTATGTACACTTTCGAAGGCAATTTTGTTTTATTATTGCATTGCACTTATTTTGAGCTAAAAATCTTTTTTTTTAAATTGGTCTTTATTAAAAATGTTGAACCCCTTTCTCTGTACAGCCTTGAGATTCTCTAGTAGCACTCTCTGTATTTTTACATTTCAGGCAGCTTAGCTGATGGCTCCTTATCTCTGACCTTAGAAACACTCTATTAAATAAGGCTTCTTTCACACTAGCGTTTAAGGAATGACAGAACTCAATACCGGAAAAAAACGCTTCAGTTTTGTCCTCATTCATTGTCAATGGGGACAAAACTGAACAGAACAGAACGGAGTCATCAAAACGCATTCCGTTCTGTTTAGTTCTGTTCTCATACTGCAAACCGCAGTATGTTGTACTTTTCTTTCTATCCTGGGATGCGGAGCAAGATGGATCCGTCATCACCCCCAATGCAAGTCCATGGGGACGGATCAGTTTTCTCTGACACAATCTGACACAATAGAAAACGGATCCGTCCCCCATTGACTTTCAATGGAGTTCATGACGGATCCGTCTTGGCAATGTTACAGATGATACAACCGGATCTGTTCATAACAGATGCAGATGGTTGTATTATAAGTAACAGAAGCATTTTTACTGAACCCTGCTGGATCTAGCAAAAACGCTAGTGTGAAAGTAGCCTAAGTGTCTATATCCTTTTAGTAATTTACAGATGTGGAGTCATTTATCAGACTGGTGTAAAGTAGAACTGGCGTAGTTGCCCATAGCAACCAATCAGATTCCTCCTTTCATTTTCTAAAGGAGCTGTCTAAAATTAATGGTTGAATTTGATTGGTTGCTATGGGCAACAAAACCAATTCTACTTTACACCAGTCTGATAAATGACCCCCAAGGTTTATTAGATGACAAAGTAAAAGTGCAAGTAGGATTCACACAGCTGGACAATTAACCCTCTGTGACAGAACGGCTGAATATTTCTAATAAAGACCAACAGGGAAAATTATTTTTTATCCCAAAATGAGTAAAATGAATCATTAAAAAATAGCTCCTAAAAATGTACAAAGCCTTTAAAGGGGTTATGCAAGATCTATAATGCCCCCCATATGCAGAGGTTATACCTACCTTGGTCCCGGCACCCATGTTGTTTCTAATGCCAGCATGGCCGCCAATGCATCTCCCTATCGCACTGATCAACGCATCCGGCTTGGGTGGGGGGCAGCCAATAGCAGGCCGCTACAGGAACAAGCCTCCCTAGAATGGCGGTTGACGCCATTAATGAAGCCATATTCTTATCAGAGTGATAACAGTTTGGCTATAATGAGTGTTCATGAAGTCAGCCGATTACAGCTACACATGAGCTGTCAACCGACAGGATTCAAAGAAAACAGAAAGTGACAGCTTACGAATAGGATTGATCCTACTTATCAGAGTGATAACAGTTTAGCTATAATGAGTGTTCATGAGATCAACAGATAACAGCTACACATGAGCTGTCAACCGACAGGATTCAAAGAAAACAGTAAGTGACACCTTACAAATAGACTGATTTTTTTAACCCTTGTGTCTCAGAAATGGTTTTATATTAAAGGGGTTCTACAGTTTTTAAAAACTGATGATCTATCCTCTGGATAGATCATCAGCATCTGATCGGCGGGCGTCCGACACCCGGGGCCCCCGCCGATCAGCTGTTTGAGAAGGCAGCGACGCTGCAGGAGCACCGCGGCCTTCTCTGTGTTTATCGCAGGCCCAGTGACGTCACGACTAGTATCACTGGCCTGGGCGGGGCTAAGCTCTGTTTCACATGAATGGAGCTTAGCCGCACCCAGGCCAGTGATACTAGTTGTGACGTCACTGGGCCTGCGGTAAACACAGAGAAGGCCGCGGCGCTCCTGCAGCGCCGCTGCCTTCTCAAACAGCTGATTGGCGGGGGCCCCGGGTGCCGATCAGATGCTGATGATCTATCCAGAGGATAGATCATCAGTTTTAAAAAACTGCAGAACTCCTTTAAGACCAATTGAAATATGATTTTTAACCCAAAATGAGTAAAATGCAAAATGCCCCCAAAGGTGTCCGTAGTCTTAAAAAGTCAATAGCGTAAAATTTGTATTGTCGCAAATTGCGACAAAAAAGTCGCAAGTCTCACGTTACATGGCGTAATGCATATCGCTGTGTAGCACCGCCCTATAGCCTGACATGGCAAACCGATGGACACGTGTCGTCTGCGGGATCTGTATTAGCTATATGGAGGTAAAACAATAAAAAAATAAATGACTATAAAGAAGACATGACAAGTCCCCTTGTGTCCCGAGCCGCTGATCTCTGCAGTGACTATAATACCTCCTCATCTCATGTGGAGCCTTTTAGTAGCAGTGGAGTTTATCCTGAGGGATCTCTGAAGAAGAGGATAATGGCCTCACTTAGCAGAGGCACGATACGAGCGCTCACCATTGCCAAAAATTATATTAAAACCGGCAGCAGCCATTCCGTCTATTCACAAGCAATTAAATAAGCTCGGTTCGTTTCACTTTTTGTCTTCGGGGCTGTGATACATGGCTTGAGAGTCCGGTTTGCCTACCATAGAAAGTGACACTATAGGACAGGGATGCTCAACCTGCGGCCCTCCAGCTGTTTCAAAACTACAACTCCCAGCGTGCCCCAATAGCTGTAGGCTGTCCAGGCATGCTGGGAATTGTAGTTTTGCAACAGCTGGAGGGCCGTAGATAGGGCATCCCTGCTCTAGGTCATTAATCTGTAAGTGGTGCGGGTCTGACTGCTAAGACCCATACAATAGTTAGACTGCACGATCAACCCTATTAAATTGCGCATTCAGCCTGGTAGGGTTGATCCTGCTGGTTAAAATATAGTCAGTGCAGAGAGGGGTGTGGTCTGCGTTGAGAAGCTGAGGTGCACTGAGGGGGCTAGGCCCCGCCCCGAGGTGCACAGAAGCCCTAATTTTGCATGATAAATAAAAGTATTTTTTTCTCTGATACGCCACAATCGATTTTCACAAGGCAGGTATCATTTTAATCAGCAGGATCAACTCTATTAGAAAGTAAATCTGGTTTTATAGGGTTGATCTTGCTGGTGGATGCTCTTGAAGGTTCATCTTCAACATGGTACCTTTTCCTGCAAAGCAACATTCCCACTGCTGTTCGGGGGACTAAAATACTATATTACGGCCCTATTTTTTTCAGGGGGGGAGGTATGTTAAAATTTTTGGTGTATTTTTTTTAGCTTACCCGCATCACATGGGTTGACACAGACAGCCCAGGGATCAGCAACTTTCGACACTCCGGCTGTTCTGAAACTACAACTCCCATAATGCCCCATTCACTTCTCTGGGAGACAGAAGAACAGCCGAGCATGGAGCATGCTGAGAGTTGTAGTTTCACAGCAGCTGGAGCGCTGAAGGTTGCTGATCCCTGGTCTAGACTTTGCAGTAGGGACCCCGGCATTGTGTGTCATTAGGGATTGTGCAGACAATGCAGCATGTGGAGGATTTGTAGAGAGCTAGGATCAGGAGGAAGCTGCTGAGTATCCGCTACCACCATATTCCCGCTATGGATACCGCTTTGTTTACGGCACAGCTCGCTCATTATCGCTTTCTTCTCTTTCTGGTATGCACCATGCATGACTAGTATGCATTTATTTACTAGTCATACGGCCTCCATACATCAGACCATGGAAGCAGATCACATCATAGGAGGTCATATTTCCGTTCTGGCCCTTTAACTCCCCCAGGACTGTCCACTTCAACCTGTTAGGACATACCTTAGGTATTACTGCATGTTTTTATTTTGTAGGCACAGGTGGTCATTTATTGTAAAAAAAAAGAAAAAAGTTGAAAATAAAGAACATAATAAATGAATTGTTTCAGATGATAAAAAATAAAAAAAAATCATAAAATATCAATCAATATAAAAAATGATTAAACATCTCACAAAAGAAAAGCCCTCAAATAGCTACGTAAAGGTAACATTTAAAAAAATAAAAAATTATAAAATATCAATCAATATAAAAATGATTAAACATCTCACAAAGGACAAGCCCTCAAATAGCTACGTGAATGTAATTTTTTTTTAAATAAAAAATTATAAAATATCAATCAATATTAAAAATTATTAAACATCTCACAAAAGATAAGCCCTGAAACAGCTACGTAAATGTAAAATTAAAAAAAAATCATAAAATATTAATCAATATAAAAAATGATTAAACATCTAAAATAGCAACATAATGGTAAAAGGAATTAAAAAAAAAAATTCCTGTGGTCCTGAAACGGGTTGTGGGTCGACGGGATATATTTTATTTGAAATGGGCCAGAATGGGTTAAAAATAACAAAGTGTAAAATATATCAAATAAAATATCAATACGCATAAAAAATATTAAACAACTCACAAAAGACAAGCCCTCAAATAGCTACGGAAATGTAAAATTTAAAAAAAATTTAAATAAATCATAAAATATCAAACAATATAAAAAAAAGATTAAACATCTAAAAATAGCAACGTAAATGTAAAAATAAAAACTTTTTTTTTAAATTCCTGTGGTCCTGAAAGGGGTTGTGGGTGACAGGATACATTTTATTTAAAATGGTCCAGAATGGGTCAAAAAAAGCAAAGTGTAAAATATTTCAAATAAAATATCAGTACGTATAAAAAATTCAAGCCCTCAAAAAGCTATGTAAGATTAAATTTAAAAAAATAAAAAAATCATAAAATATCAGTCTATATAAAAAATTATTAAACATCCCACAAAAGACAAACCCTCAAATAGCTACATTAAAGTAAAATTTAAAAAAAATAAAATCATAAAATATCAATAAATATTAAGAAAAATGATTAAAAAATGATTTGACATCTCACAAAAGACAAGCCCTCAAATGTAAAATTTAAAAAAAATCATAAAATATCAATCAATAAACATCTCACAAATGACCTCAAATAGCTAAGTAAATGTAAAATTAAAAAAATTAAAAAAATCATAAAATATCAATCAATATTAAAAAAAGATTAAACATCTAAAAATAGCAACGTAAATGTAAAAAGAATTTTTTTTTAAAAAAAAATTCCTATGGTCCTGAAAGGGGTTGTGGGCGACAAGATACATTTTATTTGAAACGAGCCAGAATGGGTTAAAAATAACAAACAAAAATAGCAATAGATTCCCTGCTGCTACCGTTTTGACTCTGCTTCAGTCTGTGCTGATCTTCACTTCCTGTTCCTGCCTCAAAACACAGGAAACGACTGACGATGCCTGCTTAGACAATCACTGGGCAAAATGGTGATCCATCTTAGCCAGTGATTGGCTACCTGGGCGTTTTCACCTTTTTGATGCAAAGCTCCAAATTCCCTGCATAGACCTAAAATTTAAAAGTAACCTCTTAACAGCGAGCAGGTGGAACTCCATTTTTCTGGTACTGAGCTCCAAATCTCCTGCACAGGCAAAGATTTAAAATAAGACATTCTGGGTACCTGCAGCCACCACAAGAGGGAGCAACATGCTCCTTATATGTTGTATTGTGTGTATGCAGTGAGCTCCCTCTAGTGGTGGCCCCAGGTGGCCAGTATGTTATCTATTAAATCGGTGCAGATTTGGGGCTATGTGTGTATCAGAAAAATAAAGTTCCAACTGTTTGTGAAGATTGTGATTTTACTACATACAAAATTGCTTGGTTGTAAAGAGGTTAAAGGGGTATTCCCATCTCACAAATGTAGTTTGTATAGTTAGATATAGCCACACCAATATTATTACTAATAGAATGTATTTATATAAAATGTACCGTTTAGAGGATTTCCCTATTTGTACTGTATATCCATTGTCCCACACACATCAGTCAGGCCGTTGCCCCTGGTTACGTCCACCGAGGCCTTGTAGTAGTGGTGGCCGGCTTGCTATTGTTCAAACCCGCTCTGAGGTAACTGCTGTATTGTGAACACACATTACATGAGCATGCGGAGACACATCTTAGGGTACTTTCACATCTGCGCTTTGGACGCTACCAGAACGCAATGGTCAGGATCCGTCCAAAACACAGACTTTATAAACAGATTCTGCTCCATAGAGATGAATGGATCTTGGAACAAGATCCGTTTCTCTGCGTTTTGGAAGCGCAGACAAAAATGCTACAACCCTAAGATGTGTCTCCGCATGCTCATACAATGTGCGTTCACAGTACAGCAGTTACCTCAGAGCGGGTTTGAACAGGGGCAAGCCGGCCACCACTACTACATGGCCACGGTGGTCGTAACCAGGGGCAACGACCTTACTGATGTGTGTGGGACAATGGATATACAAATAGGGAAATCTTCTAAACGGTATATTTTATATAAATACATTCTATTAGTAATAATACTGGTATGGCTATATCTAACTATACAAACTACGTTTGTGAGATGGGAATACCCCTTTAATGAACTTCCGTGTAACATATGAACTTCCTGTTACAAACTGTTCAGTAGTTCTGGTTTTTACAAGCCGATCGGTCTCAGCGCTTCTACCTTTGAGGTTCCTGTTTTTTGAGAAGGTAGATGTAGGTGGTAACTCAGAAATATAGTTACTGTGATTGCAACATATAAAATGTGCCAATGATCCCGGATATGATGCAGATCTGTGTGACTAATAGATCACAATGTGACAGCAACCATGCTCAAGAGACATACCGTGATCTGTAACTTAAAGGGGTTTTCTGGGATTTAACTACTATGAGGAAAGGTCATCAGTATCTGATTGGTGGGGGTCTGACATCCGGGACCTCCGCCAATCAGCTGTATGAGCTGGCACCGGTTCTCCCATGAGCGCCGCGGCCTTCTCTTAGCTTTTCCTAGGCCAGTGACGTCACGTTCATCGGTCACGTGGCCTAGAAGCAGCTCAGCCCCATTCAAGTGAATGGGGCTGAGCACGATACCAAGGACAGCCACTGTACAATGTACGGTCCTGTCCTTGGTGAGCAGGGAGAAGGCAGCGGCACTCACGGGAGCGCCGGTACCTTCTCAAACAGCTGATCGGCGGGGGTCCCGGGTGTCAGACCCCCACCAATTGGATACTGATGACCAATCCTTAAAATCCTGGAAAACCCCTTTAAAGGGGGTGTCCAGGATTTTAAAAGGGATGGCCTATCCAATGTCTGATGGTCCCCATTGATCATTTGTTCTGCCGTAACTTCGGGCCCTGGAACTGCACAGCTCCGTCCATTGTGTAGCGGACATTGCTGGTTACTGCAGCGCTGCTCCCACAATGACAAACATTTCTAATGCGCTTTTCTCTCAGGGACTCAAAGGCAATGGGGACAAAACTGATCTGAATGGAGTGCACCGGAATGCATTCCGTCTCATTGCGTTCACATACCGGACAGACAACCACTGCAAGCAGCGTTTTTGAGTGCGTCATGGGATACGAAGCAAGACGGATCTGGCATAAAACACAATGTACAGTAAGTCAATGGTGCCGGATCCGTTTTTTCTGGCGGCCACTTACTTACTGGATCCCTCTTGGTCATTTTAGAGATAATACAACCGCATCCATTCATAACGGATGCAGCCGGCTGTATTATCCTAATGGAAGCGTTGGTCATCTGGCGTTTTCACCTTGTGCCTTCTGGGGTTTTACATGGGACTGCAGGATAATTAACGTCCTCCAGAACATATTTAGGAATGCATTAACTGTATCAGTCGTCTTTCACGATCTCGGGAAGCTGTTTGGACACGGGGCCGGGATTTAATGCTCTTTCTTGGCTCCGGTTTCACCGCTCTCTAGGGATTCTCATTTCTCCGTGTTCATCACTATTTACAGTACTTACATGTTAACAATCTGTGCTGACAAACCGCTTCTGCACGCAGGGCATGACACTACCTGGCGGCGATGTTTAGTGTGATAATGTATACAAGTGCTCCCATGGGGACTTTGGTTTGGCACGGAAATACACTGCGTCGACTTAACCCGTTGGCCATGTGGCAGATTTTTGGTGTGCGGCAATTTACGGTACGATGCAAGTGTAATGTGGTAACGTCTGCATAGCACGTATAAATTAAAGGGGTTTTCCGGGATTGTACTACTGATGACCTATCCTCAGGATAGGTCATCAGTATCTGATCGTTGGGGGTCCGACATTCGGGACCCCCGCCGATCAGCTGTTTGAGAAGGTGCCGGCGCTCCCGTGAGCTACCCCTAGGCGACTGACGTCATGTTCATCGGTCACGTGAGCGCCGGTACTTTCTCAAGCAGCTGATCGGCGGGGGTGTCGGACCCCCACCGATCAGATACTGATGACCTATCCTGAGGTGCTTGGAAACACGACCGTTGATCGATCTCTTCAGTTTATCTGACTGAAAGCAACTTGTGATGTCACACTGATGACCTGATGGAAGCACATATGTGATGTCACACTGATGACATGATGGAAGCACATATGTAATGTCACACTGATGACCTGATGGAAGCACATATGTGATGTCACACTGATGACATGATGGAAGCACATTTGTGATGTCACACTGATGACATGATGGAAGCACATATGTGATGTCACACTGATGACATGAAGGAAGCACATATGTGATGTCACACTGATGACCTGATGGAAGCACATTTGTGATGTCACACTGATTACCTGATGGAAGCACATTTGTGATGTCACACTGATTACCTGATGGAAGCACATACGGTATGTGATGTCACACTGATGACCTGATGGAAGCACATTTGTGATGTCACACTGATGACATGAAGGAAGCACATATGTGATGTCACACTGATGACCTGATGGAAGAACATATGTGATGTCACACTGATTACTTGATGGAAGTATATATGTGATGTCACACTGATGACCTGACGGAAGCACATATGTGATGTCACACTGATGACATGATGGAAGCACATATGTGATGTCACACTGATTACCTGATGGAAGCACATTTGTGATGTCACACTGATGACCTGACGGAAGAACATATGTGATGTCACACTGATGACATGATGGAAGAACATATGTGATGTCACACTGATGACCTGATGGAAGCACATATGTGATGTCACACTGATGACCTGATGGAAGAACATATGTGATGTCACACTGATTACTTGATGGAAGTATATATGTGATGTCACACTGATGACCTGACGGAAGAACATTTGTGATGTCACACTGATTACCTGATGGAAGCACATATGTGATGTCACACTGATTACCTGATGGAAGCACATATGTGATGTCACACTGATTACCTGACGGAAGCACATATGTGATGTCACACTGATGACCTGACGGAAGCACATATGTGATGTCACACTGATGACATGATGGAAGCACATATGTGATGTCACACTGATTACCTGACGGAAGCACATATGTGATGTCACACTGATTACCTGATGGAAGCACATATGTGATGTCACACTGATTACCTGATGGAAGCACATATGTGATGTCACACTGATTACCTGACGGAAGCACATATGTGATGTCACACTGATGACATGATGGAAGCACATATGTGATGTCACACTGATGACCTGATGGAAGCACATTTGTGATGTCACACTGATTACCTGATGGAAGCACATATGTGATGTCACACTGATTACCCTGATGGAAGCACATATGTGATGTCACACTGATGACATGATGGAAGCACATATGTGATGTCACACTGATTACCTGACGGAAGCACATATGTGATGTCACACTGATTACCTGATGGAAGCACATATGTGATGTCACACTGATTACCTGATGGAAGCACATATGTGATGTCACACTGATTACCTGACGGAAGCACATATGTGATGTCACACTGATGACATGATGGAAGCACATATGTGATGTCACACTGATGACCTGATGGAAGCACATTTGTGATGTCACACTGATTACCTGATGGAAGCACATATGTGATGTCACACTGATTACCTGATGGAAGCACATATGTGATGTCACACTGATTACCTGATGGAAGCACATTTGTGATGTCACACTGATTACCTGATGGAAGCACATATGTGATGTCACACTGATGACATGATGGAAGCACATATGTGATGTCACACTGATGACCTGACGGAAGCACATATGTGATGTCACACTGATGACCTGACGGAAGCAGATTTGTGATGTCACACTGATTACCTGATGGAAGCACATTTGTGATGTCATCACGGATGAACTGATGGAAGCACATTTGTGACATCACATCAACTTTCGTGATGTCACAATAGTTTATCTGACTTTTTTTTATGTTCCATTCATTACTTCTATTATGGATGATTTTTCGTTCTGTAGTAAACATCCCCTCCCACAGCATCCCATGCCCGGGGCAGACACTGTTGACAGGGCTCTGACAGTCCCCATAGCCGTGCCCGGAGCACCCAGTCGCAGAAGACATTCTTGATGATGGGGATTGCATTGATAAATTGTGTTAAAAAAGCGCGAGAGACTTCATAAAATAAATACAGAAAAGCCATGCAAAGCCCCAGAGCTCGTATTTGAATACCGCAAGGCTGTGTAAAGCCTGAGCTGTTACTGTGATTATGCAAAATTATGGAAATGAAGCAACTCTTTAACAACCTTTCTGTGTATAATGGTTAAAGCAGAGGAGCCCTTAAAGGGGTATGACAGCATATCAACAGGACCGGTCATAAGGGTCTGATCGGTGGTGGTCTGAACGTTACCTGCAGAGGTTTTTATGATTACATTGAATACAAATATAACATTTATTTTAAAGGGGTTCTCCACTTTGGACTACGAAAAATAAGCTGGTCACAGGGTATAGTATGAGGATTGCTTATTAGGTGTGATCTGCACGAGAAATTGGCAGCAAGTGTTCAGATTCAAGTGCTAAGAGATGAGGGTCCTGAATGAACTTTAACAGAGTATTAAAAAAAAATAAAAAAAAATAGACAACCCCTTTAAGAGATGAGGATACTGAATGGACTCTAATTATAGAGTGATTAAAACACCAGACAGCCCCTTTAAGAGATGAAGATCTTGAATGGGCTGTAATTATAGGTCATTTAAAAATACCAGACAATCCCTTTAATAAATGAGGTTCCTGAATGGGCTCTAATTAGGGTATTTTAAAACCGTTTAAAGGGGTTTTCCAACAGTTTTTTTTTACTGATCACCTGTCCTCAGGATAGGTCATCAGTATCTGATCGGTGGGGGTCAGACACCCGGGACCCCCGCCAATCAGCTGTTTGAGAACGCACTGACGCTTACAGTAGTGCCACAGCCTTCTCCCTGCTCACCAAGAACAGCGCCGTACATTGTATAGTGGCCATGCTTGGTATTGCAGCTCAGTCCCCATTCTCTTCTATGGGGCTGAGCTGTGCCTAGGTCATGTGACTGGTAAACGTGACATCACATGGTCGTAGGAAAGCTGAGCGAAGGCCGCGGCGCTAATGCCAGCGCCCGGTGCCTTCTCAAACAACTGATCCGAGGGGTCCCGGGTGTCAAACCCCCACTAGTTAGATACTGATGACCTATCCAGAGAATAGGTCATCAGTAAAAAACTGTCTGAAAACCCCTTTAACAGTTGAGGGTCCTGAATGGGTACCAATTAGGGTATTTCAAAATACAAGACAACCCTCTTAAGAGATAAGGGTTCTAAATGGGCTCTAATTATAGAGTACTTAAAGGGGTTGTCCCACAAAAAATATTCTACAGTTTTCAAACCAGCACCTGGATCTGAATACTTTTGTAATTGCAAGTAATTAAAAATTATGTATAGCTACTGAGTTATTCAATAAAATGTATCTGTATAGGACCACTTAATTTCTTATTTCTTTGACCTACTCACTGAGATGGCCGCATATGCTCAGTTTCATCCTTTAACTGCCTCCTGAGCTGTGATAGGGAGATCTGAGACACGCCTCCTGAGCTGTGATAGGGAGAGCTGAGACACGCCTCCTGAGCTGTGATAGGGAGAGCTGAGACACGCCTCCTGAGCTGTGATAGGGAGAGCTGAGACACGCCTCCTGAGCTGTGATAGGGAGAGCTGAGACACGCCTCCTGAGCTGTGATAGGGAGAGCTGAGACTTGCGTCCTGAGCTGTGATAGGGAGAGCTGAGACACGCCCCCTGAGCTGCAGCAGAAAAGACACTCCCCTGAGCTGTCAGCTTGATATGAATCTAGCAGAGCAATGAATGTGGAGCTCTCTGGATCCATGTGAGGTACAGGGCTGGTTCTAGCTTTGTTAGAAAGAGATTGTCATGTACTATATGATGTCTGATTTTCATTTTTTACATTATTTGTGGGATAACCCCTTTAAAAATAACACACAACCCCTTTAAAGAAGGCCCTGAATGTGCTCTAATTAGGGTATTTAGACATACTGGACAATCGATTTAAGAGATAAGGATTCTGAGTGGGCTTTAATTATAGGCTATTTCAGACAATCCCTTTAATGGGAGTGTAATTTCACTCGGTCATTTTAAGCCAGTTTTTATTTATATACACCCCTGTTATGACAGAAACCTGCTGCCTGATAAAGCTTTGATGGTAATTTGAATATTATGCCTTTTAACAACCTTCATTAGACGGTATTTGATTACTCCGTATGTGGTTATGTTGATGTTTTTACCACATATGACTGTGCAGCTGAATGTGGTGACTGGATTGTGGCAGTTATGTATAACGTGGTCCTGAATTTCTAGTACTTAAAGAAGAACTCCCGCAAAAATGTTTATTCTCTTACCTGTTAGAAAGGTGCATGATATAATCTGTAGTGAATGTCATCTTCTTATCAGAGAATGTAATTGTGAGTAATAACCTCTCTTCTTATTGTAGCTGGGTCATGTGACCAACTCCCTGACCTCCAACTGACCCAGGACAGGAAGCCAGTCACTGCTCTATTCATTCCTGTGAGACTGAAAGTGAGGCTCCCATAGGAATACATAGAGAATTAGACTTCCTGTCCACACATAAGTCTCTGTGTGAGTTGGTGGGTCTAATTCCTAGTCACATGACACAGATAAGAAACTTCAGGATGATATAACTCACAAATACAGACACTGGTAAGAAAATGACATTCACTACAGATTACATCATGTACATTTCTAGCAGGACATGGAATAACATTTTTTGCGGGAGTTCTTAATTGTTCTATTTATTGTGTTTTACATTGCTGTTTATTTATTTATATTTTCAGTTTTGTTTTATTTTCATCTATTATTTATAAATACATATACTTCATACACCGCCATATAGTGAACTATAGGTACAGGTTTAGGGCTTATGCACATGGCCGATGCCGGCCTGGGTCCGTATTGCGGCTCGCATACGCCGGGTCTGCAATACACGGGCACCAGCCGTGTGCAGCCCACATCACGGATGGCGACCCATTCACTTCAATGGGTCCACAATCCGGGAGATGCGGAGCGGAGGCATGGATCGGAATACCACGGAAGCACTATGGTGTGCTTCCGTGGTGTTTCAGGCCGTGCCTCTGTACCGCAAAAAAGTAGCACAAGCACTACTTCTTTGCGGTGTGGTCCCCATTCAAATGAATGGGTCCACGATCCGAATCCGGCGACCCCACGGTCAGTGCCTGTGCATTGTGGACCTCAAATTACAGTCCACAGCACGGGCACTGACTGCACACGCTCGTGTGTATGAGCCCTTACAAACAGAAAATCAACATAGATTTCTGTGTGTTGCCGAGGATTTTGGTGCGGATGTGCCGCAGATCTCAGCTTCCCATTGCAAATGGTGAAATCTACAAACACAAAAAAAAAAATAAAAAATCACAAGAACAGTTGAGATGCTGTATATTTCAGCAGCTCAATATCTACAAGGAAGAAAAAAGCAAAGCGTACATGAGATTTCGCTAATCTCCCACACTTTGCTGGTACTGTATAAGGCCTCATGCACACGACCATGTTTTGTGGTCCGTAAAACACGCATCCCGGCCGCGTGCATGCTGCCATTTTATTTCACACTCCTCTAGAAACGTTCTATCCTTGTCCTCAAAATGGACCAAGAATAGGACATGCTCTATCATTTTTTTTTTGCGGGGCCGCTGTCCACCCCTTTTGTGGCCCCATTGAAATGAATGGGTCTGCATCAAAAAATGCGGATCGGATGCGGACCGACGCTACGGTCGTGTGGATGAGCCCTTATGCTGTGGAGAATCTGTGTTGAAAAACAGTGGGTAATCTGCAACGTGTGCAGCTAGCCTAAGGCCCCTTTCAAACGAGCGTCCCGGATTCAGTTCGGATGCGTCCCGGAAAACTCGCACCATTTTGCACATGCAATTTCAGTCAGTTTTGTCTGCGATTGCGTTCAGTTTTTTTTCCACTCGGGTGCGATGCGTTTTTCACGCACGTGATAAAAAACGGAAGGTTTAAAACAACATCTCCTAGCGACCTTCAGTGAAAAACGCATTTTATCCGCACTTCCTTGCAGATGCAATGCGTTTTTCACGCAGCCCCATTTACGTGAAAAACGCAGAATATAGAACATGCTGCGATTTTTACGCAACGGCGAACTGATGCCTGAAAAAATACGCTCATGTACACAGACCCATTGAAATGAATGGTTCAGGATTCAGTGCGGGTGCTATGAGTTCACGTCACGCATCTCACCTGCGCGGAAATCTCGCTAGTGTGAAAGGGGCCCAATGGGTCTGTGTACATGAGTGTATTTTTTCACGCATCAGTTCGCCATTGCGTGAAAATCGCAGCATGTTCTATATTCAGCGTTTTTCACGCAGCTCTGGCCCCATAGAAGTGAATGGGGCTTCAGCGAAAAACGCATTGTATCCGGAAGTGCGGATGCAGTGCGTTTTTCACTGATGGTCGCTAAGAGATGTTGTTTGTAAACATTCAGTTTTTTATCACAGGCGTGAAAAATGCATCCATACGTAAAAAAAACTGAACAAACGTACGCAATCGCAGACAAAACTGACTGAACTTGCGTGCGAAATGGTGCGAGTTTTTCGGAGTTGCACCAGGAACGCATCCGGAGCCAATCCGTACCGTTTGTGTGAAAGAGGCCTAAGTAGCACTGCAGATAAGGAGTCCAAATCGCTATTTGGTATTTTCCTAGCTGCCCTGAAATACAATGGCAGGACTGCTGCGCATGCGCACAGGAGATCTCTCCACTGTGTTAGCATAGCACAGCAGATATAAGCACTGACGACGGGGGGCAGTAGGAAAATACAAAAATAGGGACTCCTTATGTGCAGCACTACCGCTGAGAAGAACCCGGATGCGGTTGCGGGTCCTTATGGTCGGCCTGGCACCGATTCTCCAGCGTGGCAGCCCGTGGTGTTTGTTCTGTTCTTCAGGTTGTTGTGTTTCCAGCGCAGCGCCCGAAGGGCGAGCTTAACTTGTCTCATCAATCTTCCTTTTCTTAAGCGGTCCGACCTATCTGCGCTTCTCTTTCTCTATACGCAGCACTACTCACGTATTACTGCAGATAATAGTCCAGCACCATGGTGACACGTTCCCTTTAAGCCTCTGTTAGCAGGAATTCACACCTGGCAGATTTTATCTTGTTGCAGAAATATCTGCGGCTGAAGTCCAGTTCCATGTATCTGAGCTTGGAGGCTTGCAGACATCCAAACCCCACACGAGTGGAAATGATTTTCAGTCGCAGAAATTTCTGTAACAAAATCTTCCGCGTGTGAAGGCCGGCTCGGGGTATGTTCACACAGGGTTTTTTTTCAGCATGGATTTTGGTGCAGATTCCACACTCATAAACCCTTACTGAAAATGCTATCAAATTATCTCCACTGACTTCAATGGGGAAAATCGCTTGTTGAATTGACACGCCGTTTTATTTTTCTGCTCGTGGTTTTAAAAATGGCGGCGTGGCAGTTCAATATGGGTGTGCCCCCTCTGCAGTCTGTTGTTATGAGGAACTGGGGCTGTTTATGGGGTCAATGCCGTTCACTAAGGGGGTGCCCTCTCTGCTGCCTGTTATGGGGGCACTGTGGCTGTTTCTGGGAACAGTGCAGTTTATTAGGGGGTGTCCTCTCTGCTGTCTGTTGTTATGGAGGAACTGGGGCTGTTTATGGGGTCAATGCCGTTCACTAAGGGGGTGCCCTCTCTGCTGTCTGTTATGGGGGGACTGTGGCTGTTTCTGGGAACAGTGCAGTTTATTAGGGGGGTGTCCTCTCTGCTGTCTGTTATGGGGGCACTGTGGCTGTTTCTGTGGGTTCAGTTCATGGGGAAGGGGAGGGGTGTCCTCTCTGGTGTCTGTTTTAGGGTGCAGTGAACGGGAATACCGGAGGCATGACATATCCGCTCATTTCCCAGAATACTCCGCTCTGCTGAGTGACATCAGCGCCTCCCCGCATCCTCACATCACCCGGGCCTGACGTCACAGCCCGCTGATGATGCCACACGGATCCCGCTCTTCCCGTTGCTAAGGCAACCCTCCCATAATGCTTCACGCCCTATAGGCTCGCACTTCATTCGTACTAAGCCCCCCGTATCCGTGACGTCCGTCCCCCTCCTCAGCTCACCCTGACTCTCCATCACCCACCCTTTACCCAGCATCCTCCGCTGAGCCCCCCGCCCGGTCCCCCGGTGACGGATGGGTGGGGTCCCCCCATCTTCCATTTACCAGAAAAATCATCCAATCACAGGGCGGGGTCTTCTTGCCTGTTCCATGACGTATGGGGGATTCGTCCAATCAGCGTCGAGCTAGGCGTGTCTGCCGGCTGAGGGAGGGGACGGGCAACGCGGCCTGAAAGCTTGTGTGTCAGTTGAGGAAAGGCGAGAAGAGAGCGCGTTGCTGCTGCCGGGGCTGAGGTAATTGCGGTGGTCAGGGTGTCGGGGTCTGGCGGGAGCGGGTGTTGTACCCTCGGGTCCCTGTGTTCTGTCATCCCCTCATGAGTAGCTTCTGTAAATGTGCCCCCCTCCCCTCGCATCTGCCCATGTCGTGCCCCCTCTCATCTTGCCATTCGCCTTCAGACCCTCCACACCCCACTTACCTCAGAATGTGCCATTACCCTCTTAAAGGGCAGGTCCATTCTCAATAAAATCTAAAAATCTCCATGTATTATCAGCCTTTGAGTCGACCCCTGTGCCCAGAGGTTTCTGGGAAAGCTGGGTGACCACTCATAGGGTTGCCATGACAGTCTGGCTCTGAAAAACTTTATTCAGTGCTGTAAATACACCTCTCCCCATAATAAATGAGGGTGGGGGCTCCCCATCTCGTACCGCTCTGCCGTCATCATTTCCACCCTTTGCTGCCTATGGGCTGAATGATGTCAATGGAGAACAGCAGAGTGTGGCCAAGAGGAACTGTAGAGGAACAGTGACTTGTATTCATGCTTATACATCAGCCATAAAACTGCACAGGACGCCCCCTACGGATGGGACTGAGCGCATGATGAGTGTTTTCCTGTTGAGGGTTGCTAGGCACCTCTGGCGCCGCTTATCTTGGGAGAAACCTGGAATCTGTCCCTTCTGATGCCTGATTACCCTAGATGGAGGGCGGTTGACTTGTTCCCCCTATGGGCTGAATGATGATCATTGGGGAAAGAAGAGTGTGGCCAAGAGGAACTACAGAGGAACTGCACTTTGTATTAGTGAATGACCCCCCCCCAAGCCATGAAACCGCACCAAACCCTGAAAGAACGCCCCCTGCGGACAGGACTGTGCACACGATGAGGAGTGTTGCTAGGGACACGTGGCGCCGCTTATCTCGGGAGAAACCTGGAATCTGTCTGATCTGATTCATGATTACCCTGGATGGAGGGCGGTTGAGTTGGCCACAAAGTAAAGTGTGGCCAGTAGGAACTACAGAGGAACGGCGCTTTGTATTAGTGCCATAAAACTGCACCAAAGAACCGAACGGACAGGACTGAGTGCACTGAACCTACCCTTATAAGTAATCCATACAAAATGCGCCAAATCCCATAAGGGCGCCCCCTGCAGACAGGACCGTGCACTCCATGGGGATCAGTTTGCCTGTCAAGTATAACTAGACAGAGGTGGCGCCGCTTATCTCGAAACAAGTCGTCTGGTTCAGGATATCCCTGTATAGCGGAGGGCGGTTGAGTTGTCCCCGTACGGCCGGAGTTTTGTAGGTCAGAATAACTTATCTCTTGGTCGTTCACGTCCGTCGTCTCCTTGGCCCCTCCCACTTTCTCCAGATTCCCCCCCCCGTCTACCTCCAGTCTTGTCGGTTTTTCCTCCGCCTGTACGTGATGTGTTTTGTGCAGTACCTTCGTCGCTTTCGTTAAGGTTCCTGCAATCTCTGTGCCTGCGACGACCGCCTGGATACCAGAAGAGCATGCTGGGAGTTGTAGTGTCCTCGCAGATTGCAGACGCTGGCTTACGACTCGCGCAGCCGTGTATCTGTGATCTTGTATCTGTCCTCGGGGCGTGTTTTTTTTATTAGCGTGTACATAGGATTAGGAAGGATTTACATGATTTAATCACCTACTTTTGGGATATGGTAAACCACATTATATGGCCGCCGTAAACTCGCTTTTATTGACGCCGGTCTTGACCTGTCGCCGTTCTCCTGTGCGAAGGGGTTGATCATCTACACGGACCCCTTGTAGACCCGCTTCAGACGTTGCTTGTGGTTTTGGTGCTTGGAGGGGTTTTTCGGTATTGGGCCTCATGCACGCGACGGTATGTATTCTGCAGCCGCCAAAATACGGATACTGGCCGCGTGCCTCCCCCACTTTCCTCGCTTCCTGTTAGATACAAAATACAGTTGTGTGCGTGAAGCCTGTGTCCGATCAGATATTGCACATAGGCCCATTCATTTCTACGGGTCCACAAAAAAACGGACGCGTACCCGTGTCCGTTCTGCAAGACGCTGGAACATGTCCTATTCTTGGCTTCAAAGTGCGGACCAAGGACCCATTGAAGTCAATGGGTCGGCAAGGAAAACTCGGACGCAAAACGGGCGTCATCTGTCTTTTGCAGGCCGCAAAACGGATACGGTCGGGTGCATGAGGTCTTCTAGAAAAGGCTGTTTGTGTCAAGAATAGGACATGTTCTTTAATTTGCGGATGCGGACAGAACACGGGTGACATCCGCGCGCTGTCCGCGTTTTTTTTTTTTTTTTGTGGCCCTATAGAAATGAAGGGGTCCGAGAGCCACCTGCATCTGTGATTTTTGGCTCAGCCCCATTTGAGTACACGTGGATTACCTGCAATACCTGACGCTACCTATGGGCAAGAGTGGCGCTGTTTTTGGGAGGATAGATGTTCTGACCGTTGGCATGCCCCCCAATCATAAGAGCGGGGTTCCTTTTTCAGTTCATGATCACAGCAAGACACAATGAACCGCTGTGACTATGTAGGGAGTAAGGAAAAGCTGGGGAGATCAGGGGCCCCTATTCAATTGTGGTGGGGCCCCAGCAGTCGGCATCTGTCACCTATGCTGGAGAATGGTAATGAAGGTCCTTTAAAGAGAATTTATCATCATTACATTAAATTGTATTTCACGTGAAATGACAGTTATGGAGCGTTTGTTTTTATGACACTTATGTTGTGCCGTTCTTCTATTATTCCCACTAGAAGTTTATGAATAAAGGGCAGCTGTGTTGGAGGTGCGCCCTTGCATGGTCTTACACTATCCAAATAGTGCTGCCAATGTTAGACTGAGCAGAGACACCCCCCCCCCCCCTCCCATCAAACTGGCAACACACTTCTAGTAGGAATAACAGAGAACCGACATAGCGTGGTTGTAAGGATATAGAGGGGAATGCAAGTAATTAGTAACACAGACATGTCAGGAGAGGCGATAGTTCCTCGTTCACATCCACATGGGGACTACTTTACAGTGGACAATATCCTTCGCAGAGTCGTGGAAAAATCCACAGCACACCGCCAGACGTCACCTGCGGAGCTTTGGCTTGCCATATTAGTTATCGCCCAGGTGCGTCACGGTAGAAGAGAGAGGGTCGACCCACCATAAGCCTTGGGCAACTTTTAATACGTTTCGGGTCGGCTGCAAAGCGCTCTGCGCAAACATGTCAGTGTCACGAGTATTTCCTGGGAGATGTGGTTTCTTTACAGAAAATCACTTGAGCACGTGAGCCTGGCATCGTATGGTGGAATAGCGCTAAGAATCCTCTCCTTAGAAACTCCCAAAATATACTTTTTGCTTTTTTTTTTTTTTTTTTTTTTTTTTTTTTTTACCGTGCCGACATTGACCTGCGGTGCAGATTGAGAAAATTGCAGCACGTCCATTGTGGATTGAGGGTGAGGTCGGGGCAGAGTCGCATCAATATCTGCATATCCTATCGATATGCCCCCATTGTCTGAGGAGACAGACCCTTTAAACACTCGGAAAACCCCTTTAAGTAGCATCTGTTTCCAGTGAGTGATAGCTGTGAGAGGCGTCCACCTTTCAGGGCCTGAACCTCGGGCTGTGAGGCTCAGGTTTCAGAGACATCTGCAGTCGGTGCCTCTGACCTGTCGGACATGTGCTCCACCCTTTAGAAGTCGGCAGCCGCTCCTCCACCGTATAGGTGTCCCGTCCCCGTCACACTCACAATATACCTTTTGTGCAGTTTTTTGTAGTAAGTAATCCTACAGAAATACTTGAATTTTTATGAAGGAGATTTTTAAGATTTTAAGAGTCTTGCATCATTTTGTGTAAAGTCTTTCTGCCTCTCACTTCTTCTTCTTCTTCTTCTTCTTCTTTGACGTCTTTCAAGGAGCTTTTTGAAGAAGTGTTTTATTTTTAGGATTCCGCTTTAACCCTTCATCTCCTGGGGCCCCCGCCGCAGTTCGGCGTTCTGCCCTCCGGGCGTTCAGACATTTGTGCTGCCCCCGTGATTCTCTCGCGCCGGCCGTAGATGTAACATTAATTTAATTCTTGCTGACTCCGCCGTGTTTTTGTTCCTCGTTCCATCGGCCCCTGAAATTCACGGCATAATCCTCGGCGCGGCTCTTGTTATCTGTGTTTGTACAGACTGGGGCGATGCATCGCTATACGGGGAATCTCATCCTGAAAGTTCATAGCTGCCGGCAAGAATATCAAGGCTGTGGACACACGTGCAACTATGTTATTATTATACATTTTATTAAAATCAAGCAACTTTCCAAATGGCATGGGTTAAAAACCATGTACCGTTTTGTGTGTACAGCTCCTATGCAGATTTTTGTGCGTTCCCCATGGTTACAGACTGCAAACAGGCCGAGTGTAGTCGGATCCTTCAGTCGTGTGTTATTCCTTAAAGGGATATTCCCATCATAGACAATGGGGGCATGTCACTAGGGTATGCCCCATTGTCTTATAGGTGCGGGTCCCACCGCTGGGACCCTCGTCTATATGGAGAACGGAGCCGGGAGCGCTGCGCCTAGAGGGCCTTGGGTTTCCTGGGGTCCGGCCACCACCAGGTGCTGCTCCCATAGAAATGAATGGGACCGCGGATGCGCTGCCACCGCTCCCATTTATTTCTGTGTAGCGGCCCCATGGAAATGAATGGAGGGTGGCTCGGGCTGTGCATGCACAGTGCGTCCTCTTTCACTTTGGGGCTCTGTTCTCGATATAGTGCTGGGACCCGCACCTAGAAGACAATGAGGACATATCCTAGCGATATGCCCCCATTGTCTAAGATGGGAATAACCCTTTAAATTGAAAGTAACGTTCAAGAAATAGCAGAGGGGATGTAAGGGTTTATGACTGCAGGATCAGACTACACAGGGTTTGTTTGTAGTCTGTAACCATGGAGACATCTATAGGACCTTACATGAGGTATAGACACAATGTCGGGTTATTATAATCAAAAATATATGCTTTATTATAAGTTGCTTTATTTTATTTTATTTTTTTTTAAAAGGGTTTTCCGAGATGTCCTAAAGCTTTGTACATGGGGTCGTCCTGACAGATTTGGGGGGGGGGGTCGGAGGAGTGGTTAGTTGGACATCAACATGCCCGATCCTTCTCTTGTGGGAAATAAGTGACCACCAGAGGTGTCTGGCAGCGGGTCATTTCCCCTTCTCTCTACATGCACACTGGGCTGACACGAGCATGCATGTGTATGGGGTCAGAGAGGGAAAATGTACAGACATACCGTACATTCCAATATTTTACAGCGTTTCTGCACCACGTGGGCCCTTATACATAGGCTCCAGGGTCCCCCCCCCCCAGCAGTGTATGGGTGTGGGCGTACAGTGGAAGAGCTGACAAACCAAATAGGCCACATTCCTCTCTTCTGCTAGTGGCTTTGCCCTTCATGTGCCGTGAAATAGACAGAACTGTTCATAAAGGATCCCTTGAAAGAGAAAAAAAAAAAAACGTATTGCCATTAATATATTCACTGCTGGTTCTGTCCCCGACGGCCCAAACTGATGATGATGATCTCATGGCCCTGCCAAAATGCAGGATTTAAGAGCTTGCACATGGCCGATAGACCGCGGCTGGATTAGCAAACAAATTGACGGAGCACGTCCCCAAACGTGGAGGCTTTCCATTCTGAAATATTGCAGATTTACTCTGGCCCCTGAGCCCTCACACCTCTTATTTTGAATGGTGTGGTCCCACTCTCTGGAGCTAAACCACGAGCAGGTTCCCACCGCGGTTTCCCAGCGTCCGCACGGTAACCGCGGCAAGAACGGACATGTCCATTCTTGACGAGCTTTGTGAACAGAGCTTAGCCCCGCCCAGGCCAGTGATACTAGTCGTGACGTCACTGGGCCTGCGGTAAACACAGAGAAGGCCGCGGTGCTCCTGCAGCGCCGCTGCCTTCTCAAACAGCTGATCGGCGGGGGTCCCGGGTGTCGGACCACCGCCGATCAGATGCTGATGATCTATCCAGAGGATAGATCATCAGTTTTTAAAAACTGCAGATCCCCTTTAATACTGGTGACCTAACCTCAGTCCACAGAATAAAGGCTTATTTTCTCAGATTTGCATGTTGGCGCTCCCATCCACCCACTGTGCTGGGGTCTGTAGCATAATCCCGTTTACTTGAACGGGGGTTAAACCCCCAACAACAGTAATGGCCTATACTAGCAATCTGCATTGACAATATAAGATGGGAATAAAGCTTCATTGGGGACGTCCAGTTTCAGGAGGAAAGCAAACAACACCGCTGTAGAGGTGGATGGTACATAGAAGACGTGACTGCTGCAGCCAATCACTGATCTCTTTGGTGCACTGCTGAGGCCAGTGATTGGCTGCAGCAGTCACGTGTTGCCGAGATATTACAGCTGCAGCCAGGTAAACAAATCCTTGCCAGGAGAACCGCAGTTGGATCCCCTGTGTTGTCTGGATTCCTCCTGAAACCAGACAACCCCCATTTAAAATAAAGTGAGTCTGACGAATATATAGGCAGAAGGCGTCGGTCACACCTACCCTTATACTTTGTCGTTAAGTTAATTCTCCTTCCAAGGTTGCAGGTAGGTCGTTACTAGATGCAGTCTTTCCAGAAACTCTTGTCTGCCTGGCATTGTGTGTAACACAATAGTATAATCTGAAGCACCCCGGAGTCATGGGCATGGCTGCCCGTCAGCCAGATACATTCACTTTCCAGGAATTGCAAAATCTCATCCAACCTGTAACTCCAGTCCTTAAATCTGCTTATCGGCTTTACTCTTCACCACCCGGCAGTGAGGCGGCTGTAAATGGCCCTGTAGACAAGCGTGGCACACTCCTGCTCCTCTGCCAGCTTATTAATCCAGTTCTGTGCCACTGACAGCAAAGTGGTCATCTCTGCCAGTAGGTTCATGGCGTGCAGTATGTGCGCCCTGTGTAATCCGGCAGCCCTCTCATAGGGGGTTCTCTATGACTGCTGTAATATTAAAGGGCGTCTGTCAGCAGTTTTGTACCTATGACACTGGCTGACCTGTTACATGTGCACTTGGCAGCTGAAGACATCGGTGTTGGTCCCGTGTTCATATGTGCCCTCGTTACTGAGAAAAATGATGTTTTAATATATGCAAATGAGCCTCTAGGAGCAATGGGGGCGTTACCGTTACACCTAGAGGCTCTGCTCTCTCTGGAAATGCCGTGCCCTCTGTACTTTGACAGGATCAGGTGTGATGACATTTACACTGCCTGGTCCTGTCAAAGTGCAGAGGACATGGCAGCTGCAGAGAGAGCTGAGCCTATAAGTGCAACAGCAATACCCCCGTTGCTCCTAGAGGCTCATTTGCATATAATAAAACATCATATTTCTCAGTAATGTGGACACATATGAACATGGGACCAACACAGATGTCTTCAGCTGCCAAGTGCACATGTAACAGGTCAGCCAGTGTCACAGAGACAAAACTGCTGACAGATGTCCTTTAATATAATTGAAGCCGTCGCCTGGTTCCACAGCTGATGAGACGGCCTGATGAACCATCAAAACATCGATTTGCCAGTAAATTGCAGACTGGGTAACCACCAATTACTCCGCTGTTGTGCTTGTGTTCTCAGCAGATGACTTTCTTGCTTGGACTTTATATTTTGACCCTTAAAGGGAACCTGTCGGGAATTCTCTTTTCTACCTGAATGCATTGTATGATGGAGGAAGAGAGGTTGAGCTCCGTAATAAACCGTCTGATCTGGAGCAGGTGGGAAAAGCGGAGTAATGCCCCTTTCACAAGAGCGGGAGACTCGCATGTCTCTACAGGGCTGGACTCCGGCACTGACTGGGATCGCAGAGCATTATGTGCGATCCCTGTCCGTTCCGAGTCCAGCCCTGTAGATGCGTTGCGGGAGACATGCGAGTCTCCAGCTCGTGTGAAAGGGGCATAAACCCTGACAGGACTCGTAGATGAGACGAGCCAGTTCAGTGAAACAAACCTGCAGTGTGTGTTCCCGCTCTTCAAACGGGATCGCCCAGCATTATAATGGTTTATAAGGGCTCATGCACACAACCATATGTATTTTGCAGCCTGCAAAAAATACGGATGATGTGTGCATTACATATTTTGCGGAATGGAACATCCGACCCCCAATAGAACAGTCCTAGCCTTGTCAGTTTCGCAAAAAAATAGAACATATCCTATTATTGTCCGTATTGGGGCTCATTCAGACGGCCGTATGCTGTCCGCACAAATACGGATCCGTTTTTTTGTGGACAGTTCAACATGTCCTCAAAACTGATTGCATTCCGTATTTTTGCGGACCCATAGACTTCTTCAATGGGGCCATGTCCTGATTTTCACTGACAAGTATAGGATATGTTTTAGTGTTTTTGCGGAGCCATGGAATGGAAGAAAAGGGCCCTATAGAAGTGAACGGATCAATATGTAATCCACAAAAAAACGGATCCGCATTTTTGCGGACAACATACGGTGGTATGAATGAGCCCTTATGGACACATGGAAACAGAATGCACATGGATTAACTTTTTGTTTTTTTTGTGGACCCATTGAAATGAATGGTTCCGCGTATGGTCCGCAAAAAAACAAACAAACAAACGGAATGGACCTGGAAAGGAAATTATGTTTGTGTGCATGAGCCCTAAGGCTGTGTGTCCCTGACAGACCTGGAATCTATTGAATTACACTGACATTATGCTGGCAGTGTAAGGCCTCATTCACACAACCGTATTTTTGCTTCGCATGTTTTGCGGATTGGACACGGACCCATTCATTTCAGAGGGGCTGCAAAAAATGCGGGCAGCACACGGTGTTCTGTCCGCTTCCTTATGTCCTTTCCGTGGCCCTGTAAAAAAGATAGAACTTGGTCTATTCTTGTCCGATTTGCAGACAAGAATAGGCCTTGGTCCCCCGCCGCCAAAAAAAAAAAGAATGCAACACGGACGTCATCCTTATTTTTTGCGTATCCACATTGTGCAGACCGTGAAATGCATACAGTCGTGTGAATGCTCCCTAATTCAGTAGATTCCAGGTCTCAAAGCGTTCTTGGGCCCCCTGGCCGATCACCTGTTTGAAGAGGCCCCGGGCTCTGGTGGTCGCTGCGGCTTCCTCCTAGTCCAGCGACGTCACATGATGTAGGAGCAGCTGAGACCTGCGCAACCGCTATACAATGTACGGCGCTATGAGGAGGCCTAGGTGCCCAAACGGAGCAGGTGCAGGGTGTGGGACCCCCCCCACTGATCAGATATCAATGACCTATCCTGAGGACAGGCCATCAGTATTGAACTCCTGGAAAACCCCTTTAAATCAACAGTATTTCTATGTATTCCTAAAGTAAAACTCGTAAAACCGTCCAGCCGCGTGCAGTAAACCGATATCTACGTGATGACTGTGATATTGATCCGACCATGTTGCGAGCCTCCTGTTTCCTTTCTCCCTCTGATGTTTGCACTGTCGGTTTACGTAACAATGGAGTCAAACCTTTAAAAGCGTCCTACATCCAGTGTATGGAAGCGCGGGGCTGTCCTGGGTTACCGCGTCTCCGGAGGGGATCGCGTTACGGACGTCTGATGCTGGCGGCCTCGGCGTGCAGCAGTTTTAGTGTTTAGATTCGCTGTTTGATCACACGGACAGCGTTTTGGAGTTCTGCCTGAAAACCTGCATCGAGTGCGCCCGGAGCTGAAAGCAAACACAGTCCTCGAGGCGGTGAATTTGGGAGGTTCCTTTTGTAATTATTTGTCTAAAGTTGCAGCGAGGAAAATCTTACTGTCAACTGTATTAAGTACACACTTCTATCTCTCCGTGGACGGCAGCCAGACGCCGGCCGAGGTGTAGAACGCCTTACGCCATAATCCAGGTGGATAGAATATCTGCTCCTGTTCACAAGGCTGATGGGAAATTGAAGCGTACAATCATATGTATTTTGCAAAACACGTGTTCTATTTATTTATTTAATATATTATTTAATAATAAAAAGAATAATAATAAAAATAATATAATAATATAAAAATATATTAATAATTAAAATATCAATAATAAAAAAATTAATATAAAATAAATTATTTTATTTATAATTGTATTACTTTTTTAATTATAAAATATTTATATATTTATATATTTTTTTCAAATTTTGTTTCTTTCCAAGCCCCATTGAAATAAAAAAAAAAAAAAAAACTGAAGAAAAAAAAAATAGGTTCATGTGCATGAGCTTATATTGATGTGAATATTCCCGTGTACAGTGGAGGAAGGGGAGATCATTAGGACGTTGAGGGCAAAACTAGATAAAGTGGGGGAGTCACCCATAGCAACCATTTAAATCTTTGGTTGCTATGGACCAGTCTTCCAGTTCCTCTTGCTGTACATTTAATACATTTCCCCAGTCATATTTGGGAGGTGGGGATTTGCAGGGACCTTGGTAAGCTTTGCTTGTGTAGATCCAAGTCTATACAAATTGTGGCTTCTGATTTTTGGATATTTGGGTCTTGTCGTGTGAAAACAACCCCTAAGAGGGCGTATGGACATAAATTGTCGGAGCTGTTCAGTGTCTGGTATCATGGAGGCCCCAGCGATGGCTGCCGGTCCTGTCCACCCGTAGTGAAGACTTTGCTCCGCAGGTTCTGTCCGGTCTATGAAGTTGTATTTGATGTCAGGTTGGGGCATTGCCCGGAAGAGCAAGTAAATATAACCCTATGGGGGGGATTTCAGCCATTTAAGGACACAGGGCAAAACTAATTCGGTTGGGAAGCTTGAGTCATTTGAGGATAGTTTGCCCTCGGATACAGTCACTTTTATTATTTTTTTTTCTAACCTTTGTTGGGTGAGTGGAGACCTAAAGCCACGATCGTTGTCTGCAGAATTTTCCTGTTGCATGCTGATGGCTGGATTTTATTTAGTAGTATTATTTATTAGTATCATTATTACTAATTATATTAGAATTTGGGGATTTTTAGTGTGTAAAATATATATTTAATATTATTATTATTATAATTATTATTATTATTATTATTATTCAGGATTTTTTTAATTTATTTTTTACCTCCTGTCCTGGTTCTTTAACGTCCTCTTTGGTCTTTTTAGCATGGCAGGCAGTCTCACTTAATGGGGTATTCAGGTTCTAGAACGTTATCCTGTGGATTGGGGATAGGATAGCTCTCAGATTGGTGGGGGTTCTACGGCTGGCACCCCTACCAGTCACGAGAACTGGGACCCCCTACCCTATGGAGCCCCTTTGAAATGGATCGAGTGGCTGGTCGTAAAAACGCGCTGCCTCTCCATGACTTTCTATGGGAGCCCCTGTACTGGACTATCTTGTGAGCTCCCATAGAAATGAATGGATGGGGCTCCCATTCTCATAATCGGAGAAGGTCCCAGCGGCAGGACCCCTACCAATCTAATAGCTAAGAGGTTAACTTTCTATAACTGGTATACCCCTTTAAGTATGGCAGTGTAACAGGGCTGCCATAGAAATAAATGGAGGTGCAACACAACTCTCACAAGTGTGCTGCGGCCCCAGAACTGCAAAAAATCCAACACTGCTGGATTTTTTTGCAATTCTGGGGTTGCGGCATCTTTGCGTAGACCTGTCAGTAGAATAATAGCGCTGTCCTGCTGTTATCCCGATTCTACACCTACTAATTACCCTGTGATAACCTCCTCCCCTCCCATCAGCAGTGCACTGACACTGGATTACATATCTGTACAGGAGTCTTGTGCCGTCTGCTATGGGAGGACACTAGTCTGTATTTATGACGAAGCATCCCTTTAAATGTGCCCTCTCGAGGTCGTCCGAGGACCCCGGGGGAGTGTTTGTGAAGAGCGGAGGTCACCGTCATGGATTTCCTGCCGGGATCATGTAAGCACGGTTGTTGATCTCCGATGCTGTTTGTTTTGGTCGCCTCGGTGTAATCGACCAATTAGAGCCTCACGTTATACATGACTGAGTAAATCTAATGGGCGCCCGGGGAATAAACGCGCTCATTTATCTGAGGCCGCCCGACGTGCACGTTGCTGTATGATTGTTAAAGGAGCGATACTATTTTATATAATGATTCCAGCTGGAAATACTTGGTTTTTGTACGTATTTGTAATATACAAGCTAAACGTGCCTTAAAGGGAACCTGTCACATTAAATATAGCGGTCGGTTATAGAGCAGAGCAAGCTGAGCAGATTTTATGGGCAAAGATTCAGTATAAAGCCTCATTCACACGTCCCCATTCATTTTAATGTGTATTCACACGCGTTTTAGTACAGATGCCCGCTCTATTTTGTCCGTGTTCCCGGATCTATCACGCCCATCAAAGTCTATGGATCCATGAAAACCACAGATGCTGGGTTTCACGGATCATTAGGAAAAGATGCATTGAAAATTTATTTTTCAGCTGCACAGTGAAACACGAATGACGCACAGACAGTAAAAAACGGACACGTGGACCATTTGTGGATCCTTCACTGGCATCTTCAGAGGCATCGCTGACCACCTTTTCACGGATTTAAGCACGGACGTGTGAATGAGGCTTTTCTTGTATTTCATTAATTTTTAAATCTCTGTTCATTTTGGGCTTTGAGGTCCAGGAGGCGGTCTTATTGGTGATTGGGAGGGCGGCGCGGTTCCCCCTGCTGTGGGCGCCTACCTGGGAGGGCTTCGCGGTTCCCCTGCTGTGGGCCTACTGGGGGGGCTTCGCGATTCCCCCTGCTGTGTGGGGGGCTTCGCGGTTCCCCCTGCTGTGGTGGGGGGCGGCGCGGTTCCCCCTGCTGTGGTGGGGGGCGGCGCGGTTCCCCCTGCTGTGGTGGGGGCGGCGCGGTCCCCTGCTGTGGTGGGGGGGCGGTCCCCCTGCTGTGGTGGGTGGGGGGGGCGCGGTCCCCCCTGCTGTGGGGGGGGGGCGCCCCCTGGGGGGGGGGGCGCGGCGCGCGTTCCCCCTGCTGTGGGGGGGGGGGGCGGCGGCGGCGGCGCGGTTCCCCCTGCTGTGGTGGGGCGGCGGGGCGCGGTTCCCCCTGCTGTGGTGGGGCGGCGGGCGCGGTTCCCCCTGCTGTGGTGGGGCGGCGGGCCGGTTCCCCTGCTGTGGTGGGGCGGCGGGCGCGGTTCCCCCTGCTGCGGGCGCCTACCTGGGGGGGCGGCGCGGTTTCCCCTGCTGCGGGCGCCTACCTGGGGGGGTGGCGCGGTTCCCCCTGCTGCCGACGCCTACCTTAGAATAAGGCTACTGGCATCAAATGTGTGTGGGGTTTTTTTTTTCTTCACATCCATAAAAGTTCCCGTTCCTAAGCCTCTGTAAAGTATTACTGCCCTCGGTGACGTCTAGCTGACTTTACTGTCGCTTTTTATGGCCGTTTCTCACTTTATCCTCTCTTTTACTAGTTGGGGAAATTGCTGTTTTTTTCCGTCTCTTTTTCCATGAGTGCAGCGAGCGTACATGTAAAATAAAGTACACAATGTTGGTCTGATATACCGCCGTGCCCTCTGTACTCTCTGGGAAGACAAAGCAGTCCTTGTCCGCTGACCCCGGGCACGGTTTGGCCTCTTACATGCTGTGAATAGCGGTTAGGACGGCCGTACCAGGGCGTATCGTACGCCTTTCTCCAATCCCAGCGAACAACAAGCGCTCCGTGTACGGATTCCTCCAGTGATTTATGGGATGTTATCAGTGTTTTATGACCGGTGAATGGGGATATTACTTGTGCTAATCAATAGCGAGTAGTTTACTCTGATAAGGCTTCTGCGCTTATCTCGCTTTCACTCTGCAGTAGCCGCCGCTTATCAATTGATTTCCTCCGAGCCATGATTGTTAAAAGCTTCCACTGTGGACGGCTCTACTATCGGACAACCCCGCGTCCTGTGGGGGGCTGTAGATGTCATGGAGAGGGGGTCTTATGGGCCAGAACAGAGGACGGCTCCATACACAGCCCCCGTCAGGGCAGGGGGTACCAGCTGTCAGTTTGGCAGTACGACTCTTCCTCTAAGTACTTATGTCAAACTCGCGGCCCTCCAGCTGTTGCAAAACTACAACTTCCGTCATGCTAAGACAGCCTACAGCTCTCAGGGCATGCTGGGAGTTGTAGTTTTACAACGGCTGGAGGGCCATGAGTTTGACACCCCTGCTTTTACCCTCCCTAAAAGTTGCAGAGTCGTGATGCTGCGTCACAACATAATGAAAATACAGTAAATGTGGCCTCGTTGTGAACCGCAAGCTGCCAAAATTTCAGCAGGTTCTGGGCGACTGCTCGTCGGTGTAACTTGCTGGTTGCAACGCTATTACATTCACTTTCGTGATGTCGCCTCACTATACACCGGCCATATATTCCTAACCCAACCTTTGGCACTCCAGCTACTGTGAAACTACAACTCCCAGCATGCGCACTTGCTCCCATAGAAATGATCGGAGGATTCTGGGAGTTGTAGTGCCCGAGGTCGCTGATTCCTGTCCTAACCTAAAGAATGCTGATAACGAGATATTTACAGTATATGTATGTAGATTTGCCGATCATCCATTGTGAATGATATATGGGGGGGAAGTGTCCCCAGAGCTGTATATGGCGGCTGACAAACATGGGGGGCAGTTTTTTGGTTTCCTGGTTGGAGTTATTACTATAACCTATAACACGGGGGAAGCAACCGCCAGCACTCCACCTGTGGTGAAACTACAACTCCCAGCAGCTTCCATTTACCTCTTTGGGAGTTCTGAGAACGGCCAGGCAAGAGTGCATGCTAGGAGTTGTAGTTCCACCGCCGCCTGAGTGCCGGAGGTTGCTGATCCCTGACCTGTCAGAATGATGGTTATCCATAATGATATTAAAGGGGTTTTCTCCACTAGCAGTACTTACCGGCTGCCCACAGGATGGGGGATCAGTCCCGAAATGCCTGCGGCCCTCCAGCTGTTGTAAAACTACAACTCCCACCATGTCCTGGTGATGGCTGTAGACTGTCTGGGCATGCTGGGAATTGTAGTTATACAACAGCTGGAGAGCCGCAGGTTGAGCATCACTGCCTTAGGAGAATGCGACAGTCGTACATGTGCGACCACGTCTCCATTCACTTCTGTGGGACTGTCTGAGATCGGGAAGTCCCGGCAGTCTGACCCTCGGTGATCAGGTACTGATCCCCCCCCCCCCCTCCCCCGTGCTGTGGATGGGAAACCCCCCTTAAAGGATTATTCCCGTCTTAGACAATGGGGGGCCCATATCGAGAACTGAGCCGCCCTCCATTCATTTCTATGGGGCCGCCGAAAATAGCAGAGCGCTGTCTCGACTATTTCCGTCGGCTACGTAGAAATGAATGGGAGCGGTGGCTGCGCATGCGCGGTGCACTCCCATTAATTTCTATGGGAAAAGCGGGGAGCTGCGTTTGGTGGGGTCCTCCTCTGTTCTTGATATAGGTGCGGGTCCCACTTATAAGACAATAGGGGCTTGTCCTAGTGATATGCTCCCATTGTCTATGATGGGAATACCCCTTTAAGATAAAAGGTTGTTGTGTATGGACCCAGGGCTGGAGGAATGCTTTCCTGTCATCAGGAATTTCCTGCTGTTCCCCTCCCCCCTCCTTCCGGTCACTGACACGAGCACCTGGAGACGTGGGAATAATACCCTGCGTGTCATCTGTACAGTAATCGGGTCTGACAAATGGCAGGTTTCATGTTTACTTGGTTTGGTAGGAAAATATGTACAGTTCTCCACCTTTTGGTAGGTTACCAAGTGTATTTTGGACGGCTCTGGAGCAACCCTTCATGATCCAATACAGGCCTGGGCAGTGTTTGCCTGGCGGTGACTCATGGCACCTATACGCCGGCAAGGCAAACATGAAAAACGTTCTCTCCCGTATCGCAGTCTGAACGCTGGCGGGGGGGAGACCTATTATAACACCACTCGTCATGCAGTTTGCGCTGGCGAGGTGCGCCATAATTAAGAGGTGCCCGCTTGTAGTAAGTTTTGTGCCCCACAATCTGAAATCTGCTCCAGCTAGGAGCTGGTGGAGGTGTTGGGAATTACTTGCGCCAGAAAACTGGGGCAAATAGCGGTACATGACAAGCAAGTAATGCGGACAATAATAGGACATGTTCTATTGCGGAATGGAAATCCGGAAACGGAATGCACACGGAGTAACTTCCATATTTTTTTTTTTTTTTTACAATTTTTTTAATTCTTTTTTGCGGACCCATTGAAATGAATGGTTCCACATGCGGTCCGCAAAAAAAAAAAAAACGGAACGGACACGGAAAGAAAATACGTTCATATGCATGAGCCTTTAGTTTACTTTTGCACATTTGCGTTGTCGTCCGTTTTTTTTTTTTTGCTTTTTTTTTTTTTAAGATCCAACAGAGGGGCTCAAAACCGCAGCACGACGCTTCCATTATGATAATACAACCGGTTGTGTCTGTTCAAAACGGAATCCGCTTGTATTATATCGAAAATGAAGAAACCGGATCTGGAACTCAAACCATTTTATTTTTTTTTGGGCCTTGGATCCGGCTTGTTCAGTTTCCCATGCCGGACACAAAAATGTTGCTTGCAGCGGTTTTCTGCCCGGCATGGGATCGCAACAAACTGGAACGGAAAACATTCTGGTGCACGCTGTTACGGTTTTCTTCAGTTTTCTCCCCATAGACGATGAATGGGGACAGAGCTGAAGCGTTTTGCTGTGGTTTCCAGAGCCGGCTCTAAAAACCGGACAGCACAGCGCCAATGTGAAAGTAGCCTCATCTGCCTTTGACATGGAGGGAACCCTGCAGTTTGTGACCCAGGGTCTACTTGTGTGGTATTACCATTATTTGGCGCTTTTAATCTGTAAGCCGCCAGCGTGATGGCGCCTGGTCTGTGTCTTCTATATGGCGTCTTTCACATGAGGTGTGTTCCGGAAAAAACTGATTGTTTTGCACCCATGTTTAGGGCTTATGCAGAAAACGCAGCCGCATTCATTTATATGGGGCCTGAACTGCGCGAAAAAAAAAAAAACGGACAGTATAGAACATCCTGCAATGGTCCCTGAATGGGAACATAGCCATTGAGATATAGGCCAACTAAATGTCCTCTCGTTCTGTTCTTCCTGCAGGACTTCAGGTTCACCATGATATCCATTCCAGACTTCTACAGAGGGAAGAACGTCCTCATCACAGGAGCCACCGGCTTCATGGGGAAGGTCCTGCTGGAGAAGCTGCTGAGGTCTTGCCCGGGCATCAAGGCGGTTTATGTGCTGGTGCGACCCAAAGCTGGCCAGAAGCCTCAGGAACGAGTGGCCGAAATGATGAGCTGCAAGGTAGGTCATGGAACGTCTGACATACGTGACCTTGACGTGTCGTCTGTGTGTTGTCAGATTAACAGTTCTTGCGTCTTGTGATCACGACGTCCAAGGACGAGGTTGTTTCTTGTCTCCACTAGAGACCTGTCGTTTTGGCAAGTAAAGGTGATTGTGAACGTTTCAGTTGGGGCGGCACAAGGAGACGTTATACTGTATGGGGGCGGCCAACAGGAGACGCTTATCTTTGGGGGCGGCACAAGGAGACGTTATACCTGTATGGGGCGGCCACAATATAGACGTTATGGCTGTATGGGGGCGGCCACACGGTGACGCTGTGCTTTTTATGGGGGCGGCCACAAGGAGACGTTATACTGTATGGGGGCGCCAAAGGACGTTATACTGTAGGGGGCGGCCACAAGGAGACGTTATACTGTATGGGGGCGGCACAAGGAGACGTTCATACCTGTATGGGGGCCACAAATGAAGTTTGCTGTATGGGGGCGGCCAAATGCGTGTGCGTATGGGGCGCCACAAGGAGACGTTATGACTGTATGGGGGCGCCACAAGGAGACGTTATACTGTATGGGGGCGGCCACAAGGAGACGTTATACTGTATGGGGCGGCCACAAGGAGACGTATACTGTATGGGGGCAGCCACAAGGAGAGGTTATACTGTATGGGGGCGGCCACAAGGAGACGTTATACTGTATGGGGGCGGACAAGGGAGGTTATACTGTATGGGGCGGCCACAAGGAGAGCGTTATGCTGTATGGGGGCGGCCACAAGGAGAGGTTATGCTGTATGGGGCGGCCACAAGGAGAGGTTATGCTGTATGGGGGCGGCCCACAAGGAGAAGGTTATGCTGTATGGGGGCGGCCACAAGGAGAGGTTATGCTGTATGGGGGCGGCCACAAGGAGAGGTTATGCTGTATGGGGGCGGCCACAAGGAGAGTTATGCTGTATGGGGGCGGCCACAAGGAGAGGTTATGCTGTATGGGGGCGGCCACAAGGAGAGGTTATGCTGTATGGGGGCGGCCACAAGGAGAGGTTATGCTGTATGGGGCGGGCCACAAGGAGAGCGTTATGCTGTATGGGGGCGGCCACAAGGAGAGGTTATGCTGTATGGGGGCGGCCACAAGGAGAGGTTATGCTGTATGGGGGCGGCCACAAGGAGAGGTTATGCTGTATGGGGGCGGCCACAAGGAGACGCGCTGTATGGGGGCGGCCACAAGGAGACGTTATGCTGTATGGGGGCGGCCACAAGGAGACGTTTATGCTGTATGGGGGCGCCCACAAGGAGGCGTTATACCAGCGCCGACGCGCTTTTTCTCAGTTCCCCTGTCCTCTTGTGCAGTATGTGTAGTGACCTGTACCGACTTGGGTGCACATCCTGCAGACGTGTAATGGGCACCACAGCCAGGACATGACACGTCTGTATGTGCCTATGCAGGGCCTGTTTTAGAAGCAGTAGCTGCGACCACTCCTATGATATCACTAAATTACTGTTGTAACTAAGAAATAGCCATATAACCGTTTCTTCTGCAATGTATGTTAGATCCCGGTACATCTCCCAACCCTAGGCTGACAACAGGTGATCGGGGGGTAGCGGGGATACAGACGGATAGAACAACAGATTGCGTTCAGATACAGGCAGATTAGTGCGGAGTCCCTCGGAGTTTTGGGGATTTGCCAGTTTCCTGTGCTTTGCCCTCTGTTCACCTTCAGATAATTATACCACGGATTCTGACATTTACTCTCCCGGTTGGGGCCGTGGTGAATCCCATGTGGATTTGAAGTGATGCTCCCTCGGTAGAGACGCTTGTCTGCCATGGTAACCGGGACCGCAAGTCGTATTGCGCTTGCCTTGTACGCGGTGTCTGAATCATAAAGAATATGTAGGAGAGTTAGCGGCACGTATAGATATCTACATGTGGGCAGAGACCCTGAGATACTGCTCGGGAGGTTCTGTGCGGTCTTAAAGGGGCGTGAATAAAATGTGTCCATAAATGGATATTACAGCACACGGACATATAGACAACTGTTTCCCCCAATGACTTGATTCTTCTCTACGTTGTCTCTCCTCCTCCAGGGATGGTACTTGTTAACTCTCTCAGGACCAAGGTCTAAATTTGCCTAAAGTTAACTTTTCGGAATGGGGGGGGGGCCCTCATGCGTGTATAACCATGGATTTTCAAAATATGTGTGTGCTCCACATGGCTGTGCAGAGGCTGGGAGGGAGTAGATGAGCTGTGATATCCCCTACGGTGAAGGGTGAATCCTGTGTTATCTATACAGAGGTGTTACTTGTCATTGTAATTGTGTCTGTGGTGATAATTATAGTTACTGGTACAGAACAGAAAGTTGTGACCCATTACTGGCCCTAGTGGCCAGTGTGAAAATTGCAGCATTTTATACAAATACATTTTTATTAAATATAGATAGTAAAATGGGGGAAAAAATTAACATAAAAACGTGATTTAAACAATAGGTCATTTTTTAGTGTGCCTGCAAGAATGTCAAAGGATTCGTGGTCCTCATCTTGATTCGAGCTGGAATATGTGAGCTGATGGGGCGGGGATGGAGAGTCAAAAATAGTGGCGCGTGATTACAGTGTATGTGTGAATTTGGGGCTAATGCATTTTGCATGAAATGTATGCAATACTACAAGGCTGCAGAATGCCCATGTAATGTGTGTACATGCCACAGAGGATGCTTCAGATGATACAGGTGCATGGTGGGGGCTGGATTTTATAAGGGCAAAAAGAGGTTAAACCGTTCTGGTAACTGGGATTAGTAGAGGCTTTCTTATCTTTGATTGGTAGGACGCTTTCTCTCGCTGCTCTCTCGGCAATGGTGGCCAGGCAAGTTTACATGGGTGTTGTCCAGTCTTTAGTAAATCAAGGGCTCCCCTCAGGATTGGACGGGTGCAGAGTGTCGGACCTCCGCTGATCAGCTAGTGATGGCCTCTCCTCAGGATAGGGCAGGTGCAGAGTGTCGGACCTCCGCTGATCAGCTAGTGATGGCCTCTCCTCAGGATAGGGCAGGTGCAGAGTGTCGGACCTCCGCTGATCAGCTAGTGATGGCCTCTCTTGAGGATAGGGCAGGTGTGGGTGCAGTATGTCGGACCTCTGCTGATCCGCTAGTGATGGCTTCTCCTCAGGATAGTGTGGGTGCAGGGTGTTGGACCTCTGCTGATCCGCTAGTGATGGCTTCTCCTCAGGATAGTGTGGGTGCAGGATGTCGGACCTCTGCTGATCGCTAGTGATGGCTTCTCCTCAGGGTAGTATGGGTGCAGGATGTCGGACCTCTGCTGATCCGCTAGTGATGGCTTCTCCTCAGGATAGTGTGGGTGCAGGGTGTTGGACCTCTGCTGATCAGCTAGTGATGGCTTCTCCTCAGGATAGTGTGGTTGCAGGGTGACGGACCACTGACGATCAGCTAGTGATGGCTTCTCCTCAGGATAGGACAGGTATGGGTAATGGGTGTCAGACCCCCCGCCAATCAGCTAGTGATGGTCTCTCCTCAGGATAGGGTGGGTGCAGGGTGACTGACCCCTGACGATCAGCTAGTGATGGCCTCTCCTCAGGATAGGGCGGGTGCAGGGTGTCGGACCCCCGCTGATCAGCTTTTGATGATAGTCCTCTCCTGAGGAGAGGCCATCACATGATAACGGCTGGACAACCCCTTTAACCCTTGGAGATAGACCTATGTTCTCTCTGACTGATTTCTAGGGAAAGTGTTTCCTTCAGGATTCTGCAGACTGACGCACAGTTCAGTGTTTTGTCCGTCCATTTTCATTAGTATATTTGGTAGATTAGTGCCAGGGTAATTTGCCCAAGTCTGTCTGCGGATCAGGGCAGGAAACTCGAGTCGCCCTTTGTATCTTATCTTTGTGTCATTTGACATAGATTGTGCCCTGGGCTCACGTCATGAATGTTTCCTTGGCACACGCTCCTATCTGATACAGAACTGTGCTGCCGGAGAAATCACTACTGCACCTCACCTTTTAGGTGCTTTCACACACAGCCTTCTTTTTTTTTTTTTTTTCAAGAGGACCTCTCCCTTCTCCTGACATGTCTGTTCTAATAGCTTCATGCTTCCCCATGTAATAACAATTCTGGAGCCTCTATTCTTATGTCTCTATGTTGTGCCATTCTTTTATTATTTCTAGTAGAAGTTATGAATGAATTGCTAGCAGTCTGCAGTAAGGGTACAGAGGTGCGGTAACCAGTTGGGGGTGTGTACCTGCACAGTCTGACAATAGCAGCACTGATTGGATAGTGTCAGTCTGTGCAGGGACACACCCCCAACTGGTTACCTCCCCTCTGTACCCTTACTGCAGACTGCTAGCAATTCATTCATAACTTCTAGTAGAAATAATAAAGGAATGGCACAACATAGAGACATAAGAATAGAAGTTCCAGAATTGTTATTACATGGGGAATGCTGAAGCTATTAAAACTGACACTCGTTAGCGATGATTGGCTGGTGTAATACAGGCATCATTCTACACTGCCATAAATACACAATGCTTCAGAATAGGGCTCCTCTGAAGACTCCGTATTCTCAGTCTGTACATATATCCATCTTTTCTGCACCATATTCAGTTTTTTTTTTTTTTTTTTTGGCAGTGATATTACGGTATGTCCAGATACTGAATATGTTCCCTGTGTCTTCTGAAGTACAGTTCTTGGTATTAATATTGCTGGAAATGTGTCGGTAATGGATTCTCTCCTTCCTTCAGCTGTTTGACAGGTTGAGAGAGGAGCAGCCGCAGTGCGCAGAGAAGCTGATTGCCGTGAGCAGCGAACTGACGCAGCCGGAGCTGGACCTCAGCAAGGAGGACCAGGACACCTTAATAGACTGCGTTGATATAGTGTTCCATTGTGCAGCCACAGTCCGCTTCAATGAATCGCTTCGGTGAGTATATTGCCGTTTTAGACACTTGACATAAAACCAAATTTAGGCGAAAAGACCCATTAACACAGGTTGGAGGGTTGGAGCAGCGTGGCTTCACTTTCCTGCTGTCAGCACAAGTGGTATGAAGTGGTCTCATTAGGATAACCTCTGTCTGACATAATGGAGGTGGACCTGAACTGTCTTTGTATTACATGGACAACCATTCATCTTGGGGCTCATGCACAGGACTGTGATCGGCCCAGAAAACACGGTCCGTGTGCTGACGGCATCTGCCGGGCCGACCACAGCTCCTCTGACCTTTAACCTGACTGTATCTGATTGCAGGGCTATTGCAGTGTATTCACATGATGATGTCAGTACACTGCAATAGTCCTGCGTTCAGCTAGAGACTGACTGTATCATAAATTACTTTAAGGGTCCAATCACACATCCTGAAAATGGATCCACATCATTCATTTTCAATGGGGGCCGCAGAAGGTGTGGACGGCACACAGTGTGCCGTCTGAATCTGCACTTCCGGTCCGCGGCCCGCAAATAAATAGAGCACGTCCTATTCTTCTCCGGAGCCACGCACAAGAACAGGCATTTCTATTATACAGCTGGCCATGTGCGTTCTGCAAAATGCGGAACGCACATGGCCGATGTCTATGTTTTGTGGATCACAAAATACACTTGTGGATGTGTGAATGAAGCCTCATACAGTCCGGGTCAGGAGATAAATCCTTAATCTGAATGCCGGCTATGGTATACTACGTTTTCACTTCAGGGAGAATGCCTTGGTTGGCTTTGACTTCTCCGGGCAAAGTCAGCTATTTTCCAGGGTGCTAGTAGCTTGACCTGGGCTGACTGCCCCAGGTGGCTGCTGAGCCCCTTAAAGGGGTTATGCCATGACTGATGTACTATATGATACTATATGATGTTGATTTTTCATTTTTTTTACATGACAATCCATTACTAATAAGGCTGGAACCAGCCCTGTACCTCACATGGATCCAGAGATCTCCTCATTCATTGCTCCAGGTGTCCTGCTACATTATCTTCTGGCTGTTAGCTCAGGGAGCGTGTCCATTCTTCTGTAGCTTTCTCCTTATCCCAGCTCAGGAGGTGTCCTTTCTGCTGTAGCTCTTTCCCTGTAACGGCCACAGCTTCTAACAGAAAATACTGCTGGTGGCAGTTGAAGATTTGAACTTCGCGCATGCTACCACCTCGGTGAGGTGGACAAGAAATAAGGAATAGAACAAACAGCAGGTGGCGCTATACAGATACATTTTATTGATTAGCTCAGTGATTATACTAATTTTTTTATTACATGCATTTACAAAGGTATTCAGATCCAGGTGCTGGTTTGAAAAATGTAGAATTTGATTTGTGGCACCCACCCCTTAAAGTGGACCTCTCCCCTCTCCTGACAGGCCTGTTTTAGTAGCTTCATGCATTCCCCATGTAATAACAATTCTGGAACATCTATTCTTATGTCTCTATGTTGTGCCATTCCTTTATTATTTCTACTAAAAGTTATGAATGAATTGCTAGCAGTCTGCAGTAAGGGTACAGAGGGGTGGTAACCATTTGGGGGTGTACCTGCACAGTCTCACTCTATCCAATCAGTGCTGCCATGTTCAGTCTGTGCAGGTACACACCCCCAACTGGTTACCTCCCCTCTGTACCCTTACTGCAGACTGCTAGCAATTCATTCATAACTTCTAGCAGGAATAATAAAGGAATGGCACAACATACAGACATAAGAATAGATGCTGCAGAATTGTTATTACATGGGGAATGCATGAAGCTATTAAAACAGGCATGTCAGGAGAGGTGAGAGGTCCTCTTTAACTGGCCTGCCCCATTCACTTTATTGGGATGAGCTGCAAAACCGGGTGGACATAGTAATTCTACATGAATAATTACCGCAGCCATTCACAGGAATATTACTATTACTTTAAGGCAGCGCAGCAGCAAAAGGAATACTTAGTAAGTTTCGTGCTGATTTTGGCCAGTGTCTCTTCATACAGCGATATACGTCATGGATATCTGTGTCCATCTGTCAGTCTCTTCGCTGCCTGCCAACGTTCTTATCTCTCCGATGGAAGAAGCCAACGGCATCACAAGCTTCCCTTACTGTCTGCCGTAGCTTCTAGTTCACAGGCTATCAGTGCAGAGCTGAGATGTCAGGCGGCTCATGACTGGTGCCCGGTCTGAAATGTCAGGGTGATCTTGCAAGCTGAATTTAGACTGAGCTTGAACGTATAGGGCGGCTTCTTTCTGACATGTGATTTATAACAAACTTGAACAGACGGCCCACCCTTCCTGGTGCTTTTAGGGTTTCTGTATATGAGCCGAAAAGTAATCTAAAATGTTGGGATGTTGCCTAACCAGAATTTCATTAAAATATTAAAATGTTGACAGAGCTGTGATGAAAAGTTTCTTGCTTTTGACTGTATTTATTATGAGAATGCAAAAAAATAAAAAAAATAACAAAAAGTGCTGCGTAAAGCAACCAAACCTGTTCTGATGAAGCTTTCCAGACATCACCTGGAGTGGTGTGATAACATCTATCATGAGTTATTATGCACATTCCAGTTTGGGAGCCGGATGCAGAAGCCCCACAGATTGAGATCTAATGCACAGGAGAGGTTGACAGGCTGTGTCTGTGCAGCAGGATGCTTGTCACAGGCAGTAGGCAAAGTCCTGCCTTTTACGAGGAGACGAAAACCTCCTAAATGCAAAATAGATCAACTTGGGCTTATAAATGTCCTACCACTTTGCTGCTGTAGAGTCCGTGCTGCTGCTTTACATAGCTGGCGCCACTGTTGCTTCTCACATTTTGGACAGCACACTGCTCCTTCCTGCTCTCAATCTTCTCTGCTCTTCCCCCCCCCCCCTCCCTCTTCTCAACAATAGTGATACCAGCAGAGAGAGGGGGAAGAGGATGTACATGTCTGATGAGAGAGTGAAGCAGGAAAGCGCATCCAAGTCTTCAGGGTGGGAGTGAACCACAAAAGCTGTGGCACGAGAGAGAAGAGCACTTACTCCTTAGAGGTTGGGGAAATACACACTCCTCAGCATCAGTTTCTGTCGGCACAAGTGAGCCAAGATCCCTCTGGGCTGCATTAGAAGTGGAGGTCAGTCCAGCAATGAAGCTGAGCTGATATGAGAGCTAGTGAAGGCAGCAGCATTCTGGATACACAGGACTCCTCTCTAGAATGTGAGAAAAATGTGGGAGCAGGTAAGACAGCACACTGATCCTTGCTGCTCTCAACTTTCTCCGCTCTCCCTGCTCTCAACATTAGTGATACCAGCAGAGAGAGAGGGAAGAGGATGTAAATGTCAGATGAGAGAGTGAAGCAGGAGGAAACCATCCAAGTCTTCAGGGTGGGAGTGAACCACACAGGCTGTAATTTTATGACTGGAGCGAGAGAGAAGAGCACTTACTCTTTAGGGGTTGGGGAAATACACACTCCTCAGCATCAGTTTCTGTCGGCACAAGCGAGCCAAGATCCCTCTGGGCTGCATTAGAAGTGGAGGTCAGTCCAGCAATGAAGCTGATCTGACATGAGAGCTAGTGAAGGCAGCAGCATTCTGGATACACAGGACTCCTCTCTAGAATGTGAGAAAAATGTGGGAGCAGGATGTTGGGTAAATATCAGGGGGTCTAAAAGTGAATGAAATGAAGATTACAGCTTGAAACTTGGAGAGGGGAGGAAGAGTAAAATAGAAAAAAAGAATATTAGGGAATTTCTATTCATGTATGCCATTTCCTATATACTTGTGTAGTGTCTTCTAATGTGAACCTTCACTTGTTTTTGCATTTTTCTTTTAGTTTGTTTGTTTGTATGTGATCTTGCTGTTTGTCCTGCATATAAAGGAAATCCTGATGAACTAGATTTGCTGCAGGAAACAATGTTTAGATTTTAACTCTGCTTGATAACATTTGACAGAGATTAGATCAGCGCTTGGCAGCAGGCACTTGGTGAGATCATGCAGCCCTCAAGATGGCATTGACGCCGTCGCTCTGATCCCCTGGAATGGGTTTAATGCAAAAATATAAATTGTCTGAGCAAACATCAGAGATGATGGGGAGAGGGCAGACACCGCACGATGGGCAGTCAATGAGGCTGACTTGATGGGTGTTCTGACCAGCTCTGTTGGTTGAGATCAGTTGGCACCAATTTCGCTCCCCCCCCCACTTTAGAGTTGTGAACTGACACTGTGCTGAATATCAATGAAGGCAAGTTTGGAACCAAGTTATGTGAAAAATTGGTGGTTCATCAGTATCTGATCAGTAGGGGTCCGGCACCCAGGACCCCAACTGATCAGCTGTTTGAGAAGGCACCGGCGCTCACAGTAGCACCGCAGCCTTCTCCCAGCAAGCCAAGCACAGCGCCGTACATTGTATAGTGGCTGTGATTGGTACTGCAGCTCAGCCCCATTCACTTCAATGGGACTGAGCTGTGCCTGGGTCATGTGATCGATGAGCGTGAAGTCACATGACCTAGGCAAAGCTGCGCGAAGGCCGTGGCGTTATTGCGAGTGCCGGTGCCTTCTCAAATGCCAATTAGATAGTGATGACCTATCCAGACAACAGGTCATCAGTACAAAAGTCTCATAAAACCCCATTTAAAGGGGACTTCAAGTTATTACTTAAATCACAGATCCTGTGACACTGCTTCTGGCTCACGGTCGGGCTCTGCTTACCGGACTGCAAAGGTGTCACATCGACTGCAGGTGCTGCTGCATACAATCACTGGCCTTTTTGGTACACCGCCGAGGCCAATGATTGTCTGCAGAGGTCAAGTGTCGATGTGACATCACTGCTACAGCCGGAGCCTGGCAAGGTGGTCCAGGATCCCTCAGGTGAGTAACATGCTTTTTTTGCATATATTGTCTGTAGACCGAGCCATTGGCAATAGGCATCCATACTGGGGACTGCGGTCTTCCTTTCACGTTCTTGGCTACCTGAGGGCTGACTTTAGAGACTATGATATTCTTATGTGTAGATGACTGAATTTAGTGCGGATTGTGCTGAGACTTGCTGCTTGGAGAGAGGCAGTGAGAGCTGCCCCGAAGCTCTACAGATATAAAATATTATTTTTTCATTATTTTTCAGTGATGCCATGCAATTAAACGTAATTGCGACACATCAGTTGTTAAAGCTAGCCCAGAAGATGAAGAAACTGGAGGTTTTCATACACGTATCAACCGCCTATGCCAACTGCAACAGGAAGCATATTGAAGAAGTTGTATATCCTCCTCCCGTGGATCCAAAGAAGCTCATCGAGTCTTTAGAGTAAGTTCTCGCTCTCATTTAGCAGTGTCTGTCATACATTGTCAGCCCATCAGTCAGATTCATGGAAACCTTTGCCTAGCTGGAAAAATGTGCCCCCTGATCTCGTATCAATGTCATGGGTGGCTTTTTATGACCACCTCTGCCTCAGAACAAAGGTGACTGCTCAAGGTAATTGCATGCTGTGAATTTCTTGGCTCCTTTTCTCAGTGCCAAAGGGAATTAATCCAGCGACTGCTGATGGGCGAGAAGCTAGCGGCAGGGCCAGACCTTCTATAATTACTGCTCCCTTCACACTGCCGAGCTGTAGGCAAGTATATAAATAAGTGTCTGACACTGGGCAGAGCGAAAAGTGCAGGAGTTCACATACCACCAGCCGGCGTGGGCATGAGCAGGAGGCAGGCATGCCGTCTATTCTCCATGGTTTTAGGATCTGCATCTGAAATCAGTATTTGCATTTATTTTCAATCCTCCGTCACTCCAGATGTTCTGAAACTACAACTCCCAGAATGCTCCATTCACCTCTGTGGGACTTGTGAGAACAGCCGAGCATGTTTGCATGCTGGGAGTTGTGGTTTCACCGCAGCGGGAGTGCCGATGGTTGCTGATTCCCTGTTTTAGAGGATATAAACTTGAAGGCCTAACTTTAGGATCAGTGCCCATCAGACTGGAGGGCCACGGGCCGTTCTTGTCCGGAACCTCACCTTGTCTGTACACGCTGAATCTTCTGCAGCGCTCCCTCCTGGTCAGAAGGAGTCCTGGAAGTTGGACCCTCACTGATTAAACAATGACCTTGTTTGACCCACAGCAATCTCTCGTTTCCCCCTGCGCACATGCATGCATGTGTCGTCAATGGGAGAGGGGAGAAAGCATCTGTCAGATACCTCTGACATACCACCTTGCTGAGCAGATGGTCGGCTGATCCTGTGGAAATCCCTGGGTTCGGTCGACATACTTCCGATGTGTATTGGAAGCTTAAAGGGGTTGTCTTCCAGTAGCGGAGCAATAGCTGTCCATGGGTTGTATGTGGTATTGCAGGTCCTCTACAGTGAAGTAAAGGAGGTTATTCTGCCGTACCAAACGCAACTCATGGACCGGTGTAGCGCTGTAGCTTTGGAAGAAAGCAGCCATCTCTGTCAACTCCTGGACAACCCCTTTAAGGGTAGTCAGTACATGTGTCATGGAGTGCCCCTATGTATCCTGTTTTCCCCCCTTTCTGTCCCATCCTTTGTTTTAAAAGGACTGTCAAAACTGATCCACGGTGGGCCCAATCACTTGCCTTTTGGAGCACCATTGCTCTTTATTAAAGGGGCATTCCGGTTAGAGAAAGTTATCTCCTATTATATCGGTGGGGGTCCTACTGCTGGGTCCCCTATGATCATAAGAACGCACCCTATGGAAGCCCCCCCCCCCCCAAGAAAATGGAAGGAGCGGCTGGTCAGAAATTCGCTCCGCTGCTCCAGCCATTAGGAGTTCTGGAAATAGCCGAGCGCTGTATTTGCCATCTCTGGGGTGCCCATAGAAATGAATGGGGCGTGGACGTGCATAACTGACCAGCCCGCCACCCATTTCATATAGTCTGCGTCATAGGATGAGGGATAACTATTAAAAATAGTGTGGGCCCTGTATTCCTGGCTGGAAACCTCTCGTGTACATTCTGCAGCATGTAACAGTCGGGGGGGGGGGGGGGCGTGTGTGTTCCAGTGGAGCCATTAAATTGGCTGTCCAGAACCGCGTGACTTGACTGACGTCCACTTCCTTTATTTATAGACACATGGTGCAACAGTTACAGTTGTGTGCCGACCGTCTTCACACTTTGACCTTGTGAAGGAATATGGGTCTGTTCGCTTTTTTTACCGTCTGATTATCCTGGAAATATTGGCCCTGGGTTTTGCAGAGTTCTCTAGTTCTGGTTAGTCAAATCTTCTCTCCTCTGGATCCATCCAGTTCCTCAAGGAGATCACATCCAGATTTTTTTTTTTTTTTCTTTGTATAGAGAGAATCAAGTTCGTTTGGAGGTAACTGTGCGTGCACGGGCAAACACTGGGCGCGTAATAGTCATTTTTTTTATTTATATGGTGCCAAAAAATCCTGCCAAGCTTTACAATCGGAGGGGGCAAGTACAGACAGACATGACAGAGTTAACAAACTACAGGCCATTCTTTGAGGAAATGGGGGCGACCCAAAAGGTAGAGGCGCTGGTTTTGTACAGGATCCAAGAGCTGCAAGAGCCAGTCACCAGCGGGTATCTGCAGTGCATGGGATGGGAGGGGGTAACTATTAGGTGACGGGTTTGGGTTATGAGTAATAATATAAAAGGGGTAAACACAGAAGACACGGTGCTCCCCAATACTCGTTAAGTTATCTTCGACCAGACCCACCAAGCTTGGCATGACTAATCTGTGCGATGGACTCTTGACTTTCCTCTGACTGACATTGAATTTCAACACCCAATTTTAAGCTCAACAAAGACTTGTGTTTTTTGGGCATGCTTAACCCCCTAACTGTTTTGCCAGAGAGGAGCTCCAGCAGTGGGAAAAGTAGCTAACTGGAGGGGGAGGGGCTGCTTTAGATGTTGCTACATCCTGAATGGTGGCTGCTACAAAACATGCAACTGATCACGTTTGAAAGCAGACATTCTAAGCTTTCAGACAATACCAGAATGACAACGGCATGTTCAGGACAGAGGAAGATATCACTGATAGAAATCAGGATGCTGTGAATGCAGCTGAAAATAAAAGTAAAAACAGGTTTTACTCGCGATTATTCCCGACTTGATTTCTAACTGATTTCTCCTCTGTTGCTTGAACTTTAGCTGTCATTTTGGTCTTGTATAAAATCCTGGACTGTCAGCTTTCAAACAAGACCTGTTGTATGTTTTAGGAGATATCACCATCTAAAGCACCCCCCTCCTCCAGTTAGCTACTTTTCATACTGCCGACGCTAGACTTAGGCAAAACAGTTAGGGGGTTAAACGGGTACTGCCTCCTGGGACGCTGATGGCATATCGCTTGGATAAGCCATCAATTTCAGATAGGTGTAGGTTCCCCAAAGTGAATGCAGAGCAGTTGCGCATGCGCGGCCATCCTCCGTTCACTGCTATGGGAGCTCTGAAAACCCGGCTAGTTCCAGCATTCCCATATCAGAGATTGGAGAGGTGGTCAGAGTGCGATTTGTTTCTGGAACTATCATATCGGTGATTGGAGAGGTGGTAACGCTTGCTATTCACTGCTATGGGACCTCCGAAAATGGAGTGCCATTGTTCCTGGAACTCTCATAGCAATGAATGGAGAACACGCCGTCACGTCGGCAGTTGGTTCTGAAGACGGGTCGGACCCACACCTGTCTGGCATTGGTGGCATATACTTGCAGTATGTCATGGATGTCCCAGATAGGCCAACCCCTCTAAAAGCCATGGAGACCGTAGTGGGAGGTTTGGGTTGTGGAGGAGGTTAGTCTAGATCATGGATGCTCAACCTGCAGCCCTCTAGCTGTTGCAAAACTACAACTCCCAGCATGCCCTAATAGCTGTAGGCCGTACAAACATGTTGGGAGTTGTAGTTTAGCAACAGCTGGAGGGCCGCAGGTTGGGCATTGCTGGTCTAGGTCATTGGAAGAACGGAGAGCCCATCTATAGTGGCAGATGGGATGAGGGAGGAGATGTGGGGTGGTGCAGCACCAAGGACAACTATGTGGGTGAGGGTTATCTGTCTGTGCTGTATGGGTGACCAGGGCTGTGACTGGCACAGGGTGGAGGCATTGGAGTAGCTGTTGGACAGAAGTGCAGGTTCTGGAGATGTTTCTGAGGAACAGGTGACAAGAGCGGGGAAATGCTTTGAGTATTGTGTGGTAAACACATAGGCTTCTTAGATTCCGAGATATGTCCAGACCCAAATTCCTGATCTGGAGAATGTCTGTTCCTTTACAGATGGATGGAGGACAGCCTGGTGAACGACATCACCCCAAAGCTCATAGGGGACCGGCCGAACACGTACACCTACACAAAAGCCCTGGCGGAATACATAGTCCAGCAAGAAGGAAGTAAGCTGAACATCGCCATCGTCAGACCTTCCATCGTCGGGGCCAGCTGGAAAGAACCGTTCCCTGTAAGTGCCCCGATCCTGGGATTAACCCCTCGCCCAGTAAGGTGCCCGTGTATCAGAGTCGTTACTTGTGAATCATTGACTTCACGCCTTTGTCTGAAGTAACTCGCCTTGGCCTGGAGCGTAACGTCTTTACTTTTCTAATCTCTCCGGCATATTTTTTTTCCCTCAAAGGTCAGAAAACATTTGTGAAGCTTTTAATGAGCGATCGTATAATGACATTCCTGCGAGCGAGCGGGTTACCTGCGAAGCACGAGCTGTGTGGGTGGAGTCTGCCTCTAGGTGTCTGCTGCTTTCAGGATTTCCTTTTGTACTTGTAAGGCTACATTCACACGACCGTAAGTGTTTTGCGGTCCGCAAATTGCAGATCCATAAATCAGATGCCGCCCGTGTGCATTACGCAATTTGGGGACCGCACATGGCCAGTGCTATATAGGGAATGCCTATTGTTGTCCGGGATTGTGGACAAGAATAGGACATGCTCTATATTTTTTGCGGCGCTGCGAAATGGAAGAACGGATACGGACAGTACACAGTGTGCTGTCCGCATCTTTTGCAGACCCATTGAATTGATGCGGATCCATTTATACGGTCGCGTGAATGCACCCTAATCTCATTCACATGTATTGTGTTAAATTGCGGTTGATTTTCGGTGCGGTTCTGAGGCGTCTCCACCACGTCTGGCGTTGCAAAATTGCAGTGTGTGACCATTAAACTGCTGTTGGAGACACCACTGCGTTTTGAGAGATTTGTGCCATTAAAGGGGTTCTCCGAGTTATATATATTGATGACCTAGCCTCAGGATAGGTCATCAATATCTGATCGGTGGGGGTCCGACACCCCCCCGGCCGATCAGCTGTTTGGAGAGGAGGCGCGCGCCGTATCAGCGCTGCCTCCTCTTCACTGTTTACATGCTGGCCGACACGGGGTAGTGGTGAGTAGGTGTAATTACACCTAACCTCCCCATTCATTTCTATGGGAAGAATCGCTCCCATACAAGTCTATGAAAGCGATTCTTCCCATTGAAATGAATGGGGCGGTGAGGTGTAATTACACCTACTCACCACTACCCCGTGTCGGCCAGCATGTGAAGAGGAGGCAGCGCTTATACGACATGCGCCTCCTCTTCAAACATCGGCGGGGGTGCCGGGTGTCGGACCCCCGCCGATCTGATATTGATGACCTATCCTGAGGGTAGGTCATCAATATATATAACTCGGAGAACCGCTTTAAACTGTGATATGACTGGTAAACGTGAATATATTGTGTGTGTATATATAATTTTTTTTTTTTTTTATTGGTGTTATAATTAATGTATTTTGTGTGTGTATATATAATGTTTTGTGCTTTTATAAACCTTTTTTTGCCACAATCGTTACAAAATTTTTAATTCCATGCAATTCCAAAAGTATTCAGATCCAGGTGCTGGTTTAAAAACTGTAGAATGTATTTCGTGGGACATCCCCCTTTTACGTACCCCCTACAAGAACGGTCAGGAAATTGGAGCTGCCATAATGAATCTGGCCATAGATCCTACCAGTAAAGAGACCCTCCATTTTTGGATAACATTTGAACACTGAGAATGTATAATTAATGTACCTGGTGGCTCCTTCTTCTTCGTTCTGCTGATTCCAGGTCGCCTCTGCCGTCACCTATAAGGTTAAAGGGAACCTGTCCTGGAACATGGTGTCTGAGCTGCAGGCAGCATGTTATAGAGCAGGAGGAGCTGAGCAGATTGATTGTATAGATTTATGGGAAAAGACTTAGTAACACTTGTATTTCATACTTCTGTTTACTTCTCCGCAGGGCTGGATCGATAACTTCAATGGTCCCAGTGGTCTCTTCATTGCTGTAAGTGGTTCATGCTCTTCATAATCTTGCTGAAAAAATCCCGGACAACCCCTTTTAAGACCTAAAGGGGTTCTCCGGGCATTATGGAAAAAATACAAGCATTCCTCTGACCTGGTGAAGAAAGATTTTGTTAACCCTTACCTGTCCGCCGTGCTGCCTTCCCTGCTGCACTCACCTAGGCTGCATCTACTAACGTGCAGCTGAATAGGAGAAAAGTGCTAATTAGCGCAGGGCAAAGGAATTTAGCCCGGTTCCGGTGACGTACCGGGCTCTGCCAGGCGGAGGCTTCCGCCCGGCAGTGCCCGGTGACATCATCGGCGCTGATGGGCGGGCTTTAGCGCTGCCCTAGCCATTCAAACGGCTAGGGCAGCGCTAAAGCCGGCCCATTAAGGCCGATGACGTCACCGAACTCACTGCCGGGCGGAAGCCTCCGCCCGGCAGTGAATGTTTACAAACAAAAGAGCCCTTGCCCTGCGCGATCCAGAGCAGGGCAAGGGAGGGCATTGGAGCATGAGCTGCTCCGATGCCCTGTTCAGGAGGGCTGCCGGAGTGAGAACCTGGGTATGTCCGGGTTCAGCTCTGAACCCGGACAACCCCTTTAACCTTTACAGCAACAAGTAGTATAAAATAAAAAATCTAACCATTACTCGCTTGTTAAATCTGCCTGCGATTCAGTGGTTGCTGCTGGTCCTGCAGGGATAACGTCATGTACGTCATTCATGTGACTGCTGCAACCAGTCACTAGCAAGTATCATCGCTGAGGCCAGTGACCGGTGGCAGCAGTCACATAAATGAAGTGAGTAATGGTCAGTTTTTTTTTTTTTTTTAATTTTATCTACACATTTGGTTACCAATGTAGACAGAGCCACCCCTACAAGATTATCCTTCCCTTACCGGAGGCACTGGAAGGATTAAAGGGTTTGTTGTAAATTTTAAAGTTATCCCGCTAGAGCAGGAGTCGGCACCCTTCGGCACTCCAGCTGCTGAGAAACTACAACGCCCAGCGTGCACAGTTGCATTGCAGTTCTTGGAACTCCCATAGAAGTGAATGGAGCCTTCTGGGAGTTGTAGTGTCAGAGGTTGCTGATCCCTGCACTGGAGAAGTGTCTGAACGGTGGGGCTCTGACCATTAGGGGCGATCATAAGAATGGGAGACGTGTTTTCCCCGAATGCGTAGAGTGTTGGTCGAGCCTGCGTGCTGCTGCTTCATTCATCTCTGTGGGACTGCTGACATTCTCCAGGATTTTCCTATTGATGGCATATGAGATTGGCGGGGTTCTGACTCCCAGCACCGGTGCCGATCAGCTGTTTTAGGAAGCTGCAGCGCTCAGCAGTCCCATAGAGGTGAAAGGACCAGCAGTGCGCATGCTCCACTGTCACCCTATTCATATAGGCAGACGCAGAACCCCTGTTCTTGTGCTCGTCGGAGTACCAGCGGTAGGACCCCCCGCTATTTAGATTCTTATCTTCTATCCTGTGGATAGGGGAACATTTTAAAATGTTGTACAGCCCCTTAATCTTTAAAGAGGTTCTCCAGGATTTTCCTATTGATGGCCTACCCTCATAATAGGTCATCAGTATGAGATTGGCGGAGGTCCGACTCCCAGGCGCCGATCAGCCGTTTTAGGAAGCTGCGGCGCTCACTGGAGCTCCGGCAAGCCCCACGACTTCCTCACGTCTCACTTAGCACAGCGCCATACATTGTATAGTGGTTGTTCTTGGTATTGCAGCTCAGCTCCATGCGTGTGACCAATGAACGTGATGTCACATGGCCTAGGAAGAGGCTGCAGCGTTCCCTGGAGCTCTGAGGCCTCTTTACACAGCTGATCGGCAGGGGTGCCAGGAGTCGGACCCCCGGCGATCTGATAGTGAATCAATGACCAAATCCAGGAGAACCCCCTTTAATTTCAACTGTTTCTTCCCAAGGGAAGGCTCTGGCTGTAGATGATTTCCATTTACCAGCTTCTAGACACTTTATATCAGGCATCCCCAAACTGCGGCCCTCCAGATGTTGCAAAACGACAACTCCCAGCATGCTCGGACGGCCTACAGCAGGGCATAGTGGGAGTTGTCGTTTTACAACAGCTGGAGGGCCGCAGTTTGGGGATGCCTGCTTTATATTGATTAGCAGTCCACGCAGAAGCCGCGTCTCACACTGTCGCCCTCTTGTTTCCACGTTTCACAGGCAGGAAAGGGAATCCTCCGCACAATGAGAGCTTCCAACAGCGCCGTGGCCGACCTCATCCCGGTGGATGTAGTGGTGAACACCACGGTGGCAGCCGCCTGGTACTCCGGAGTGAATAGGTACAGCAGGTGACACTGCTTCACTGTCAATAGTAGCTGACAGCCCCTCACGGAACCGGCGTCATAACGTCTCCGTTTTCTTCATTTCAGGCCCAAAAATATCATCGTGTACAATTGTACGACAGGAGGAACCAACCCCTTCCACTGGGGTGAAGTCGGTATGAGACCTCTATAATTTCCCTCCCTGCTTCACGTGGCACATTGCTGACAGGCTAGACGTATAGAGCAGCCGGTTCATGTATTATTTTTGCAGGGCAGCCGGTTAGTCAAGGAATGCACTGCTTAATGTGCCGACATTTTTTTTTCCTTTTAAGCTTATTTTAGCTCGGCATGGTGTTTGTAGGGTTTTGCATCATTTGACTATAGTTATTTACAGGAATGAAGTCATATATATATTTTATATTTTTTTTTCTGACAACAGTATAAAAATAGATGTCTTTTGTGCACAGTGAGTCTCCAATCTGACAACTTTATCAGTGGCTGTCGTTGATTTGATTGGCGCCGTCTAAACTTAAAGGGGTTTTCCAGGTTTACAATATTGATGGTCTCACTTTTTACGTGCTGTCTACTTAGTCCAGCTGCGCAGGGTATTTGCAGTACATTGCTGGCACTTATGTGAATTTGACAAAGCTGCAATACCGATCACAGCCGATAATTAATGGGTTGTCAGAGGGTCACAACCCCTTTAACCCCCTGTTTTGCCCGATTCCAGCTCGGGCAGTGTGAAAAGTAGCTAACTGGAGGGGGGAGGACTGCTTTAGATGGTGATATCTGCTCAATGGTAGCGGCTAGAAACATGCAACTGGTCTTGTCTGAAAGCTGTCAGTCCAGGCTTTAATACAAGACCATAAATGACAGCTAAAGTCCAAGAAACGGAGGAGAAATCACTGTTTGAAATCAAGTCGGGAATAATCGAGTTTTTACTTTCATTTTCAGCTGCATTCACAGCATCCTGATTTCTATCAGTGATATCTTCCTCTGTCCTGAACATATTGCTGTCATTTTGGTATTGTCTGAAAGCTTTGAATGTCTGCTTTCAAACAAGACCAGTTGCATCTTTGCATCCATTTAGGAGATGGCAGCATCTAAAGCAGCCCTCCCCCCTCCAGTTAGCTACTTTTGCCTTTGCTGGAGCTGGACTGGGGCAAAACAGTTAGGTGGTTAAACAGCTCATCACAGGGGTTCAGGTAGTTGGGTCGCCCACTGACCTAATACTGAAGGTCTAGACCTTTGATGGCTAACCTCCGGCACTCCAGCAGTGGTAAAACTTCAACCCCCCCAAGATGTACACTTGCTTGGCTATTCTCTTGGATATACTCCATAGAAATGAATTCTGAGCATGCTGGGAGTCGTAGTTTCGCCACAGCTGGAGTGTTGGAGGTTAGCCATCCCTGGTCTAGACTAATGATAGGACATCAATTTTATAAACCTGGGAAATTCCCTTAAAAATGTGGCTCTGGTTTGATAGTACATGGGCTAATAGTGCGCTTTAAATGCTGGTGGATTTAAAGGGGTTGTCCATGATTAGAGTAAAAATAGTCAGCTTTTATTTTATTTTTTTAAGGGCTATTTATGGTATAGCCCTTCCTATTCACAGTTGCACTGATTCTGTGTAAACGGCCAACCTCTGTACAGTAAATGAAGGTATGCACGTCAGAAAAGTGCCGTGTATGTAACCGACCATTATAGGTTGGGGTATGAGATTAAGGGCCTGTTCACACGACCGTGTGACTGGTTCTGCAATATTGCGGAATAGATGCTGCCCCACTCACTTCTATGAGAGCCAGCTCAAAAAAAAAAAAAATGTCCACAACAGCGGACAAGTATAGGCATTTTCAATGGGGCGTCCGGCTGTGTGTTCAGCAATAACACGGCCGTCTGAATGGGGCCTAAAAGACTCATCACACTTCAGATGAAAGTCAACAGGACCTAGTGATTTTTTATTTGTTGGCAAATGCTGGAAGGAAACAAGGGTCAGGTATGTTGGACTTTCACATGTACCCCACATGTTGCCACAGGAGTTACCCCGCTGCCTGAGGAGTCTAGCAGCAGCTTATTCCCCTCTCCCCACATGTCCATATGAGATCAGGTTGGCTTACTAGTATATGTGCATGTGCACCTTTAAATGTCCTGAATGGTTGCCAGGTTATACACTACATTCCCTATAGATTTTTCTTCAGGTTGACTGTGCAGACAGCTGCTGCTTTCCTGACTACAAGTGATTGCTGGAGGTTTTAGAAGGTGGATCAGCAGCCACATGCTCATTGCAGGGGAGGCGTCCTTTAAAGAGGTTTGCCAACCTTTTTCTCAGCAATGCAGACACATATGAACATGGGACCAACACAGATGTCTTCAGCTGCCAAGAGCACATGTAACAGGTCAGCCAGTGTCATAGGTACAAAACTGCTGACAGATGCCCTTTAAATCTTCAGACACATTTAAAAGGAGTATTATTAGCCCATGTACTTTCAAATATGTTGTACCCCTATAAATTAAAAAAAAAAATAAAAAATCTTTGTACGGGTTCGTGCACACGGCCATATGTAATTTGCAGTCCTCAGACCACATTTTCCTAATAGAACTGCCTATTTTTGTCTAGAAAAGGACAAGAATAGGACGTTTTCTATGATTTGCAAAGTGGCCGCCTGGACGTGGGCGGCACACGGATGAGATCTGTGCGCTGTCCCAAGTTTTTGGATGTTGGATGCCTCACCAGTTGTGCCCAGAAACATGTATTTTTGTTTAACTATTTAAATGGGAATCTATTGATTTTATTTATTTATTTTTGTCTTCCTTAGAGCAAAAAAAAAAAATAAAATCATTTTTTTTTAAATTTGGAAATACAAACTAATTTTCACAAAAGGTGGAAGTTTCAATTGGCTCAATCTGTTAACAATACAAATCGCTCACTAAGGTTATAATTTTTAAATTTTTTTTAAAATTTTTTTTTAAAATTTTTTTTTTACAATGCATTTTTCAGCACATTTTCCTCTAAAATAAAAAAAAATAATAAAAATCTCCACTATATGAAAACTTTTGTGGCGTCCTCTTACGTCAAGCTATTAGAAATTCAGTCGCGTTGTTTCCTAGTCAATTAGTTATCCTTTGGGAAAGCTGAGTGACTACCAAATTTACTATGAATTTTTTTAAAATTTTTTTTTTTTTTTTTTTAGCGGAAAATGTTCTGGTTACAAGAAAATAGCAGGAAAAAGGTTTAAGAGGAACAGAAAAAAAAAAAAGTTAGGAGTAAAGACGAACCCCCGATGGAGAGAGAGAGAGGGCCAAGCTGATCTGGTGGGGCCAAGTAGGCACAGTCACGGCAGGAAATGTTGGCCAGTGTAGCCGCTTGTGTCCTCGTAGCCAGCAGACTTGGCATGCTCCCCCTTGCCCTTGTGATGTTTTTTTTTTTTTTTTTTTAATGTTTTTTTTTTTTCTTATTTTTTTGCCATTCATTACATGGTTAAGCTATTGAACAACTTCTCTTTCTTAGAATACCATGTAATTTCCACTTTCAAGAGGAATCCTCTCGAACAGGCCTTCAGACGGCCCAATGTAAATCTAACCTCCAATCACCTATTATATCACTATTGGATTGCTGTAAGCCATAAGGCCCCAGCATTCCTGTATGATATCTACCTCAGGATTACAGGAAGAAGCCCAAGGTAATGGTGGATAGCTCTGTGAATTTTTCTGTTCCTCTTACATGTCGAGCGCCGGCAAATGACCATGAATTGAGCACTCAGCCAACGGGGCCGTCTTCTGTACCCGAAGCATGCGTCCGCCTAACCCAGTACTAACCACTTGGATGGTTGACCTACGCCGGGATGCCTTACGGGCTGAACGACCCTTTTTCTGGATCAACGTCACTCATTGTCAATTCAAATTTGATGCCCAAATTTAACAACTTAACGTTTTATACGTTAGCGTCTTGATCAGGATTTTCGGGGCAAATTTCTGCCTCCCGTACAAATTCACGTCCAGTTCTCTCCCATGTTGATCCATTAAATGGTCTTCCGCCTGTAAGCAGCCTGGACTTTACAGGGGAATGCACGCGCACGCCTAAGAATGAAAGTCTGACTTGATTCTTCATTTTGCTTTTTTTTTTTTTTTTCGCCACCCAAAATCCCTCATATCCCTGAGGTCCAGGAGGCCCCGTACGTCACGTAATCCGAGGTGGTTATTGACAATCGTCAAAAAATGTCTCATTGTTTAAATTCTCTTCTTCCCCCTGTATTTTTTTCAGGATTCGGTACAATGCAGTATTTGCCTACTAGGGTGGGCTATGGCAGTACTCATCCTGAGCCGCCTGATTCATGGGTTTAAAAAGCAGAGCAGAAACAGATTGAAGACGTGACGGTTGACTGTTTTCTAGTGAGGGTCCTTGAAAGGAGTTACTCGGGTGTATGTATGTTGCTTGGTAAGGATGAGGACAGAAGTCATATAATATCCCGAGGCACGTTACGGCCGCATTGACACGACCACGTGAGGGCCACTGCAAACCGTGGATCTGCAAGACACGGGCATTGGCGTCAGTGGGTTCACAATCTGCAAAATGCGGCCAAAGATACGACATGTCCTACCTTTCACAACGCAGAGGCATGGACCGGGAAACAAGACTCCCTCCCAGGTCAGTGCTTCCGCGATATGTCCTATCTTTGGCTGCATCTTGGGGTTCGCTGACCCATTGAAGGTCATGGGCCCTCACCGCAGTGCGGGGTGCACACGGCCGGTGCCTGTGTTTTGCAGATCCACGCGGCTTGTATTCAAAACAGGCATGAATGTTTCTCGGCAGTGTAAACACAACCCGATCCAGTGACCATCAAATACTTGTATTTCACATCAAAAGTTTTGAAGCAACTTTAAAAAAAAAAAATTAAAAAAAAATCCCCTGCATTGTGAGTTCCTCTGTTATTCCTCCTGGTAATGTACGAGTAAATTACTGACTGGCTGTTGCCGTTTTGCTTGTCCAGGAGATGTACTTTTGTACACCTTTAACGTTGTCCATTCAGCGCTGTCACTGTCAGACTGTGCAGAGAGCCGTCCCATTGACAAGTGGAATGGTGCATTTCCAGGAGGAATGACTGAGGAACAGCGCAGTGTAATTCAGCAGAATGGTTATATCGTGGAGAATACTAAAACAGACATGTCAGGAAAACCGAGCAGTCTTTTCTATAGTGTCGGTCCACCTTTGATGCATCTTCATTTGTGGGCAGGTGCACATGTAGCAGAGCTGAGCAAATCTACGTAGGTGGATTTGCTAGCTCTTAAAGGGGTTGTGTTATCTGAGACATTGGTGCTGTATTGCTAGGATATGCCACCAGTGTTTCAGACGAGACCACCCCTTTAAGACCCATTGTCCTTATGAGTAGTTTAGCGTGGGCCGTTATGTAGCTGACAGCTTGGATCCAGGCCGGATGACGCTCAGATGCTCCTGGCTTTCTGCTCTGCTTTTGACCCATGTAGTAGTGACCTATATTTCCAACATCTGCAATTCTATCACTCGAAAATTGAATTTTTTTTTTCCCATGTGACGGCGAAAGTGCGTGCATTGGAATTGAAGGAGACTTTCATTTTCAGGCCGCTCGTCCCCTCCCCCCATGAAGGTATCCTTTTAATGCATCACTTGTTTGACTGCTGTGTATAGTCCCAGACTGTCTACGTGTTCTCACTGCATCTGATCCTTATTTCTCCTACAGAATATTATGTAAATGTTTCCTTCAAGATGAATCCTTTAGAACAGGCCCTCAGGCGCCCCAATGTTAACCTTCGAAACAACCCCCTTTTGCATCATTACTGGACGGCTGTCAGTCATATAGTACCTGCAGTGTTGTATGATGCTATTCTCAGGTTGACAGGTCAGAAACCCTGGTAAGGAGGTTGCATTACCAAACAACTAGCAGGTGCTGTTAACCTGGTGAAGGCATGCTGAGAAGAAGCAGGCTTAATGGCAAGAATGCAAATTATTTTTAGTATCAAGCCGATAATGCTGGCCTCGAAGGGTTTTTTTTTTTTTCTTAAAAATACTTTGATTATAATTTTTTTTTTTTTTTTAAATAACTTAAAGAAGAACTCCCGCAAAAATTTTTATTCTCTGACCTGTTAGAAAGATGCATGATATAATATGTAGTGATTGTCATTTTCTTATCAGTGACTGTTTCTGTGAGTAATAACCTCTCTTCTTATTGTAGCTGGGTCATGTGACCAACTCCCTGACCTCCAACTGACCCAGGACAGGAAGCCAGTAACTGCTCTATTCATTCCTATGGGAGCCTCACTTTCAGTCTCATAGGAATACATAGAGAATTAGACTTCCTGTCCACACACAAGTCTTGTGTGAGTTGGTGGGTCTAATTGCTGGTCACATGACACAGATAAGAAACTTCAGGATGGTATAAGTCAAAAATTCAGACACTGGTAAGAAAATTACAATCACTACAGATTATAACATGTACATTTCTAGCAGGACATGGAATAAAATTTTTGTCAGGAGTTCTTCTTTAATGGCCAGTTTCATTGCCCACCCCTGGTTTAAAGGCTATGGATGCTTTTGGAGCCATGTTTATTATTTATTTATTAATTTTTTTTTGTAATGAGATTTTATTAAAAATGATGCACCTCTTTGGCTCCTGCTGCTGCCCGCGCCAAATTCATCTGGCAGGCTTGAGGAACAGCCTGCCGGAGGTCCATATCCTACATTGTCGGATTCTACCTTTCCCCGTCAGAGCCCATTGACTATAATGGGATACGACGGGGATCCAACCTGTTTTCCAGCATTAGGCCTCGTCCACACTTCCGTTTTTCACGGACGTGTTCTTTCCGCTTTTTTTTAAATTTTTTTTTTTTTTAAGGATAGCATACCGATCCGTTTATTTTAATGTTGGTCCACATTTCCGTGATTTTCTGCAGTCCATGTGCCTGCAAAAAATCCACGGATGCATGCCTTCCTTTCATCTGTGCCATGGACTGCACAGGTCCATCCAAGTCTATGGGTCCATGAAAATCACGGAGACAACAAAGATGGCATCTGAAGCTGACAGATGGACCAACTGTGGATCCTTCACGGACATCTTCACGGATTATAGAAGAACGTTGTAATTCACGTATATCATAATGACACGGAAGCGTGGATGTGGCTTCGGTGCCGAGGTTCGGACAGATAATTACCGCTGCAAGCAGAGCTTTTTGTCTGGCCGTATGCTGGAAACAGACCGGATCCCTGCTGGGTCCCATTATAGTTAAGGGGCTGCCAGATCGTTTTAGAGTTAGGCCCCATTCACACGACCGCGGACCTGCAATAATATGGGGGGCTCCCGGCGTGTGTACCGCAGCGCTCGGAACACACGCCAGGCGGCCCCATTCAAAACGCCTATACTTGTCCGTGCGTGCAGACAAGTGTAGGACATGCTTTATATTTTACAGCGGAGCCGCGGCACGGAGCTAGCTCCCATAGAGATGAATGGGGCCGCATCTATTCCACAATATTGCGGAATAGATACGGCCCCATTCATATGGTCGTGTGAATGGGGCCTTAGTGTAAAACTAGCCTAAATCCATCGGACTGACCTTTTGACTGCCCGTTTCCACCTCCCCCTCTCGTCTTTTCTGAGTGATCTCCTTCTAAGGCCTCATGCACACAACCGTATGCAGATGCAGTCCATCTGCTGTCCTTTTTTTTTTTTTTTTTGTGGACTTCAACGGGTCCCTGGTCTGCGTTTTGCGGACATATACTATCTTTTTGCAGAACAGAGATACGAATCACGCATATACTTTACGCTTCCCTATGTCTGTTCCGCAAAAAGATAGATCGTGTCCAATACAAAATGCGAAACCATTGACGTCAAAGGGGCTGCAGCATGTACGCGGACCGCAAAATGCGTACAGCTGTGTGCATGAAGCAGTGTTTTTTGACCATAAAAAGGTCACAGTTGATTCGGATATGGATCCATTTGGATCCTCTTGCCACCTCCTCTCCTGAAGATGGTTCAGAGGAGGAAGTGCTGGAAAATGAGCCGTCCAAGGGCCAGTCTGATGGATTTACCAGTCTACTGTGAACGCTGCAAAATTTATAATAAAACCCATTACCAAGAATTTTTTTTTATTTTATTTCAGTCCAAAATACAAGCAAATTAGTTAAAAACGCTCCAAATGCGTCCATAGCACTTTTTTTTTTTTTTCTGACTGCCTCTGGTCTCTTTTCTTGCCTTCTTTCTTGCACTTTGGTTCGCCTCTTTCCTTCACCCTTTCCCCACGTCTTCATTTAAAGTTGATCTCGTGGTTTGGAGCAAAAGTATCTACAATGCCATGTGTTAAGGATACGGCCGATGAAGGGATACCTTCCATACGGCACAGGCTACAGCCGAGCACCAGACTCCTAGGTGGTTTTCTGTATGATAGTCCACCAAACCCCCTCTGCTTCCTCTCCTGGTACACACACACTTGGTGCATTTACTGACTGTGCTCGGAAGAGCAGCTGGAGAAGGGACTGTCCAAAAAAAAAAGTCACTTGCTGCGGTGTCTCCTCACTTCCATTGTGCTGGCAGATGTTTGTAAGGACAAACCACCCCTCGTACAAGTCAACCACACGTGGCTCTTGCGTTTCCACTGTATTGGGAACCCCACAATTGTGAGTTATAGAGCCAGACCATCGCGTAAATTTTTTTTTTTTCCTTTTACGTTTTTTTTCCTTTTACATTTTTATTGCTTGCAGTCCTTTTTATTTTATTTATTTATTTATTTTTTTAAGCATTCGAACCATTCGGGGGTGCAGTACGTGAACGTTTGTTCCCTAGTTCTCTACCTAACCGGCCAATTTTTACTGTCTGTACTTCGGTTGCCATCAAGCCTGTCACCGTTCTCTGCATTACGATATTAAAGTTAGCAGTAAATGCTGCATTTTATGCAATTTTTTTTTTTTTTTGAATGCTTTTTGTTATTTCAGTCATTTCTATGTTTTGGGGGCGGTCACACCTATTTAGCTGAGAACTCGTTTCTCTGTGTGACCCTGTAAATATATTATGGCTGAAAGTCTCTTCCATGTGTAGGTGTGGATCACTGCTACTTCTTTTTATTTTTCCGAAGCTGCGATACTGTCATTTTATATGCCTTGGTTATCCACACTTGGTAGCTTTTTGCAATGTGCTATGTTGCTGCTGGTGACGAGGGTCTACATCCACTCACAGTATTGCATCCTAATTACGTCCTCGCTCTCGTGTCCTGGATTCACCCCCCTCCCCCAGCCCTTCCCTGTTTGCAGCCACACAAGCATAATTCATTTCCTTCCCTTCATTTTTCTTCTCCTTGCAGAGTAGCATCCTCCTTTATAGGTCTGCTCCTTCAGACTCCTTAAATAGGATCCCTACTAAGACAGATAGGAGTTGATTCATTGCCTGGAACTGGCCTCACAAGGCTGACTGGGCAGTTCTTCTTCTTCCATTCTCTCCTCTTTTCATTGCAGTCGGGTTCTTTCAGTATTTGGGTCACCGTGAGGTAATACGACGCCGCAGGTCACCAGCTTAATAAGTACCCTGCTGTTTTTCAAGTTGCAAACTTTCCTAACCTAGTGGCTTCCTAGAAGCTCGGGTAAGGTAGGCGTCTTGAAGTTTCTTAAAGCAACCCTCCGATTCAAGAAAGTACCGCAAGTTAACGAGCAAAATGCTTACATGGTGCTCTCCTTTTTTTATCTTTCAATTTCTTAGGGCTCCTCTTCGGCCATCCAAAATGGCCGCGCTGCTTCCCACTTTGTGCATTTGGTAGGCCAAGACCCTTCCTGTTGCCTTCAGATTGGCCAGCACCGCTCGCATGCACAGGGCTGGACTCGGTCTACCAAATGCACGGTATGCATCAGGTAGTTCTTCGATGGCAGACAAGGAATTCGGGGGGGGGGGAGATGAAAAGGAGGACACTGTGCAAGCGCTTTATTAAAGGGGTTTTCTGAGTTAAAGAAGAACTCCTGCAAAAAATTTTATTCTCTGACCTAGGTTAGGTGCATGATATAATCTGTAGTGATTGTCATTTTCTTATCAGTGACTGTTTCTGTGAGTAAAAACTAGGGATGAGCGAACTTTTGAAAAGTTCGGTTCGGTTCGCTTCGGCGAACTTTCTTGAAGTTCGGATTCGTACGAACCGAACCTAAAACGAACCTTATACGAACGAATATACGCATATTTGAGAATCTACACTAATACGTACGCTAATGCGAACATTCCCGCACAAATAACGAACATACAGTCTAGCGTTGTCAAAGGTACGCTACTTAACTGAATATGTACGCATTTGATGTGCCGTTTTTATTTTAACCAGATTCGTCTTAAAAGTTCTTAAACGAATCTGGTTCGTTACGGTTCTGTTCGCTCGTCCGAACGAACGAAAATAATAACCCATCTCGGCCATTCTCCTCCCAAAAGGGTGGTTTGACACGAGGGTCACACCAGGATACAAGGGATTGTAGGAGTAATAAATAATCCCTTGTATCCTGGTCTATTCTGTGGAAAAAGTAAACTTTATTTACGAACCTGATTCATACGAACTTGACGAAAGTTCGGTTCGGGACGAACCGAACGTTCGGTAAAGTTCGTAACGAATCTGGTTCGTTACGGTTCGGTTCGCTCATCCCTAGTAAAAACCTGTCTTCTTATTGTAGCTGGGTCATGTGACCAACTCCCTGACCTCCAACTGACCCAGGACAGGAAGCCAGTAACTGCTCTATTCATTTCTATGGGAGCCTCACTTTCAGTCTCATAGGAATACATAGAGAATTAGACTTCCTGTCCACACATAAGACGCTGTGTGAGTTGGTGGGTCTAATTGCTGGTCACATGACACAGATAAGAAACTTCAGGATGATAGAAGTCAAAAATTCAGAGACTGGTAAGAAAATGACATTCACTACAGATTACATCGTGTACATTTCTAGCAGGACATGGAATAAAACTTGTGTCGGGAGTTCTTCTTTAACTACTGATGACCTATCCTCAGGACCCCCACCGTCCTGAGGATAGGTCATCAGTAGTTAACTCCCAGAAAACCCCTTTAATTTTTGCTCTTCAACTGGAGGGTCGCTTTAAAGGCTTCATAATTTGCATGGATCAAGCTACAGCCGCCTTCAAGTGATGGCCCACAACGTTCATGTCGGGAACCTCAGATCAACAAAAGAAAAACGGTGACGTCACGTGGCCTATATGCTACTCAGTCCCATTCAAGTGAATGGGTCTGGGCTACAATACTAAGCACAGCCACTATACAATGTACGGCGCTGTGCTGGGTAGGAGGTGAGGAGGCTGCAGCGCTCATCTGAGAGTGTCGGACCTCCACTGATCAGATATCGCTGACTTATCCTGATGATAGGCCATCAATTTTAAACTCTCGGAAATCCCTTTAAGTCTGGGAAATGTATGCATTAAAATTTTCCCTCATGGTTTCAGATGCGTCAGCTGCACAGAGATCCTGTAACACTTCACTTTGTAATCTACTCTACAGAAAAGCATTTAGGTTAAGTGCTTTATTATCAATAGCCACTTCCCTCTCTGCCTCAGATAATTCCCGCACAGGCCATTAAATCCTCTGGACGGCAGCGAGTGTCAGGAGCCGAAAACATTTTGTTTTCTGGGGAATTATCTCTTAATCAGTCTTACACCAACCATCAAAGGCCACTTTCATGATGGGACTGGATGTAGCCTGGTTAACTGGATCGTTTACCCGTAATTAGCATTTTGCAGAACTTTGTGCATCCGTTTCGTGGGTTCTGATAGGGTCCCCTACTCAAGAGGTAGCCGTCACGCCTAAACCCTGACGCCTCTGCTACATAAGACACCATTATTGTAAATGCCACTTGATGGGGGGCAGGCGGGCTTGTCGCAGATTTTCCATTGGAGTCCTGAAACGCACCATTTTGTGGATGCTGGCCTGTCACGGGATACTTTCCTGAGTAGTCAGGTGTGAGGTGACCCAGTAATGACTTGCTCTAATGGGGAACTCTGGTGGTCACAGGTTGAGAGAACCTCAAATTTTTGAGAAGACTGGAGTTACCCAGGATTAGAAAGAAGCCTCTGTGCCCCTCAAGAAATTGTGTCCGTCTGTCTGGTCTATTAGCTCACACATGTTTATGTGGATAGGGATGTGCTGTAATACCAGACACGGCCTTGAGGGGCGCTGTTCTTGGACGCATTCTGCATAACCCCTTTTACTGTACATTAAAGGCGTTTTCTCTCACCTGGCGCGTTACAGCCCCTTCATATGTACCAAGCACAGAGCTGTACATTGTGTATCGGCTGTGCTTGGTATCTCGGCTCACTTTCATGTGACCGAGCTGCGTAAAGGTCTTGCGACCGACGGACATGATTGAAGAGGCTGCAGTGCTCGCCTGAGCAGCAACTGATCAACGTGAGTGCTGAGCCCCCTTTAACCACCTAACTGTTTTGCCCGAGTCCATCTCGGGCAGTGTGAAAAGTAGCTAACTGGAGGGGGGAGGGCTGCTTTAGATGGTGATATCTCCTCAATGGTAGCAGCTAGAAACATGCAACTGGTCTTGTCTGAAAGCTGATGGTCCAAGCTTTCATACAAAACCAAAAAAGTATTTTCTTTCGCTTTCAGCTGCATTCACAGCATCCCGATTTCTATCAGTGATATCTTTCTCTGTCCGGAACACATTGCTGTCATTCTGGTATTGTCTGAAAGCTTGGAATGTCTGCTTTCAAACAAGATCAGTTGCACGTTTCTAGCTGCTACCATTCAGGAGGTAGCAACCTCTTAAGCAGCCCTCCCCCCTCCAGTTAGCTACTTTTCCCACTGCTGGTAAAACAGTTAGGGGGTTAAGGCGAAAGGAGCCCCTACGCAAATCCAAATGATGGTAGCGCCCTCTGCTTTGCGGGTCTTGTATGCCATGCACCCTCCACGGTCCAATAGAACTGAAGCTCAGCACATAAGTACAGATCTGTAATGGTATTAGAGCCGGCGTCCCGTTATACAAGCCTTAGTAATCCCGTTATCGCAGAACCACAATTCCCAGAACACACAGCTGCAAAATCCTGCACTAACAGCTGCACCGCATAGTACGCAGCGTCCGAAGCTTAGCTGACCTAATCCTGAGCGCTCCGCATTCCCTGTCTGTCTGTCCTACTTTAATTCTCATTACATTTTCACGTTGAAACCTTCTAAATAGTTTTCATTTTCACGGAGCGGAATCTCACTGACTTTCTTTCCCTGCACGGTTGTGTTTTTCCCTCAATGCTGCTTTCTTCTCCCCTCACTTTGTTTGGTTTTATGGGTTGGTCACCATTTTTTCAGCCCAGAATATCTTGGGGCTTCCTCCACTAGATGACCCTCACTTGGGATGTAGTAATCATTCTCTCCTCTTTTCCCTCCTCCTCCCCTCCTTTCGGTTAAGGATGATGAAGACTATCACTCGTCTACACAAAGCCATGATGTTGCTGGAATATTTCACGAGTAACTCCTGGGTGTGGAGTAATGAAAATACCAACATGTTAATGAACCAGCTCAGTCCGGACGACAAGAAGGTGAGGATCACGTCTGTAAAACACTGGCTTCAGATCCGTTATGTAGCTGCTGCCTTAAAGGGGTTACTCCCATCTTAGACAATGGGGGCATATTGTTAGGCTATGCCCCCATTGTGTTATAGGTGTGGGTCCCACAGCTGGGGCCCGCACCTATATCGAGAACGGGGCCCCAAAAGAGGAGGGCGGACTGCACATGCGCAGCCGCCCTCCATTTATTTCTATGGGGCCACCGAAAATAGCCGAGCGCTGGCTATTCCGTCGGCTACATAGAAATGAATGGGAGCGGTGGCCGCGCATGTGATATGCCCCCATTGTCTAAGATTGGAAGACCCCTTTAAAGGAAATCTGTCACCAGGATAATCGCTATTGAAGTAAAGCCATGGCCTAATAGCACTTAGTACCTTATTTCCAGATGTGCCTTTGTATCAGCGATAGAGGTTTTCTGTCTTCTGATAATCCAGTTTATTTGGTATGAAAATGAGGCAGTAAGGTGCCCAGAGGGGCGTCGCTTTTGCAGGAGGGAGCCCAGACACGCCTCCTGCTAGTGCCTAAGCCCACCCTCATGCTGGGAGCAGGGAAAAGGGGGCGGGGTTATGGCTTGAATGTGATGTAGGAGGCGTGCCTGGGCTCCTTCCTGCAAGAATGACGGGACCCACACCTGTCTGACGAGCAATATGCCACCACAGTTAGAAATTGGAGTTGGGCGGGCTCATGCACACGAACGTATTTTCTTTCCATGTCCATGTGCGGAACCATTCATTTCAATGGGTCTGCAAAAAAGCCGAAAGGTACTCTGTGTGCATTCTGTTTCCGTATGTCTGTATTTCCGTTCTGCAAAAAAAAAAAAATAGACCATGTCCTATTATTCTCTGAATTACGGACAAGGATAGGACTGTTCTACGAGGGTCCGGCTGTTCCGTTCTGCAAGATACAGAATCCACACGGACGTCATCCGTATTTTTTGCGGACTGCAAAATGCATACGGTCGTGTGCATGAGCCCTTAAGTGTGGATTAGCTCACCTTGTCCTCCTTAGGGCGCATTCACACAACCATATGACTGCTGTGACCATTTTGCTGACCACAAAAACATGGGCACCACGTGTGTGCGCTCTCCGCATTACAGTGTGGTCCACAAAACGGGCACGGCTGTCAGTTGTGTAAATGCACCCTTGGAGTGAAAAATTCTCTCCATGTAATACTGCATTTCCCCTGCGGGGGCGCTGCAGGGAAATGTATGGGCAGCCACAACTTACCTTAGATATTCACTGGATATTTCAAATGCTTTTCCCACTGCAATAACTTGGTTTTTGAGGCCAGATTTATTTGAAGAAGAGTGCAGGGAAAACTCAGCGGCCTGTTGCTGCGGCTGGTAGGTGTTCACATTGGCTTGTGTTTGCTTGCAGGTGTTTAACTTTGATGTTCGGCAGCTGCATTGGGCAGAATACATGGAGAACTATTGTATGGGAACTAAAAAGTACGTTCTCAATGAAGAAATGTCCGGCCTCCCTGCGGCCAGGAAGCACTTAAACAAGTAAGTTGTCGGCTACTCAGGTATCACTTGGTGACTGTGGAGCTTCACAGATGGGCCTTAAAGACATTATGCAGGATGTCTTTGGTATAGGACGTTTACAGCAGTGAAGGGCCCCTTAAATCTGTCAATATTTTAGGCCAAAACAGTTCTGTATAGTTTTGGGGCCCCATGGTAAAGATTACTACCCTGTTTCCCCGAAAATAAGACCTACCCCGATAATAAGCCCTAGTGCTATTTTGCCCTGTTTTTGGAGTAGGCTTAAAATATAAGCCCTACTCCAAAAATAAGCCCTAGGTACATTGAGGATACACTGAGAATAGGGTTATGGTCCGAGGTATGTTTGCCTCCATCTACTTTCCATGGTCCGTAGATTGGTTCACCGCGCCCTTGTGTTTAGGACCTCTTGAGAACGGGAACCCAGAACAGGTTCTCACCACCTATTAATATAGAAGGGATGCTCCACCTTCGGCCCTCCAGCTGTTGCAAAACTGCAACTCCCAGCCTGTCCTGACAGCTGTAGGCTATCCAGGCATGTTGGGAGTTTGTTTTGCAACAGCTGGAGGGCAGCAAGTTGGGCATGCCAGATATAAAGGATACAGCCAGGCGGGGCAGGTCCACTACCTCGAGGGACCTCATAGCTTGCCTCGGTGTTATGTATGCATTTGGAACCTAGCCCCTAGCCATTCATCAGAGCCATGAGGGGCCTTCATATTAGGAATCCAGTTTCTATGGGGTTGGCTTGCCATGCTTCTGTTGTGCCATATTTTATGCCTTCAGTGTAGCTAATCTTTTTTTTTTTTTTTTTTTTTTTAACTAATATGTTTTTATTTTCTGACTGTGGATTTTTTTTTTTTATGCCTGATCCTTCTTTACCCCAACATCACCCAAATTCAGGTACCCCCGTACACATGACATGGTTGGCCAGTCTTGCTGAAATCATTGGGTTTGGCTGACCTTCTCATGTGTATGGCCACTTTAAGCTGTTTAAAGGGAATCTATCATTAGTTTTGTACCTATGACACTGGCTGACCTGTTACATGTGCACTTGGCAGCTGAAGACATCTGTGTTGGTCCCATGTTCATATGTGTCCACATTGCTGAGAAATATGATGTTTTATTATATGTAAATGAGCCTCTAGGAGCAACGGGGGCGTTGTCATTACACCTAGAGGCTCTGCTGTCTCTGCAACTGCTGTGCCCTCTGCACTTTGATAATGTTTTCACTGCCTGGCCCTGTCAATGAAAGCGCATATATGCAAGTGAACATCTAGGAGCAACGGCGGTGTTGCCGTTACACCTAGAGGCTCCGCTCTCTCTGCAACTGCCTTGCCATTTCCAGTTTGATTGACAGAGCCAGGTGTGATCACATTTACACTGCCTGGCCCTGTCAAAGAGTAGAGGGCGCAGCGGTTGCAGAGAGAGCAGAGGCTCTGGGTGTAACAGCAACGCCCCCGTTGCTCCTAGATGCTCCCTTTCATTGACAGGGCCAGGCAGTGAAAACATTATAATACCTAGCTCTTTCAATCAAGGTGGAGAGGGAACAGCAGTTGCAGAGAGAGCAGAGCCTCCAAGAGTAACGACAACGCCCCCTTTGCTCCTAGAGGCTCATTTGCATATATAAACATCATATTTCTCAGCAATGCGGACACATATGAACATGGGACCAACACAGATGTCTTCAGCGGCCAAGCGCACATGTAACAGGTCAGCCAGTGTCATAGGGACAAAACTGCTGACAGATGCCCTTTAATTTGAGGACATTTTTTCTCCCTGAGGATAAGATCTCCTTCATGTTTCTTGAATCTCATTTCCTTCCAGGTTAAGAAACATTCGCTACGGATTCAACACCATCCTCGTTGTCCTCATCTGGCGCGTCTTCATTGCAAGGTCACAAATGGCGAGAAACATCTGGTACTTTGTGGTTAGTCTGTGTTTCAAGTTTCTGTCTTACTTCCGAGCATCCAGCACCATGCGATACTGAAGACTCTGGACGCGCACAGTCGTGTTGGACATCTATGCACACAGCGGCAAACTGCACAGACTCTGTATAACCCGATCAGTGTACTCTTCATGTCGTGTACAGCCATCCTAGCTCCAGACAACATGATATCATTTTATTTTTATTTTTTTTCAAGTGTACCTTAGTAACGAACCGCACATGTCAGATCAAGCCAGCATTACGCAGAACGGTTTACCGAAATTCAGCTCCAATCCGAATTATTGACAGGTCTCCACCTTCGCCATCTGCACACAATGCATCCCTATAGTAATACACAGGTATGTGCCGGGCCTGATGTGGAGCATCACGCACTGGACACTGATGGGTGCTATGGTCAAATGTCTGTACTTAAGTGGGTTTACAGCTGAGATGTGCAACTATAACTCCCAACATAGCCCAGCCAGCGCCGAGAAAGAGTACTGCTAAGCCCTTTTGTCGAGTCTGTTTTAGTGAATACCTCCTACACCACACTCTTCTTGGAGTTCTGCATTGTGCTGCACCTCCTGTGATTCTTCCTAGAAATGTCTATATAAATTGATACCTGGACGTTGTCATTTTCCCCTGTCACCAGGTTGTGTCCTGACCCTTTCGGCACTGACCGCATTGACTTGAGGAATAGGAACACCCAGTTGCCAATTTATTCATGTTTCCAGAAGGAATAATAGAGGGATGTTGCCAATGCAAAGCTATATTCTAGCTTATTTTCCCCAGATTATTTTCTGAAGAAAACAAGTACTTAAAGAGAGTTTTCATATTGAACATATTCTCAGGATAGGTCATCAGTATGAGATTGGTGGGGGTCTGACTTCCAGCAATCAGCCGAGAGCTTACCAATTACAGTGCTATACATTGTCTAATGCAGGGATCAGCAACCTCCGGCACTCCAGGTGTTGTGAAACTACATCTCCCATCATGCAAACCTGCTTGGCTTTTCTCTAAACTCCTACAGAAGTGAAAAGAGCATGCTGGGAGTTGTAGTTTCACAACAGCTGGAGTGCCAAAGTTTGCTGATCCCTGTTCTAGTGGCTGTGCTTGGTATTGCAGTCCAGACCCATTGAATTGGAAGGGAGCGAGCTTACGCCTAGTCCACAGATCTGCAACCTTCGATACACTAGCTGTTGTGTAACTACAATACCCAGCAGGATTCCAGGAGGATTCTGGGAGTTGTAGTTGCAGAACAGCTGGAGTGCCGGAGGTTGCCGATCCTTGGCCTAGGCCATCTGACCGATGACGTCACCGCTTAGGCCTCTTCATACAGCTGATTGGCAGGGATGCCGGATGTCGGACCCCCACTGACCTCATATTGATGACGTAACCTGAGGATAGGCCATCTATATGAAAATCTCAGAAAAACCCCTTTAATAAAGCAGACCCGGCAGGAGCACAGGATGGTGCTGTTTGCTTAGGGCAGGGGTCAGCAACCTCTGGCACTTCAGATCTTGTGAAACAACTACATCTCCCATCATGCACACTTGCTTGGCTGTTCTCTAAACCCATACACAAGTGGAAGGAGCATGCTGGGAGTTGTAGTTTCACAACAGCTGGAGTGCCGAAGGTTCCCGATCCCTGGCCTAGGGAGTTGTAGCCTGCATGCTTTCAGGGTATACTGGGAGTTGTAGTGTCACAACATCTGGAAAGCCAAAGGTCGGCGACCATAAGTTTACAGGTTGCCCTAAGGCTCGTGTCTGTGAAATAAGCTTGTGTTACTTTGCTTCCTCTCACATCCTCTGTCACTTTTCTACTAATTTTCTATATCCTATTTTTTTTTTCCTTTCTTAGATTTTTGCTATTGTAACTTTATTTTATTTTTTTTGGCACATTTCCACGTCTTTAAGGCCACCCCTTTTTTTTTTTGCACCTGAATTCTTTGCACTGCATCAATTTAACCAAACAATTAAACCGGTTCTGGACATTTTGTAGTTTTATATGCACAAGGAAATCTATGAATTATGCTGTGTGATCTGTATTTGCTACATAAAGCGTGGTAACCACTGAACACTCACGTCACCGGTTGGTTGGAAGTTTTTTCTTTTTTGTAAGTGCTTGCATTATCACCTCCGCCTCTTACAGGGCTGAAATGGTCTTCCCTTCACTTGTGTTTTTGCATAGAGACCAGTTTTACTTCGTTCTGTCTTTTTTGCCGTACCTGTGATAGTGCTGCATGGCGTTCCCTCCTCTTATTCCCATCTGCAAGCCAGATATGTGATTTTAAAGGGGGCGTATCTGGTACCAGGTGGCTGTAGCCGGCCATTCACCTATTTTTCTGTATGGAGTTTAAAAGGGTTATCCCAAAATCTAGAAGTAAATTAGTGTTTCTAGCTTAAAATACCCATTTCATATAATTTTATTGCCCTCCATTTTTCCTCTTGGTGCTTCTGCTGCTGGTGTCAGACTCTGGGCTTAATGGGTCTCCTTCCCCCTCTGGCAGCTGATAATATAGTCCCTTCTGACTCCCCCCTGCAGAAGGAGACTTCTCAGCTATGCTGCCATGTTACCGCAAGGGCTCTTACTCCCAACAGTCAGACCCCCAGTGATCTGACAATTATCGCCTATCTTGTGAATAGGTGTTAAAGAGCATCTGTCAGCAGTTTTGTACCTATGACACTGGCTGACCTGTTATATGTGCACTTGGCAGCTGAAGACATCTGTGTTGGTCCCATGTTCATATGTGCCCGCACTGCTGAGAGAGATGATGTTTATTATATGCAAATGAGCCTCTAGGAGCAACGGGGGCGTTACCATTACACCTAGAGGTTCTGCTCTCTCTGCAACTGCTGCCTGAAGTTTCAGGATCTGAGAGGTGTTCCTGTCTCATAAAGTGAGGTCATATACCATGACGCCACGAACAGGCGGTGCTCTGACTGCTGGGTCCACCATAGAGCTTGAAAATGAAAGTTCTGCAGTGTGGAATCGGTCTTCTCCTGGACATTGGCGATCATGGCCACAGAATTTGAGACTCCGCTCATTGAAGTCAGTGGTCAGCTGCAGGGAAGGCCTCTTCATTCTCCAGATCGGTGGTGGACCCAGAGGTGGGCCCCATGACCATAAACTGATGGCATAGCATTAGCATATAAGTTGGGGATTACTCTTTAATGACTTTGTGTGGCAAGGGACCAAAGCGGTGCCCTCACGGCTCATATTCTGGTCCTATGCTCTGCAAGGTAGGTCCGTATTTATAGCGCACTGCCATATACCCAGTAATGATAGATGTCTACGGTGACCGACTGGTTGCTTTACTTCAGCCATGTGGTCAGAAGAGGCCAACAATTTATATAACCAATTCCATTGTCTTGTTGCCTTCTCAACATTATGACTTAAGGAGAAACTTTAGGTGCTTTTTTTTTTTTTTTTTTTTGCTGAATTGAATATGTGTACTTTGCGTTATTTTTGTGGGGGTGGGGGTCCGCTGGTTCCACGACCAGTTGAGGGTGAACTGCAAACGTGAGATTGACCTACATTGTTAGTTACGGCTATCTGCTGCTGAAAATGTAAGTTTGTGGTTTGTTCAAGATTAGAAAAACAGGGCTGGTTTCTTCCAAAAACGGCTCCCCTCCTGTCCACAGGTTGTGTGTGGTACTGCAGCCCGTTTCCATTCACTTCAGTGGCGCTGCAATACCAGACACAACCCGTAAACGGACGTGGAGCTGTGGTTGAAAGAACGCAGCCGTGTTTTAAGAATTTTATGCAACCCCTTTAAGGCAGTGAATGGGATTTAGGGTCTTTTTGCACAGGACGACTTATCAGCAGTGACCCAGACAGTCCTGATAATTGCCTGATCGTCAGAGGAGGTGAGAGCTGCATTCACATGCAGCAGTTATATCTGTCATTGTTTCTGGGCGGGATGGATCGCTGGTTAATATTACAATCTACTGCCCAGATACAATGATTTTTGGTGCCGGAGGGTTTGCTCGTTCATCACATTTAGGGCTCATGCAAACGACTGGGAGACATTGCCTGTGTGTCTGCTACATCTTCCGGACCAGTGGCTACTCATCTGACCCAAACTCACAGGACTGTAGTGCTTTCTGATGCAGTGAGTTCCTATCTGACCGGGGTCTGTTGTACTGTACTCACGTAATTGTCTGAGTACAGTATAATAGACCTGCAGTCAGATAGGAGCTTGCTGCATCCTAAGGCACTAGGATGCAGTGAGTTTCGGCCCAGGTATGTCCTGGAGATGTGGCCGACACATGCGCTGTGTTTCCTGGGCTGCACACAGTCGTTTACATGAGCCTTTAAACATGGCAATTACAGGAAACGTGTTTCTACAAATGCTGATCCCGATAATTGACCCAATCAATGATCAGTCTGTGTAAAAGGACCTTCTGTATAGACCTACTGTACTGTACTCACATAATGCTGTGAGTACAGTAGACTGGTGGTCGGGTGGGACACTGACATACAATGGGGGTATAGTGCTAGGATAGGGCCCCCATTGTCTGATAGGTGTGGGTCCCACCTCTGGCACCCGCACCTACAAGGAGAACGGAGCGGGGAGCGCTGTGGCTGGAGGACCCGGGATTTCCAGTGGTCCGTCCACCACCAGGCGCTGCTCCCAAAGAAGTGAATGCGCGGCCCCTGCTTCCATTCATTTCTATGGAGCAGACGGAAATAGCTGAGCCACAGGTCAGCTATTTTCAGGGGCCCCATTGAAATGAATGGAGGGCGGCTGCGCTTGCGCAGTGGCGCCCTCCATTCATTTTCCCCGCTCCTTTCTTAATGTAGGTGCGGGTCCCAGTGGTGGGACCTGCACCTATCAGACAATGGGGGCATAGTCTAGTGATTCTCTGATATGGGACAACCCACTGTGAGTTCCTGTCTGAGGAGCAGTGTTCCGTCTGGGGAAAATGCAGCCTTCACATGGAGAGTGTTTTCCATTTTCCTATATTGATGACCTATCCTCAGGATAGGCCATCAATATTACATCGGCAGGGGTCTGACTTCTGGCAGCAGTGCTGATCAGCTGTTTGAAGAGAAGGCAGTGCTCACAAGAGCTGATCGGCAGGGGTGCCAGGAGTCGGACTCCTGAGGATAGGTCACCAGTGTAGGAAACTGGAAAACCCCTTTAAAGGGGTTGTCCCACGAAAAATATTCTACAGTTTTCAAACCAGCACCTGGATCTAAGTACTTTTGTAATTGCATGTAATTAAAAATTCTGTATAGCTACTGAGTTATTCAGTAAAATGTGTCTATATCGTGCCACTTAATTTCTTATTTCTTTGACCTGCTCACTGAGAAGGCCGCACATGCTCAGTTTCATCTTTCAACTGCCTCCTGAGCTGTGATGGGGAGAACTGAGACACGCCTCCTGAGCTGTGATAGGGAGAGCTGAGACACGCCCCCTTAGCTGCATCACAAAAGACACCCCCCCCCCCCCCCCCCTTGAGCTGTCAGCTGATATAAATTTAGCAGCGCAATGAATGTGGAGATCTCTGGATCCATGTGAGGTACAGGGCTGGTTCTAGCTTTGTTATAAAGAGGTTGTCATGTACTATATGATGTCTGATTTTCATTTTTAACATTATTCGTGGGATAACCCCTTTAAGGCTAATTTTGGTCCATGTTATGGCTGCTCCTCTGATGGGAACTCACAGCATTAGAATGACTTATGATGCTGTGATCTCCCACCTGACCACTTGTCTACTATACTGTACTCACAACGTTATGTGAGCACAATAAGTAGGCCTGCGTTCGGGCATGATGCTGTGAGTTTGGGTTAAAGGGGCAGCGTTCGGTCCAGGAAATGCCGTCACGGCAGGTGTGTCCTTGATCCAATACCGTCATGTGAAATTTGCCTTAGCTGCTCCTTTGGCTCGATAGGTGATGGAGGATGTAGCAGAGCTGTAAAGTGTGAACCCCCAGTTTTAATTATCATGTGTTCATGCCCTCCCTGAATTAGAAAGCCACTTACTGTGTGTGTAACTTGAAGTGCCCCCGGCACCTTGTTTGTCAGTCCAGTCACTCGGTGCAGAACCTTTTACCTTAATTGATGTTCCTACATGACCCACAGACGGCCGTCGCCAGGCGTCCTCCAGACGTCATGAACTGTGCTTACATGTTGTGCAGTGCTAATCCACGAGGTGTGGGTTTAATTTGGGAAAACGTTTGTGTCAAAGCTCGGTGGATTTCAGTAATCCATGAAATGTCATTGCTCCTCTTCTTTTCAGAACTGTATAGCATTACATTCTTTCTTCTCAAGCTGCCACGGTCCAGGACCACACTCGGGTGTGAGAGACAGTGGACGGCTACTAAAAAAAAAAAAAAAAAATGAAATAAATGATGACTTTTTGTGACATCTCTTTGCCTTTTTTTTTTCCCTTGATTCCTGAGTATCGATTGTAGGATGCAGTCTGAGGACTTCTGTATTGCCATTTAGTCTCCTCTGCCAGCGACCTCATTACTGCGAGGATCCTGCCCCACGAGAACGTCCGATAGGAGCAGAGCACTTACGTTGCAGCTGTTTCTCCTCCATCTTGTGCATCCAGCGGAAGAGGCTGAAATGTAAATTTTCTTTTAATGTAACTGAGGATCACCCCCGTGCTGGGGCTTGTTTGTGGCACCAGTATGTCTGATGCGGTGGTTACTCCCGTGTCAATCATTTTGTCTTTGCTGTAATGGAGTAATCGCTCCACATGCGGACAACCTGCTTTGCTTATACACAGCAGCCAAATTGAACAAAACAGTGCTGCAGTGCAAAGCATGGGGGAAAAGCAATAGCCCAAGCCTCTGAGAATGGAGAATGCCTGACACGGATTACAGCGTCCAACCCGGAATACAACAAATAGCACGGAAGCATCACCTCTAGGTACTGATTTGCATAGATCTGCTTCAACTTGGCGCTGCCTTAAAGGGAACCTGTCATCTCCGAAACACCCCCTGAACTAGAGTAAGCGTTGTATAGTGTAAGTGATGCTGAATCCGAATATGTAAGTTTTATCTTCATACTCACTTCCATTCTGACGCTGTGCTCCCACAAACCAGCAGTAAAATGCATGGAGAAGATTCTTCTTTGAGTCCTCTCCATTATGTGAGTGAGCACTGGAGTCCACTGAGTGCATTTTACTGCAGGTTTGTGGGAGCACAGCGTCAGAATGGAAGTGAGTATGAAGATAAAAATTACATATTCGGATTCAGCATCACTTACACTATACACCGCTTACTCTAGTTCAGGCGCTGTTTCGGAGAGGACAGGTTCCCTTTAAATATTGTAGGGCAAAACAGCGCCACATCTGTCTGCAGGTTGTGTGTGGTATTACAGTGGAGTTGGTGAAAGCAGCACTGTTTTTGTTCAGTGCTCGACACTCCCTTGAAAGGGAACGGTCAGCACCATATCTGCCCCCCCCCCCCCCACCTCTCACAAGTACCCTATAGTTTTGCTCAAGTCTCCATTCATGTTAAAGGGGTTTTCCAACCTGTATAATGCCCCTCATATAGGTTATACTTACCCGGCTCGCCAACACTCATGGCTCCTGATGCCCATGCAGTCCCTGCTGCATCTCCCAGTCGCATGGATCAAAACATCCAGAACTGGGCCCCTATAGTGAACTGAGAGCAGCTGTGCATGTGCAGCTATCTCCCCCCCCCCCCCCCCCCCCCATTTACTGCTCCGAAAATAGCTGGGTGCCGTCTCGGTCATTTCCAGCAGTCCTATAGGAATGAATGGAGTAGTGGATGTGCATGCATGGTGCGCTTCCAAAAAACAGCTAAGCTCGGCTATTTTTGGGACTCTCATAGAGATGAACGGGGAGCATGACATGCCTGCACGGTGTGCTATCATTTTGGGGCCCCTGTGATGGAGATATGTGCGTGGCCCATCTCTGGGACCCTCTCTTATCTGACATTGATGGCATATCCTAGTGCTACTCTATCACAGTGCCAGATGGGCCAATAATAACAACCCTGTTGGTGCCTTCAACATTACATAGACCAGGCATGCTCAACCTGCGACCCTCCAAATGTTGCAAAACTCCCACCATGCCCTGATGGCTGTAGGCAGTCTGGGCATGCTGAGAGTTGTAGTTTTGCAACAGCTGGAGGGCCGCAGGCTGGGCATGCCTAATATAGATCCACTAGATAGGAGATAACTAGGAGGACGGAAGCGGCTGCCGGCGCCCATGCGAGCGCAGGGGAGCCGAGCGGTACAGTGCTCGTTTCGAGCACGTTCGCTCATCTCTAGAGATAACTGGTTGATTGAGGTTTGGCCAACGGGACCCCCATTGTTCATGAGAGCAGCGTTACATTTCCCCCGATTGAATGGAGCAGCGGTCGAGCGTCTGCCCTTATTCATCTCTGTGGTACTGCCGGATATAGCCGGGAGTCGTCCAGTCTCTGGCAGTCCCATAGAAATGAGGGGAGCTGCATCGTGTAGATAAGGAATAGCGCACGGTGATGCTGTACAAGGACAGTGCCTTCTCAGCAATGTGCCTGTGTAATGATGTTGAGCTAGATTATATCACTCGGTAAAGCTCCTGGGCCATATGGTGCAAGTGGTCATGACGGCTAAATCCTCTCCTAATGGCCTCTCTTCCTTGCAGATTTGCTGAATGGATGGAAATTATCCGTCACATAACAAAATGGGTTACTGAGAAACCAGAGCGATCTCTTACAGCCGGCTCAGCGCTGTCCGACAGGCAGTGCTCTATGACATCTTGACCCTGTACGACCATGGCCGCAGGTTTTAGCTTCTTGATGTATTTAAGGCCGTGTTCACACCGGCAAACTCATTGATTTGAGAATCTTTGGTCAAATAAGAACAATACAAACAAATAAATAAATAAATAAATAATAAGAACCTGTCCTTGTGTCCACACCATGAAATCCATGCATTTTTTTTGTAGGTTTTTTTTTTTTTGTCAGATTTTTTTATTTTATTTTTTATTTTTTTGCTATAGAGAAGACATCTGCCAGGAAGCAGGCGATGTGTAACCAGTTCCACACTGAGGCCAACGTTCAGATGACTATAATGAGGTCTTAAAGTAGAGGCTTGCGTCGAAATTTGCGACTTCTTGAAGCCAGAACACTGATAAACGTGCCCCAAAGAACATAACCGAACTGAAGAGCGTTGAGTAAAATGGGCTCCGTGTCTCACAGACGTACCTTTAACCTTCTTTATCCATGTAAATATTTCATTTGGAAAGAGAAACCTATAGCGTTTCACTTCTGACCCTCATTTAACTAAAGAGGATTCCTATGCAATTTTAATGGCAGGGAGCAGCACTTAAGCTAAAGCAGTCATAAAATCCAGAGCGGGCAGGGTAGACCTTGAAGTGGTGACCGTAAATGTGAAGGTGTTGAAATGCTCCGTCTTTTCTGCTCTCTCTTCTGTCTGGGGCAAAAAAAAAAGACTCCACCAATATACATTTAAAGGGGTTTTCCAGGATTTTACTACTGGTGACCTGTCCTCAGGATAGGTCATCAGTATCTGATCAGTGGGGGTCCAACACCCGGGACCCCCGCCGATCAGCTGTTTAAGAAGGCGCCGGTGCTCCCTTGGGCGCCGCAGCCTTCTCTAAGCTTTTCCTAGGCCAGTGATGTCACATTCATCGGTCACGTGACCTAGGAGCGGCACAGCCCCATTCAAGTGATTGGAGCTGAGCGCGATACCAAGAACAGCCACTATACAATGTACGGCGCTGTGCTTGGTGAGCAGGGAGGAGGTAGCGGTCCTCACAGGAGAGCCGATGCTTTCTCAAACAGCTGATTGGCGGGGGTCCCGGGTGTCGGACCCCACCGATCAGATACTGATGACCTGAGAAGATCTCAAAACCATAATTAGATGGATCTGTGCAATTTAATACGTTTGAATGCATCAATTTTGGACTGATCCTGTTGTAATAAATGTAAACTGAACAAACCATTGAAAGTTAAAGGGTTTCTACAGTTTTTAAAAACTGATGATCTATCCTCTGGATAGATCATCAGCATCTGATCGGCGGCAGTCCGACACCCGGGGCCCCCGCTGATCAGCTGTTTGAGAAGGCAGCGGAGCTGCAGTAGCGCCGCAGCCTTCTCTGTGTTTACCGCAGGCCCAGTGACGTCACGACTAGTATCACTGGGCGGGGCTAAGCGCTGTTCAGATGAATGGAGCTTAGCCGCGCCCAGGCCAGTGATACTAGTCGTGACGTCACTGGCCTGCGGTAAACACAGAGAAGGCCGCGGCGCTCCTGCAGAGCCGCTGCCTTCTCAAACAGCTGATCGGCGGGGGGGTTCCCGGGTGTCGGACCCCCGCCGATCAGATGCTGATGATCTATCCAGAGGATAGATCATTAGTTTGAAAAAACTGCAGAACCCCTTTAATTGGCGCCGGATATGTGTTTTTTTTTTTTTTTTTTTTTTTTTTTTTTTTTTAAATGGCTTAAATTGATTTTCATGCCGGATCTGATTTTGTGCCTGGTCAAAAAAATGCAACAAAGCAGAATGGAAAGCATCCCGATCAGTTTTGTCCCTATCGACAATGAATGGGGACACAACTGATCTGTTTTGGCTCAGTTTTGAGAATCTCTACCGGATCTAAAAAAAAAAAAAAAAAAAACGGAAAACCACAATGCGAGTATGAAACGGGTCTTACCATTTGTTGTGAAATCCCTTTAGTCTGGCGTCGACGAATACAGATTTTGGCGCCGGCACAGGATGTGGAATCTTTCTAGACCAGGACAAGACTTAAAAGGGTTGGCCCAAGATGGTGTCTGATCGGTGGGCCCCTGTGGAGCAGCAAAGGGTGCAGGTATGATGTATCTGTCTGTAACATTGTAACCTAAAGGTAGGTACAAGTGACAGTGGGTAAAGGTGGATGGCCCAATGATGTTATGGATGTGGTGACCTGAGGCCATTTTATGTCTAATGCCCCTTTCACACGAGCGGGAGACTTGCATGTCTCCCGCAACGCATCTACAGGGCTGGACTTGGAACGGACAGGGATCGCATAGCATTATATGCGATCCCAGTCAGTGCCGGAGTCCAGCCCTGTAGATGCGTTGCGGGAGACATGCGAGTCTCCCGCTCGTGTGAAAGGGGCATAATACATCTTAATATATCCATTCACTTCTATGGGGCTGTCTTAGATATCTAAGGGCTGTACTCCGCAGTCCTAGAGGCAGTGTATAGAGTATGGGTCATGCATCAGCCCTACTGACCCATTCTTGCCCACCAACTCAAGTAATACACCGCTGCCCTGTTGCAGACCCTTGGGCTTCATTTAGAAGAGTGTATTGCACCAGTTCTTTGGCACAGAAGCTCATCACAAATTAAGCGCTCGTGCAGACGCCTGGGCCCATGCCGTTTTTGCACCTCATCATGGATGCGGACCCATTCACTGGAAGGTGCGGTGCAGAACGGAGGCCGTGTGCATGAGCCCTAAGTATTAGTTTTCTCCAGTTCGTCATACGGCTCGTCCACATACTTCATGAATGGTCCCTGAAGAAGAAATTCAGTGATAGAGCTAAATCACCGGCCCTCACAATGCACGGCATACAGCAGAGAGCCATCAGCAGCCTCCCCAAATACCGCAGCCCACTCCTTGCCTTCATGCTGCGCACAGGGAAGGTCTGTCCTCTGCTCTTCACGTTCCAGTCAGGCCTCATTCAAAAGCTCATTGTTCCATCTTTTCGCTGACGAAATGCAAGTTATTTCCTGGACACGCTTCTGAAAGTTCATTATGAATGCAGTAAATGTCGCAGGGTTTGAGGCGCTGATGGCTGAGAAGGTCATTGGGAACATCTGCTTACTGAGGCTGTCGTCACCTGTCCAGGGCGTTTGGCCGGCCGCTCGCTGTACCCATATAGCAGTGCACTCCACGTCCTGTGACAGACTTACAGAGCTAGAAGTCAGGAGTTGTCACACCTGTTACAGGGTATGTAGACTTTTGCAACAAATTCTTTTTGTTGCAGCAATGTGTTAAAAATGGGAAAATTAAAAGGGTATATCGCTAGGTGGGACCCACATCTACAGAACGGAGCCCTGAAAGTGGTGGAGGGCGCACTGCACATGCGCTGGTGCCCTCCATTAATTTTTGTGGGGCCGCCTAAAATAGCCTATCGCTGGATCGGCTTTTTCAGTCAGCCCCATAGAAATAATGGGATCAGTGGGCGCACAAGTGCGGTACACTCCCATTCACTTCTATGGGGAGGGCGCTTGGTGGTGGCCAGACCTGGGGAACCTGGGGTCCTCCGGCCAACCCTTCCCCGCTCTGTTCTCTATACCTGCACCTATCAGACAATGGGGACATATCCTAGAGATATGCCCCATGGTCTCAGATGGGAATTCCCCCTTTAAAGGGGTTCTCTGGGAACTAAGAAAATGAAAGTACCTAAATATTACTTTATTATAAATATATTCCCAAATACCTTTCATTACTTATAATGGCTCATTTTGTCTGGGGAACAATCTTTAGGAGAAACAAAATGGCCGCTGCCCTATTAGTACACACAAAACCTGTCCTAATCACACAGGAGGACACAGTCACATCCCCACCTCCTCTCTGTTCTTCATGTCTCCTCCTGAACTCCATTCTTTCAGAGATTCAGCTGAAGAACATATTAAACGTTATTCAGGATCATGAGGATGAGCAGCTCTTTAGCCCAGTTTTGTGAAGTAATTTGTCCTGCTGTGTGATTAGGACAGGTTTTGTGTGTACTAACAGGACAGCGGCCATTTTGTTTCTTCTAATGATTGCTCCCCAGAGAAAACGATCCATTATAACTAATGAAAGGTATTTGAGAATATATTTATAATAAAGTAATAGTTACGTATTTTCATTTTTTTTAATTCCTGGAGAACCCCTTTAAGCAACTTTGCAAAGCTACTGTTTTGTGTATACCGCTCCTATGCATTTCTGGTTATACAGCAAAAAAAAACAGTGCAGTATTGCAATTATGTTTTACTCTTTTCTATCTGCCCGCCTTTTCTACTGCCTGTAAGGCCTCATGCACACGAACATGTACTGGCCGTGCCCGTGCTGCGGGCAGCAAACTGCGGTCATGGGCACTGACCGTGAGGCCACCGCATGCGGATTGCGGACCCATTCACTTGAATGGGGTCCGCAACCGAGGGTCCGCACCGCAAAAAAGTAGTGCTTCCGTGGTGTTCCGATCCGTGCCTCCGCTCCGCATCTCCCCGATCGCGGACCCATTGAAGTGAATGGGTCCGCGATCCGTGATGTGGGCTGCACACGGCCGGTGCCCGTTTATTGCGGACCCGCCGTATGTGGCCCGCAGCACGGGCACGGCTGGCACACGTTCATGTGCATGAGGCCTAAGTCAGGGGGGAGATTAGATGTGCTGCACAAGAACGTCCAATAATACAGAGTATCCAAAAATCTCATTGATGATGAATTTAAGGAATTTATGTGACGCACACACGTTCGTCAGGATGAGCAATCTCATTCGGATGCTGTAACTGCGGACTTGCATGCTCGTCCTGCATCCTCACCCTGTAAGGCCTCTTTCACACGAGCGAGTTTTCCGCGTGGGTGCAATGCGTGACGTTAACACATAGCACCCGCACTGAATCCTGACCCATTCATTTCAACAGGTCTGTGTACATGAGCGTTTTTTTTCACGCATCTGTTCTGCGTTGAGTGAAAAACGCAACATGTTCTATATTCTGCGTTTTTCACGCAGCCCTGGTCCCATAGAAGTGAATGGGGCTTCAGTGAAAAACGCATTGTATCCGGAAGCAAGTTTGGATACGATGCGTTTTTCACTGATGGTTGCTAAGAGATGTTGTTTGTAAACCTTCAGTTTTTTATCACATGCGTGAAAAACGCATCAAAACGCATTGCACCCGCGCGGGAAAAAAAACTGAACAACTGAACGCAATCACAGACAAAACTGACTGAACTTGCTTGCAAAATGGTGCAAGTTTTCCTGAATGCATATTGACCTAATCCGTCACACTCATGTGAAAGAGGCCTTAGAGATTCCCAGGATGTGGCTCGGCCTCTGTGGATTGCGTCTTGTGCATTATGGGTGACCTGGTGCTGATGCCATGGAACTACTGCAGATATATAAATTGCATTAAATTTCCCCAGAAAGAGACACTCATAGGCTGTGTCTGGCTGTGCCCACATCAGTGTAGAAAATACTGGCTGCCAAATTTTAGACACTGCAGATGCTTGCTAAAACATGCTATATATCTGCATTTTAAATCAGTGTGTGGTGGCTATTTTATGTTTTCCACAGGACGTGATCTGGAATATTTTCCTAAACTGGGCCCATACTGCCATCTAGTGGTGAGAAATGAGAAAATTGCACTCAACGGAATACATGGTGTAACTTAGTGTCTACACCGCTCTTGGGGTTAGTGATCTTGTGATACCACCATACATGGGTGGAGGGGAAAAAAAAACCCACAATGTTCCAAACCACAGTAGCAGTGAGGGCCCCTCACACCCAAATTTATCTTGGTGTCTTTTGCTCACCAAGAAAATGTGTTTTTAAATGGCGTTTTTTTGTCACAACATCAAAAGCTCCGACATGCCCTCCACAGATACATTTTGGGCATGACCAAGCAATTTATTTTTTTTCCATTTTTTTAATCTCCTTTCAAGAGCTATAAGGCATGGATTCAGGGTGCGTTCCGGAAAACTCGCACCAATCCGCACGCAATCGCAGTCAAAATTGCGTACATTTGTTCAGTTTTTTCCCGCGCGGGTGCGATGCATATGGATGCATTTCGCACGTACGTGATAAAAAACTGAATGTTTACAAACAACATCTCTTAGCAACCATCAGTGATTCACGCAGACCTATTCACTTCTATGGGGCCAAGGCTGCGTGAAAAACGCAGAATATAGAACATGCTGCGATTTTCACGCAACGCAGAACAGATGCGTGAAAAAAAAACGCTCATGTACACAGACCCATTGAAATGATTGGGGCAGGATTCAGTGCGGATGCTATGCGTTCACTTCACGCATTGCACCCGCGCGGAAATCTCGCTCGTGTGAAAGGGGCCTAACAGTTTTATTTTTTAAAGAAAAAAAGTGGGGGGTCAGTCAGCACATCCCAGTGTGCAGGTGCACGTTGCTATGGCTAGATACACAAATAAAATAAATGCAATGCAACAGCACCAAATAAAGTGGCATTTTTGTACTTTATTTGGTTTGCAGAGTGCTGTTGCATTGTATTTATTTTCTGTTTTATTTTTCCTCTGATGCAGTCATAGGAGAAGTTGTTTTTTGCGCCACTATTTTGGGGGTGCGTATACGGTAACTTACTGATTGCTGTTTTTATGTTCGAAATTTTGCGGCATAATTAACATGATAACTTTACACTCTGTTACAATTCCATACACATACCTTTTTTTTGAAGTTTTACTAGTTTTGCACAACAATAAAAACTTTTTTTTTAAAATATTTTTTTGTATTGCAGAATCCCAAGAGCCATGATTTTTTTTTTATTTTCTTTCTACGGAGCTCTGTGTGGGCTTGATTTTTGCGAGACAACTTGTAGTTTTTATTGGTATCCTTTTTGGGGTACATCACTTTTTTTTTTTTTTTGGCAACTCAATTCCATTGAAAGTGTCTTTTTGAAATGGAAAAAAAGTGTATTTTTTTAACTTGGAACTTTTTAAATTTAGTAACCTTTTGTAAACTTGTTTTTTTAACCATTCATAGTTCCACAAGGAGACTCTAATAGGCATAGGGAGTTTGCTATTGACTGCGGCATCTAATGAGTCGACCTTGGCTGTTAGAGCCACAGCCCAGCTCTCATATGAGAGCCGAGACCCATGCAGCACTTATTCTAGGCCAGCGGTCTAGGAATAAATCCCCTTAATAACCGCTGTAGAAACCAGTATCTGTGGTCCTTAGGAAGCTATAAAAAGGCTAGAGACAAAAAAAAATCACACCAGTAGCAAAAAATGCTTGTTAGGGCTTGTTCACACGTCAGTTATTTGATCAGTTATTTCCATCAGTTATTGTGAGCCAAAACCAGGTGCGGGTCAAAAACACTGAACAGGTGCAGATCTTTTCATTATACCTGATCTCTGTAGAGGCTCCACTCCTGGTTTTGGCTCACAATAACTGATGGAAATAACTGATGTGTGAACAATCCCTTACTGGTGCTCTAAATAGACAACCAGCACCTATTGTCCGAGGCATTATACACCAGTCAGCATTCCCGGATTGGGCGATTAAATTCAACATGTCCAATCCTTTCCCTCGGCATCAACTGTCAGGAGAGGGATAGAAGACTTTGCCAAAATCTGCCAAGTTGGCTACTTATTCTTTCCCCATGGACAGCATTTATCACCTATTCCTGTGACAGTACCCTTACAAAAGTACAAAAACTAGCTACAGTGTCTCCATAACCTAAAATACTCTGATGCCGTCACAAACGTCTTCCATGTTCCTACTCGTGTCTACTGGAGCTTCAGGCTCAGGGTTGAATAGAAATACGCAGTGATAACAGTGAGTGCAATGAACTATGGTAGTCTGTGTAGTCCTGGAACCCAGGCAGCCAAAGAATTGCTCGATCCCATGAATTATCCACCAAACCCCTCCACTGGTCACAGGTTATTTTTGGCATGGAGAGAAGATCTGAATAAAGTTAGTGACATGGAAATCATTGACGGTGTGTTCATACACAGTTCTGCATGGTCGGCTCATTTGCCAGGTTCAGTACCCGATGATGTTTTAGGGATGATCAGACAAGTGTATCCATACCTGACATTAAATTACCTATAAAATGATTATGGCTTTTACCAGTTAAACTGTGAACCAACAGTGTGAACTCTACCGTATTAGGCACTGAAAAATGATTTTAATGGAAAGTGTGCAGGGCGTATTGAAAACGTAAATTAGAGTGGACCCTACTATGGTGCTGGATTTGGCACCCTGAACAGAAGGGATTTGTTAAAAAGTAGAGGTGAATCCGCAGTGTCAACAGATTTGGCAAGTAGCCCCCTGGTCTTCACCCTTTAATCCCTGTACAGGGAACTGGACTTTGCTACAGGGGAACCACCAGGCTTCTACCTCATAGAGTGGTCTCTGTTCAGCAGACTGCTGACCCACGGGCGTCAGGAGACACCAGTGCAAAAAGAGGGATCTGTCAGAACTGTAGACCGGGACAAGCTAAGGTCAGGGCTGGCAGAGTACGTGCAATACAAAGTCAGTCAGAGGGTCAGGGCAGGTGACTCGGGGTCAAAATCGAGAAGAGGTGGAGGGTCATATCTGGAGACAGGCAGGAGTCTGTAAATGGGAGAGAGGACAAGAGAAATGGCTCACCTATTCAGGAAACAAGACTACAAGAAGCTGCTGCACAGGCACCCTCCCAAAGGGGAAGATGCCTTAAATACACCATGGTGGCCAGCCATAGGCTTGGCAAGATTTATATGTGCACATGCTGGCCCTTTAAAAGCTGGAGAGAGGAAGCAGGCATCAGCCTGTGGTGGATAAAATGGTGCCACCTGGCGGCTGTACCCACTGGGAAGAAGCAGAGGGCTGCTCCCCTATCCCCCTCCTTCAGTTCTGCTGCCTGAGGCGAAAACTGAAATGGCGCCCCTCCCTCCGCAATGCCAGTTTCTTAACCTAACCCCTTCTCTCCAGCTCATGGCCCTTCGTCTGCCCCTCTCTTACCCCTACCTGGTGCTGCCTGAGGCGACAGCCTCACCTGGCCTCATTGGTGGTGCACCCCTGCCTTCAGTTCAGTTGTGGGACTGTTAGAAGATCGAGTTCAGGTCTGAGGAGTTTGGGGGGTTGGGGAGAGGTTACTCAGGGAACAGTCAGTTTAGGAATCTTGATAAGCCTGCGTGAAAATGTGTTTTTTAAGGCACGTTTGAAGGTAGGGAAGTTGTGAATTGACCTGATGTTCCACAGCATCCACAGCAGAGCATTCTAGAGAGTAGGTGCAGCTCGAGAAAAGTCTTGATGATAGAAGTGAGAGGTACAAATTATGGAGAATGTTAATCTTAGGTCGCTAACAGAACAGAGAGCACGAGTAGGGTGGTAGATGGAAATGAGGGAGGAGATGTATGGAGGTGCAGCACTGTGGAGGGCTTTATGGGTGAGAAGTTTGAACTGTATTCTGTGGTGGATGGGCAACGAATGAAGTGACTGGTACAGGCTAGCCTAGTAGCATAAGTATAGCGGGTGGAGACAGGGGCGGATTGGCCATAGACCTTACAGGGAAATTTCCCAGGGGGCAGATGCCAATGGGACCACCTGAGCCCTCCTCACAGACGGCCAGTAGACGTTTTTGGGGATGTATTTTGTGCTGCTGGCAGTATTTTGTGATGGACTGTGGTATTTGGCTCTGTTGGGGTGGTATAATGTGCCATAATATGGTATTGTTGGCCCTGCCTTCCATCAACTTGGACCCAACTACAAAATGGGGCCACTTTTAGTATTTTTTCCAGGGCCGCTTTAAGTTCCCAGTCCGCCCCTGGGTGGATAGATAGATGAGCCTTGCTACAGCATTTAGGACGGACTAAAAGGGTGGAGGGTTTAGTGAGAGGGAAACCCATTAGTTCACTAGGAAACGGAGTGGGCTTCTTTTACCTAATTTTCAGTATTTTTAACTAATAAGATTAAGTGCATGTGCAGTCAGATTGCTTCCATTTATACTAATTCTTCTTTGCCAGGTCGCCCAGACCTAAGCATGTCAGAAGTGTCAGGACTAAGTGAGGTGTAGGATTTATGCCAATGGGAAATTGCAGAGAGTAGGACAGCAGAGACTTATGTGCACACTCCCTGCCTGCACAACCCTCAAAAGGAGGAACTACAAGGGGGGTATTACTTGTCCGAAGCTCACATTCAAGTCACAACCATGTTGTAATCAAGTTACGGTGTATTTATACATAAGAGTTTTGTGGAAAGACATAAAACTGGCAAATAAATCTTTAATGCACCTTGGCCAGTAAGCTAAAGGAACTGCTGGCACTTCACTCTTGGTAGCCCATCATATACTGTAGTTGCCCTAAAACATTAAGCATTGTTCATTATGTCAAAACCTACACAGGTGTTTCTACTTGCAGCAAGCTGGTTGCTCTGGTCCTTCTGTCTTGGTGACTGTTTAATGACCCTTAAGAGTGATGGTGCTAGAAAGTGCAAGTTGATGAACAGCTGATTCAACCCTCTCTAGGCCCTAAGGTAGTCCTCCAGTTGGTGGGTTTCACACACCTCTACTAGCTAGCTAACTACCACATAGGGTATGGCTGGTTCTCTCTCCAGCTGCAACTTTTCTCAGCACAGTTTCTCTGCTGTCTGCCTACTTCTGAACATGAGGACTTCTGAAGGTACCTCTATTTTAAAGGGGTTATCCAACCCCTACTGCCCAGGCCCCTCATATAGGTTATCCTTACCCCTCACCCTGCACCCGCGTTTCTCCTTTTCCTGCGATGCGGATGAGCCTCCCTAGCGTCACCAGCGATGGCTGCTAGATGTTTTGCATTCTTAATTTTTCTTACCCCCATCAATAGATTTGTCCAAGGAGTTTGTATGTTCTCCCCTGCTTTCCTCCCCCACTTCAAAGACCTACTGATAGGGATCTTGGATTGTGAGCCCCATTGGGGACAGCCCAATGTTAATGTCTGTAAAGTGCTTTGGAATATAGTAGCGCTATATAAGTGTATAAAATAGTAATTCTCATCCACGATATGGACTAGAATAGGACATGTTCTAGAATTTGCAGAATGGTCACACGGATCTGCAAAAATAATGCAGTTGTGTGCATGGCCCCGTAGAAATCAATGAATCATTTGACTAGCCTAAAAAAATAAGGATAGCACACTGACGAAAAGTATGGTCGTGTGCGCAAAGCTTTATGCTGACCACAGACTCGCTTTCATTTACCCACTGTGTTGCCATCACGTTAGAGTTCAGTATCTCGAGCTTTAGGAAAATTCCTTAAAGGGGCATTCTCATCTTAGACAATGGGGGCATATCGCTAGGATATTTCCCCATTGTCTTATAGGTGGGGGTCCCACCGATGGGACCCGCACCTATATCGAGAACGGAGCCCCCAAACTGAAGGAAAGCGCACTGTGCATGCGCAGCTGCCCTCCATTCATTTCTATGGGGCCAGCGAAAATAGCCGCGCACTGGCTCAGCTATTTCCGCCGGCTACATAGAAATGAATGGGAGCGGTGGCCGCGCATGCCCGGAAAACCTGGGGTCCTCCAGGCGCAGCGCTCCCCCCTCCGATCTCGATATAGGTGCGGGTCCCAGCGGTGGGAAACGCACCTATAACACAATGGGGGCATATCCAAGCGATATCCCCCATTGTCTAAGATGAGAATACCCCTTTAAATGTGTTCTCATGGTTTTGCATATTGCATGTAGCAGCTGTATAGTTTTAAGGAAAAAAAAGTTTGTTTAACCTCCTTAAATGGGAGAAGTGACTTTTCTTACCAAAGTCTTGGGTCATCATCCATCACTTGAAAGTGGACAATTAACTTCCACTTAAGAACTGGACCTCTTATCAGTCTGTGCTTTATTATCTGCCTTGCTTATCCTCTCGCATTATTATGTGGAATTGTTCTTTGATTTTATTTTCCTTTCCACTCACGCTTGGACATGTTTCTAAATTAAGAGTAATGGATGGGAGAAGGCAAAGTTCTGCACCCAGCAAGAGACACAATGGTTGGCTACACCCGACATGCAGGATGTGCTAGTGAAAAGTCAATAATCAACCAGGCTGTTGTTTATTCAGTGCCAGCTCTCCCACAGTGGACCAGAGCTTCCTATAAAACGTCTGCCAGCCTTTCCCTGGGTATTTCGATGGGACAACATGGCTGAGACATCTGTTTTTTCCATTATGATGCTGACAGTGATGACCGCTGTAGGAAGAGGGGCGACTGACAGCCCTGGCAGAGGTCAGTACGACGCCTCATACTATAGATTTATGTGTTCAGTTTCCAGACGTCGCTTCTATGATGAGCTCTTATGCAGGTTACTAGACGGCCATTGACATATATGTGTAGGTGTTTCCGGGCTTGGCAGGAACATTATCATCATTATGGTCACCATTTGGTGCCCTCTTTCTCCAGAGGACCTAAGGCTAACTACCTTATTAAAAAGTTCCTGTTCATAAATCCCAAAAATGCTGTTCAGGTAGGTTCCTTGCTCTCATTGAGGAAACTCAGCAAGTGTATGGAGACTTATTTTCATGCAATGCCCCATGGGAAAAAAAATATGTAAATTAGCTCTTGTTCTCCTAAAGAAAGAGTGACCCATCTGTAGACAGTTGTTTCGGGCTTCTTGCTACTTGTACGGTATAGTCCGGAGCAGGGTAATAGGTGGCTGGATAGGATTGTCTTAGATTCAGCTCATTGGCAAATGGTGGTTTTTACCATTTCCCTGCCTCTGTACTGACGAGGGAAGGAATGTTTCGACTTCAGAGAGTCTTTTTCAAACAATTGTGAAAGACTCTGTGCAGTCGAAACATCACATGTTTTGTTGGCTAATACATTTGAATCTTGATTGAAGACGGTGAATGCTGCAGTTTCCATTCGAGTTCCTACCTACTAGGGGCCCATAGGGCTTTGGCCTAACACTACTGGCACCGCAACCGTATGGACTTTCTGTAACCAGATCATCCAGTGGTGCTGGTTCAATACTTGGATTGTACTGTACTGCCGAGGGGCAAGAACCCAATACAGCCGTCTAAAGATGGGTTGCTCTTCCTTTTGGATGAGTCTCCAGTTTGGCTGAAACAAACCTTACTTCCATACTTTTATTCCATTGCATGAAAATAAGTCTCCGTACACTCATTAGGTCTCTTCGGTGAGAATCAGTACCCCCTAAGCTCAGTCATCTCATCCAGCCAACCAGTATGCTTCTATGTACTGATGAGGAGTAGGACCACCAAGCAGATGTCTACAGGTGGCTTGCTCTCCCTTTTAGAGGAGTTTCCAAAAACAGAAGAATTTCTGCTCATGGGAGACATTGAATTAAAGTAAAGGTGGAAAGCCAACGTTATAACCATAGTGGTTACACCTAGAGCATGAAGTGGTCCAAATGGTTCCTCTGTTCCATGTGTGGCGACCAGTATAAGATGTGATGTGTAATATCTCAGGGATGCTGTTATTGATTTTGTGTTGATTCTCAGGAACATCTATTTGCTCCTGAACTATATGAAGAAGCCTCATATGCACGTCAAAGGTTGTGGTTTAGAATTACGAAACCGTAAACATTCTGTGTGCCAGTCTAGGTGAACCACCACTGGCTTACGGTTAGGTTCGTCAGTGATTTCCCTTGTTTTTTTTAGTACTAATGACTGACAGCTGGCAATCAGCAAGTCTTATGTGCCCTACACAACATGCCGTGCCTGTTGCAGTCCTTGTTCTGTATGATGTCCACCTGTCTACATATGTCAATGGCCATTGGATCTGTTCACCAGACCTAGTTGTGATGGTCACGGACAACAATGATGCAATAATCTTTTATGGGAGGTGTCCTGCTGGTGCAGCCTGAATGTACTGCAAAATATATATTGAACTCATGCCTTAGTTTCTAGGTGTGGAGAACGTCCTTCCGCCAATGCATCTGTCACCTACAATCTGCTCTCACGTATTGTTGGAGGGACATCTTCAGTGAAAGGGGAAAGCCCATGGATGGTAAGTTCCTGTAATGGTTTGGGTTAACCCTGACGCTCTATTCAATATCTGCAGAAGGATAAGCAACCTCCAGCACTTCATCTGTGGGGAAACCACTACTCCCAGCATGCAAACTTGCAAAGCTGTTCTCCTAACCCCTACTCTAATATTACTGTATGCTGGATGCACGTAATATACTGTACACTACTCACAAAAAGTTAAGGATATTTGGCTTGTGGGTGAAATTTCAGGATGAACCTAAAATGCTCTCTAACCTTTATAGGTGAACTTAATGTGACCTTCTCTGGATGCACATGTCCAGCTGTTCAGTGTTTCAGTACTTTTTGCACAACTTGCTGCTCTCTAACAAGGAGCTTACCGGCAAAATTCACAACAGGTGTTTGATCCATGAATTGTCCAATGAATTTCCTGGTTCAATTAGAATTGGTATTAAACAGTCCTCCTCATCATGCTGTTCACATTTTGACATCATGAGACCAAGATGACACCTAACAATTGATCAACAGTACCGTGCCATTGCAAGGCATTCTCAGACGGAAGTCGCCACTGAGCTTAGAGTGTCACAGAGTGTCATCAGCAGGTTGCATCAGAGATACAGAGAGACTGGAAGAGTCACAGAAAGGCAGAGAAGTGGACGTCCTTTGGCCACATCCCACACTGATGACCGCTTCATTGTGAACAAAGCCCTGCAGAACTGGATGATGAATGCCACTCAAATCCAGGCACACTTAAAAGAGGTGAAAGGCACCCAAGTGTCATGTCAGACCATTCAAAACCGTTTACATCAGCGTGGTCTGCGTGCTAGTCGACCTGTAAGGTACCTGACCACACCACCAGGCACAGGCGTCATCGTCTTGCATGGGCCAGGGAGCATCTACGCTGGAGGAGGGACCAGTGGGCCTCAGTGCTGCTCACTGATGAAAGTCCATTCACACTGAGCAGAAATGATGGCCGCCAATGATATTGGAGACATCAAGGAGAGCACTGTGCATCAGCCACTGCTGTCACCAGACGAGCCTTTGGTGGTGGTGTTACAGTGCGGGCAGGTGTGTCTAGTCAGTACAGAACTGCCCTACACTTTATGAATGGTGCAGTGACAAGCCCATACTACTTGAAGAACCTCATCAATCCAGTTATTGTGCCTCTGCATGAACACAGGCCTAATGTCATCGAGGTCACATCATTAGGGAACGGCTGCTGGAGACTGGGGGACCTCACATGGAGTGGCTGCACTTTCTCCAGACCTAAATCCCATTGAAAACCTATGGGATCAGCTGAGTCGCTGTGTAGAGGCTCGTAACTCTGTACCTCAGAACCTCAATGACCTGAGGGCTGCCCTTCAAGAAGAGCGGGATGCCTCAGCAGACAATAAGTCGACTTGTGAACAGCAGGAGACGTCGTCGTCGAGCTGTAATTGATACTGAAGATCACATAAGTTACTGAAACACTGACATTTTGTGGCGGTATACCCAGCACTGGGGTCGGCTTTTGTTTCAATAAATATTTGAGATGAGGAAATCACCATTAAAGGGTTTCTGTCACCAGATCTGGGCATATTAAACAGGATGACATTTGCAATGTGCAAATGTCACCTGATGCCCAATCTGGTATTAATTTTTCTAGTGGTGCCCCCGTTTTTGATAAAAATGATGTTTTATTTTATGCTAATTAGGCTTACTAGGTGCAAGGGGCGGTTACCTTGCACCTAGTAAGCTCCGTTTGCCCACCTGCGGTCACGCCTACCTTGTCTTGATTGACAGGGCCAGGCAGCTTGTTCGATCCTCTGCCGGCCCTGTGCGCGAATCAAATCCCGCGCCTGCCGCCGTGTGGAATAAAATCGGCGCAGGCGCAGTGAGCGGCGCTGGCCGCCGGGCTCCCGGCTAACCTCACTGCGCCTGCGCCGATGACGTCAGAGTACACGCTGACGTCATCGGCGCAGGCGCAGTGAGGTAGCCGGGAGCCCGGCGGCCAGCGCCGCTCACTGCGCCTGCGCCGATTTTATTCCACACGGCGCAGGCGCGGGATTGATTCGCGCACAGGGCACTTTTTACATTTCCATACATTTCACTCGAAAGCCAAATATCCCTAACTTTTAGGTAGTAGTGTATATATAACTAAGATGAATCTTGTAATATTTTCTTCTTTAGGTGTCGTTAAAAAGAGATGGGAAGCACTTCTGTGGAGGAACCATTATTAGCGATAAACACGTGCTTACCGCTGCGCATTGCGTCTTGGACAAGTAAGAAGCCATTTCCCGTATATTGGACCTTAAAGGAGGAGATTATTCTACAGAGTTAGGCCTCCTTCAGACAATCGTATTGAACCCATTTTAAAGGGGTATTTCCTTCTAGGAAATCGATGGTATATCATTAGGTTATTCCATCAATTTCAGGTGTGGGTCCCGCACATATCTCCAGAACAGGACCCCCGAAGTGAACAGAGAACAGCATAGAACAGCACTGTTTTGAGGGCCCCGTTCTCTAGGTGCACTTGTAGTCATAGGAGCAGTGGTCTCTTGACTGATTGATGACAGTGGAGTGTATCCTGTCTGGCGTCTCAAGATGTTTTCAAGTACCGTCTTTCAGAATTATTGCTCCTAACGCTGTCCCCTTTCAGTAAGCTATGAATATATATTGCAGCGTCTACCTCTTCACCCCAAATCTTGAAAGGGACCCAAATCATCAAATTCAATATTCCAACTTGGTAGATTTTATTTTACTCCTTTCTAGTAGAAATCAGAATGAGAATTGTCAGCTCGGCAGTGTCGGCAGTGCAGTCTCAGACTTGGGGCCTGAAATTTCAAATGATCGTATTTGAGCCCAGTAATAAGATATTTAGAAACTGTTTTTCATACTTTAAAGGGGTTTATGTGATTTTACTACTGATGACCTATCCTGATCCCAACACCCAGAACCCCCGCCGATGAACTGTTTGAGAAGGCACTGGCATTCCTGTGAGCGCCACGGCCTTCTCTTAGCTTTTCCCAGGCCAGTGACGTCACGTTCATCGGTCACGTGGCCTAGGAGCGGCTCAGCCCCATTCAAGTGAATAGGGCTGAGCATGATACCAAGCACGGCCACTATACAATGTATGACGCTGTGCTTGGTGAGCGGGGAGAAGGTAGCAGCGCTCACCGGTACCTTCTCTAACAGCTGATCTGCGGGAGTCCCGGGTGTCGGACCCCCACCGATCAGATACTGATGACCTATCCTGAGGATAGGTCATCAGTATTAAAATCCTGGAAAACCCCTTTAAATGTACCCTAAAGGTCTGTTTACCAGATTATTCTGTTGGGTCTTTAAAATATCAAAAACTGTAAAAAAAAAAAAAAAAAACCTCAATACTGGAATCTCCGTTACGTTTTTGCTTTGGCCTTCGCAGAAACATTGAATATCACGTCAGAGTTTCGATTGGAGATCACGATTTTACTGTATATGAAAGGAGTGAACAGATTTTCGCCATAAAAGCTGTTTTCAAGCACCCCAACTTCAACCCGAGCAGGCCCTTCAACTATGACCTCGCAATAGTGGAGCTGGAGGGAAGCATCGAATTTGGTAAATGATGGCCTTAGGCCTGTGCAGGGATGGTATAGTTATGGGGGATGCAGAAGTAGCTGACGGGGCCCTGCCACATAAGAAGACACCGGCATTAAAAATGGCAATGGCAAATAGTAGATGGCTACACATTTTGGAGGAGCTTCAAGTTATACCTCTGAATTTGGGTATATGGTTTGTACTAAATCATTACATTGAGTGTATCTTTTTGCATTCTCCCTTTTAAGATAAGGACATCCAACCAGCGTGCCTACCGAGCCCCGATGATGTATTTCCAACAGGAACTCTGTGTATCGCTCTTGGTTGGGGACGTCTGCAGGAAAGTAAGAGACCTCAGCCGTTCTATGCAGGAATAGCTTAAAGGGCATCTGTCAGCAGTTTTCTACCTATGAAACTAGCTGACATGTTGCATGTGCACTTGGCAGCTGAAGACATCTATGTTGGTCCCATGTTCATATGTGCCGGAATTGCTGAGAAAAATGATGTTTTAATATATGCAAATGAGGCTCTAGGAGCAATGGGGGCGTTACCATTACACCTAGAGGTTCTGCTCTCTCTGCAACTGCTGCGCCCTCTCCACTTTGACAGGACCAGGCATTATCACGTTTACACTGCCGGGCCCTGTCAATTCAAGTGTAGCGGACGCAACAGTTGCAGAGAGAGCAGAGCCTCTAGGTGTAATGGCAACGCCCCTGTTGCTCCTAGAGGCTCATTTACATATATTAAAACATTATTTTTCTCAGCAACGCGGACACATATGAACATGGGACCAACACAGATGTCTTCAGCTGCCAAGTGCACATGTAACAGGTCAGCCAGTGTCATAGGTACAAAACTGCTGACAGATGCCCTTTAAGAGTTGGAGACTCTCTGGGTCTGCTTGCAAAATAAAAAGGGATCTGTTACCAGAGTAGGTGCCATCTATAGGCCTCCAGGGCAATCTGAAGAGCATGACATTATGCTGGTGGACGAGATTACCCAAATGGCAGCAAAGGGAGATATTGTAGTTATGGGAGACTTCAACATGCCTGATGTTGATTGGAATATCCCTTGTGCGTCCACATGCAAAAGTAGGAACATAGTAGAGGCCCTGACGGGTATGTCCCTAAAACAGTTGGTGAAAGCGCCAACTAGAGGTCAAAATATCCTAGATCTGGTATTTACAAATGGAGATCTGGTATCTGAGGTGAAGGTGGGAGAAAATCTGGGTTCTAGTGACCACCAATGTTTGTAGTTCGAAGTCCAAACTGACTGTGAGAAATCCCATTCTGCAACCAAAGTATTGGATTTTAGGAAGACCAAGTTTGAGGTTATGGGGGAATATGTAAAGGGTGGGATAAAAACAGCAAGAGTGAGTGCTCAGTGGAAGGCATTTAAAGAAGTCCTCTTAAAGGCAACTAGACTATATGTTAGACAAATTAGCAAAAAGGAAAAGAACGAGAAATCCACTATGGTTTACTAGAGAGGTAAGAGCTATAGTGAATGATAAAAAGTCTGCCTATAAGAGGTATAAAGAGTCTGGAAGTGTAGCGGACAGAGAAGTGTATAAAATTATACAGAAGAAGACAAAACAGATTATTAATGCTGCTAAAGCTTCAAAGGAGGAAGAAATGGCCAAATCTGTTAAGGAGGGAAATAAAACCTTCTTCAGATATATTAGTGACAGGAAGAAGAAAAACTGCGGCATTACTAAACTTAGCAATGGGAAAAATCTGTATATAGATGGGGATAAGGTGGTCGCTGACCATCTGAATAACTACTTCTGCTCAGTTTTTTCAGATGGCGACTTTCATAATCAGAACATGGCTGGACATAGCATTGCCTCTAGTTGTAAGGTTTCAGCCCCAGTGTTTTCAGAGGCCGATGTTCTACAAGAACTTGTCCGGCTAAAGTTAAATAAGGCAGTGGGTCCGGATGGCATCCACCCCAGAGTTCTTAAAGAACTCCAATCTGTGATTGTTGGCCCCCTGACTGATCTGTATAATCAGTCCCTTCTTACAGGAGATGTTCCTGATGATTGGAGAATGGCCAATGTTGTACCCCATACACAAGAAGGGTAGTAGAGAAGAAGCTAGTAACTATAGGCCAGAAAGCCTGACATCTGTAGTGGTAAAAATGATGGAGACTCTACTAAAAAAGAAGATAATTGACCATCTAACAATAAACAACTTGATAGACCCAAACCAGCATGGCTTTACTGAGGGCCGATCATGTCAGACTAATCTCATTGATTTCTTTGACTATGTAACTAAAGTGCTGGACGAAGGTGGTGTTGTGGATATCGCCTACCTGGATTTTAGTAAAGCTTTTGATACGGTTCCCCATAAAGAGCTGATAGATAAGTTATCAAAAATTGGACTTAATCCCTGGATAGTTCAGTGGATCTGCAGTTGGCTGAAGGACAGATACCAGAGGGTTGTTGTTAATGGAGTGTATTCTGAGCAGAGGCTGGTTACAAGTGGGGGCCACAAGGATCTGTTCTGGGTCCTGTTCTGTTTAACATGTTTGTAAGTGACATAAGGGACGGCTTGGTAGGGAAGGTTTGCTTGTTTGCTGATGACACAAAAGTGTGTAATAGGGTTGATGTTCCAGGAGGTGTCGGTAATATGGAGAATGATTTATCTTTATTAGATAAGTGGTCAAAACAATGGAAACTTCAGTTCAATGTTTCCAAATGTAAAATAATGCACTTGGGGAGAAGAAATCCTCTATCTGAGTATTGTATTGGCAGTTCTGTGTTAACAAAGACTTCAGAAGAGAAGGATTTGGGGGTAATCATCTCTGACAGCCTCAAAATGAGTAACCAATGCAGCCAGGCGGTAGGGAAAGCAAATCGTATGCTTGGCTGCATAGCTAGAGGTATAACAAGCAGAAAGACGGAGATTGTGATCCCTCTGTATAGAGCTCTAGTGAGACCACATCTGGAATACTGTTCAATTCTGGAGACCTCACCTGCAAAAGGATATTGCTAAAATAGAACGGGTCCAAAGAAGAGCTACAAAAATGGTGGAAGGTCTAAAGCATAGAACTTATCAAGAAAGACTCAGAGTTCTTCATATGTATAGTCTGGAGGAAAGAAGAGAAAGGGGGGACATGATTGAAACCTTTAAATATGTTAAAGGACTGAACAAAGTTCAGGAGGGAAGGGTTATTAATAAGAAACAGAACACAAGAACAAGGGGGCACAATCTGAGGTTAGTTGGGGGAAAAATCAAGAACAACATTAGAAAATATTACTTCACTGAAAGAGTAGTAGAAACTTGGAACAAACTTCCAGCAGAGGTGGTTGATACATCCACAGTAACTGAATTTAAACATGCCTGGGATAAACATGTATCTATCCTAAGATAACAATAAAAGGATAATAAAAGGGCAGACTAGATGGACCAGGTGGTCTTTTTCTGCCGTCAATGTTCTATGTTTCTATGTTTCTAAGACCTCCTTACTGTAAACGGTCTTTACCCTAAATTTGGTATTTCAGATGGAAGGTTACCTAGCAGCCTGCAACAAGTTGTTTTACCTCTCATTGAGTACAGAAAGTGCTTGAGCATCATGGAGACTGTGGATCGGCGTTTGGCATTTGAGACGGTGGTTTGTGCAGGATTTCCAGAAGGGGGAAAAGACGCGTGTCAGGTGCATGATTCTTCATCATAATGCATGGGTTTGTTATATCTCCACTTAGTGGTTCTGGTTAGTCAAGGTCAATAACGTGCAAAGAACAATGGAGGCCCCATTGCAGAGATCCAACACTGCTGGAGTTTTTGCGACTCGCGTTGTGATCCCATTCACTTCTATGGTATCAACACTACTCTGTGATCCTCGCTGCGATGAGTGTCGCCTTAGCCTTACTCAGGGCAATGATAGTCAGATGCATCCACCACCCATGGACTTGTATGTAACCCCTGAGCACTATTTATTTTTAACTAGTGGATTTATAGTTGGGTCAGAAATGGTTTTTGGCTAGGGCTAAACCAGGGAGCAGAATCTAAGAGATAGTGTTCGTCACCCTTAAAGAGGACCTTCACCGCTCCTGACATGCCTATTTTAATAGCTTCATGCATTCCCCATGTAATAACAATTCTGGAGCCTCTATTCTTATGTCTCTATGTTGTGCCATTCCTTTATTATTTCTACTAGAAGTTATGAATGAATTGCTAGCAGTCTGCAGTAAGGGAACAGAGGGGAGGTAACCAGTTGGGGGTGTGTACCTGCTCAGTCTGAAAATGGCAGCACTGATTGGATAGAGTGAGTCTGTGCAGGTACACACCGCCAACTGGTTACCTCCCCTCTGTACCCTTACTGCAGACTGCTAGCAATTCATTCACAACTTTTAGTAGAAATAATAAAGGAATGGCACAACATAGAGACATAAGAATAGATGTTCCAGAATTGTTATTACATGGGGAATGCATGAAGCTATTAAAACAGGCATGTCAGGAGAGGTGAAAGGTCCTCTAACCTCAGCAAGGGGTAATGACTTATAACAGACAATCCCGAGGTTGCTACCCGACGAGCCAGCAAAACACTACAACAGTACTTGGAAAGAAGAAAGCTAAAGGAGTTGCACCAGATTCGAAACACACTTTCTTCCATAAACAGTGGAAAACTTCTCCATGGGTAGTACAGTATATGGTATTGCATCCCATCCCTGTTCATTTCAGTGGACCCAAAATGCAATACCGGGAGGATCCCAGGCAAAAGTGTGGCACTGTTTCTGTTAGAAAGCAATTCTGTACAGCCTGTTTCATTTTGACTAGGCCACCCAAAAAGTTTTAGTTTGTATATTACTGATGTAGAATAGCCTCTAACATTAGGTTCGTCAGAAAATCAAGAACTAGAGTTTTACCCAATTGATTCATTAACGTTTCCATAGGAAATCTGAGTGGAACATTTGCATAACTGCTCACTTATTTAGAACTGGTATGATAAAATCGGGCATCTGTCTACACAAAACATTTCTAATGATGTCCATACCTGTGTCTGTTGGATTTTTTGTTTTAGGGTGACTCTGGAGGTCCTTTCCTCTGCCAGAGGAGCCAAGGCAGGTGGGTTTTGGTTGGTGTGACCTCCTGGGGATTAGGATGTGCACGGAAATGGGTAGACAATATCCTGGACCCTCCGGAAAGGAGAGGTTCGCCAGGTGTTTTCACAGATATTCAGAGGCTTCTCAACTGGCTCAGTGCAAACCTCAATCAAGGTCAGTTTTCTCATATTCTCATAAGCTTTCACTTTACTTTTCATGGGGTTACTAAAAAAAAAAAGTATCTGTATAGCTGCCCGGTTGAGTATTTAGGACTGTGATGGCTAACCTCCGGCACTCCAGCTGTGGTAAAACTGTGACTCCCAAGATGTACACTTTTTTTTTTTTTGTTCTAAAAACTCCATAGAAAAATTATTGGAGCATGCTGGGAGTCGTAGTTTCACTACAGCTGGAGTGCCAGAGGTTAGCCATCACTGATCTAGGGTATTGTTGGCCCTTGTACCCCAGTCCTCCATGTACTCTGTTTCTATACATTTTGATTATGCAATGTTTTTTTTTTCACCTACATAAGTAGATTTAAACTTTGAGATTTATGGAGTACTACGAGATCTTAGATGTTTGTGTTTATGCAATGAATGAAGATGATACCTCAAATGTCTGTGTTCATGTGCTGTCTGAAGAAGAGACCTTAGATGTGTTCGTGCGACAACTGAAGAAGAGATTGTGGATGTTTGTGTTCATGCATTAACTAAAGAGGAACCTTCAGATGTTTGTGGTCATACACTGACTGCAGAAACAACATCAGATGTTTGTGTTCTTGCATAGACTGAAAAAGATACTTCAGATGTTTGTGATCATAGGTTGACTGAAGATGTTTGTGGTTATGTATTCAGCCTGGAATGTCCCTTTAACTGTACACTGTATTATATCCACTGATGGCTAAAAGGGTACAACCCTCTACTGATATATATTCGATGTGCAGACTGACGAACCCTACATGATTTTTCCTTCGACTTTATCCCTTTGTATTCACTAGACAAACCTGATTTTCCCACGTATGAAGGTAAATCCTATCTGCTTGCACTCCTCACTGAATAGCATGAACCGCACGTGATTACAAGAGATTTCTGTCATATACGTACAGTGCAGTGCAGTACCAATGATGGGATCGAGAAGGGAACGGCAGGGGAAATACTACTTCCGACGGACTACAGGAAATATTACTCCAATAATGAGTGAGTATGTTTAGGCACAATTTAATACTTGGGGGTACAACTGTGATTTTCAAAACTTTTTGTAGAGTACAGGACAGATTTTCTAATCATGTAAATGACTTAAAGAGGTTGTCTCACTTCAGCAAGTTGCATTTATCATGTAGAGAAAGTTAATTCAAGGCACTTACTAATGTATTGCGATTGTCCATATTGGCTCCTTTGCTGTCTGGATTCCTTTTTCTATCACATTATATACTGCTCGTTTCCATGGTTACGACCACCCTGCAATCCATCAGTGGTGGTCGTGCTTGCACAATATAGGAAATCTTCTCATAAATGAGACAATACCTGGTATACATTTCAGACCTGACTTCTTTGTTCAGTCTATCAGGCAGAATGAACAAAGCCTTCTACAAACATTTCCAGACCAGTTTCATTGTTTCATTTCATCCCTCAGAAATACACAAGGTTTCAAATAAACTCTTAAGACAAATAACGAGGACACAGCATAACTATTCAAGTGTAAACATTGCCAAACAGTCTTCAGTTCATTCAGCGGTGAGAATAATTTTATCAGACCCAAAGGATTCCGAATCAGAGACATGTTCATATTTGCACTTCATACAGGGAGGAGGAGACGGTCGCGGTTCTCAGGGGGAGTCTCCTCCTGCCTGGCTGTGAGCTGTCCAATCGCAGTGGACTCCCTGGCTGTGTTTGGACAGCTCACAGCCAGAGTAGGAGATGTCCCCATGAGAAACATGGCCGTTTCTTCCTCCCTGTACTGAAGTGCAAATATGAACATGTCTCTGATGCTATTGATTAGCATACAGGGTGGCCAGACAGAACAGGCGCCATAGTGCTGCAACGGAGGAGCGTATCTGAAAAAAAATTAGGGATATGACATCTAGTAAACGTGCCGTACATTGAAGGTATTGATAATGTCAAAACAGGTGAAAGGTCCTCTTTAATATATGCAAATGAGCCTCTAGGAGCAACGGGGGCATTGCCGTTGCACCTAGAGGCTCTTCTCTCTATGCAACTGCCACATCCTCTCCACTTTCACAGGGCCAGGAGTGTGAACGTCATCAAGTCTGTCCCTATCGATCAAATTGAAGAGGGCATAGCATGTGCAGAGAGAGCAGAGCCTCTAGGTGTAACGGCAACGCCCCCGTTGCTCCTAGAGGCTCATTTGCATATATTAAAACATCATTTTTCTCAGCAATGCGGACACATGAACATGGGACCAACACAGATGTCTTCAGCTGCCAAGAGCACCACATGTAGCAGGTCAGCCAGTGTCATAGGTACAAAACTGCTGACAGACGCCCTTTAAGCTTAGACACAGCAAGAATATTATCTTTGAGGTTACTCGATTCAGGCAAACATGGCATCTGGCAAAATGCATCCCTTGTGATGCGCCTGTCACTTCCTCCTCCATAGGACATACCAGTATTTGGTCTGACTGGTGCCACCTCCTGCAATTTAGTCTTGATGGGCCATTTTTAGTTGTAGTCTAAAATCTTTATCTTGGTTTTTTTTCTTTTCCTTAGAAAGTGCATATGGACGATTATCGTCCCTAAAGGAAAGCACATTCTTCTGACCTTCAATAGCTTCAACGTTGAGTGGGATTATTCTTGTGACCTAGATTATCTGGTGATCTACTCCGCATTAGGACGTCTCATTGGTGAGTCTCCAGATGGAGAGCTAATGTCTTGTGCCGACAAGTGGTGATGTATTGCATTCACAGATTCTTATACAGGTTGCCTTCAAAATGGCTCCTAGGTCATAGATATCAAAGAGTTGTATTGTTCTATTTTTTTTGCAAATAAAAATGTGGACATACGGAAACTGAATGCACACTGAGTCATTTCAGTTTTTCTTTGAATAGTTTCCATACGGATCTGTAAAAATGGAAACAAAAAAAGGGAACTGCCTAGGCACCCCAGAAGGCGACAATCGGTAGATTTCTCCCCCTTTTGGGCAAAAGGGGGCTAGTCCTGTTTCCTACCAAGGGAGGGGTTGCAGGAAGCTGTATAGAGAGTTGAGTTTTGGAGTCCAAAGGGACCAGACACGGTGCAGTGAGGAGAGTATTCCCCCCTCCTGCTGCAGGAGCCCTGGGCAAGCAGCTTGCAGGGCACCCCGGCTCCAGGTAGTTCATAGACTGAGTATTACGAGGGGGTCAATAGCCAAAGGCACCCCATTCAACGGTACCAGAACTGCTAGAAAGTCCAGTAACCAGACTGAAGCCAGAGATTAGCACAGCAGCAGAGAGATTCGACAAGTTTACCTGCCAGTTTACCCTTTGTCTGCTGGAGCCAAGAGAAGGATCAAATATTGTTTGGATGACACAAGTTTATTGCAAGTTTATTCAAGTAAAAACTGTTGAACTTTACCAAATCTAGACTCTACTTACTCCACCAACTACAACTCCTTTGTTTCTACTGAGCCTAACCCCAGGGAGCGACAGTATTGGCCCGATCGCCCTGGGCAGGGTTAGCTCTATAGCAAAGTGAATCTGGAATGACTGACATTTCATCTTCATTGCAGGGAAATTCTGCGGCGATGTGAGGCCTCGGCCATTACTGATCGCTGATGCAAGCGTCACTCTGAAGTTCATCTCAGACTTTCAGGAATACAAGACCGGATTCTCTCTCTTTTATCAGGCAGTAGAACCGAACACATATCCAGGTGATGCTGTAGCCGTTGTAAACCTTTTCTAGGCAATTTGTAATGACGTGGTGAACGTATAACATGGAATACACTGTTCACGTATGAAGCTACCAAAAAAGGGGTAAAACGCGATAGCAAGGCTCCCAGGATATGTATAATATTCAGTAAGTCAGGATAGACCAAGTCACCTGGTGTGTGGAAGATGTCCTACACCACAGGACACTTACCACAACCCTTAGTGCCACCATTAACAGCCAGAAGACTCCAGACCCACACCAGAGCTGGGACCCTCACCTATCTGACAGTGGTGGCAGATCCCAGTGATATACCACCAAGGTCTAAGATGAGACAACCCCTTTAAGGCGGGTACATATCAGCGGCGAAGGTTCCAGCAGGAGACTCTGTTGCAGAATCCGCCAAAAATACTGTACAAAAAGAAGCCACTTGTAGCAGTATTTTGCCCGAAAGAATTCCGGAATCCGTAAAGAAACCCACTAGATCCCATTATCATCACTGGTATCCAGGAGGAGCCGTTGGTTTTTGGCATAGGCCAGATCCAGGGCTGTGGTTTTTATGAACCTAACCTCAGATGATTGGATATCTATTACTACCCCCTACAATGAAGTAAGTCTATAAATCTGTAGCAGAGGTGTAGACAGGCTATCCAGCACCCAGGGCAAGGATTCAGCATGGTGTTGGGTAATCTAGGGCATTGCTTTCCCCTTAGTGCTACCACATAGTACCAATGTTCACATCATGCCACCTTACAGTAGTAATATCCGCATTGTGCCCCACACAGTACTAATGCTCACATTGCATCTCCTTCACAGTAGTTATGTCCTCCTTGTGGCCTCTTCATAGTAGTTATGTCCTCCTTATGGCCCCTTCACAGTAGTTATGCCCAACTTTGTACCCCTTCACATTAGTTATGTCCTCCTTGTGGATCCTTCACAGTAGTTATGTCCTCCTTGTGGATCCTTCACAGTAGTTATGTCCTCCTTGTGGATCCTTCACAGTAGTTATGTCCTCCTTGTGGATCCTTCACAGTAGTTATGCCCTCCTTGTGGATCCTTCACAGTAGTTATGCCCACCTTTGTACCCCCTCATATTAGTTGTGTCCTCCTTGTGGCCCCTTCACAGTAGTTATGCCCACCTTTGTACCCCCTCACATTAGTTATGTCCTCCTTGTGGCCTCTTCACATTAGTAATGCCCACCTTTGTGCCCCCTCTCTGTAGTTATGTCCACCTTGTGCCCACCTTTAGCCCCTACTGCCCTCTCCAGCTCCATAAAAAAACACAAATACTCACCTGTTTTGCTGATGATCGGCACCTCTTGCGTTCTCACCAGCAGCACGATGCGCTCTCTCGCACACACATTGCACTGCTGACTGTGCAGGAGGCTGATTCCTGGGTTGTCACCTCTCCTCCTACACAGCCAGCAGGGCAATGTGTGGCCCAAGGGGGGGAAGCGCCGGAGCTCAGCAGAACAGTGAAGCGGGGAGTGGATCGCTCCCTTTTTCACTATGTAAACGAACTGCCCGGCGGGTGTGTCCCCACAGCCTCTGTGCCCAGGGCAAGTGCCCCAGCTGCCAACCCCTCACTATGCCACTTATCTGTAGTGCTCTAAAGCTGCAGACACAAATTTTGGTCTTATTCCATCCTTGAGCGCAGGTTTATCCTGTACACACCTCTATATAGATCCGAAGACTTTCCTGTTTGTATGGTGATGATCAGTTCCGTGTGTTGCCACATTTACATGTCTGTATTTTTAACCATCATTTTAGATTCTGACTGTGGATCGGTTGCTGTTATCTTTGAGGAAGGAGAAATCCAAACTATGAATCATCCCCACGTGTACAGCAGCCACGCCAATTGCCAGTGGGTTGTGCACGGTCCAGCGAATCACATCATTAAGGTAGTCTCCGCAATTGAAGGGATATTACCAGTCCCTTATTATAATAATCATATCTATATTATTACAAGGTATAAAATCAGTGGAGAACGTCGGAATCGTTAGAAGAATGTTTCAGATGTTTTAAAGGGGTTTTCCAGGATTTTACTAGTGATGATCTATCCTCAGGATAGGTCATCAGTATCTGATCGGTGGGGGTCCTACACCCGGGACCCCGACGATCAGCTGTTTGAAAAGGCACCGGTGCTCCCGTGAGCCTCCCGGCCTTCTCTTAGCTTTTCCTAGGCCAGTGACATCACGTTCATCGGTCACGTGGCTTAGGAGCGGCTTAGCCTCATTCAAGTGAATGGTGCTGAGCGCGATACCAAGAACAGCCGCTGTACAATGTACGGCGCTGTGCTTGGTGAGCGGGGAGAAGGTAGCGGCGCTCACAGGAGCCCTGGTGCCTTCTCAAACAGCTGATTGGCGGGGGTCCCGGGTTTTGGATCTCCACCAATCAGATACTGATGATCTATCCTGAGGATAGGTCATCAGTAGTACAATCCTGGAAACCCCCTTTAATTTTTTCGTTAATTGTGATTTCACTATTGTAGGTCACATCCATTCATTTAAATGCAACTGAACTTACAATAATATATATAAGCCATTGACCAGGGTCGTGCTGTTCCAACAAAGAAAGCAGTCTAATGTCTATGTACTCCATTAGAGTATATTGATGTCAAAAGGGGCGAGAGGGGTCTCTTGCTTGGGACACCCTATGTGAACCAGAATGGATAAGCACCAAGTATTAGTGGCTTCCACTCCTGTGGATCTGGCTCGTCCATGTATCACGTGGACAGCCATGCATTTGCAGGAGAATGGTATGACACCAGGAATAACAGTTGATGGCCAGGCCAGTTGCATTTGCAGAAGGGTTGTCATTTATTAAGAAAATGCAAGGGTTAAAGGGGTTTTCATGGAGTAGAATATTGATGACCTATCCTCAGGATAGGTCATTAAAGGGGTTTTCTGGGATTTTACTACTGATGACCTATCCTCAGTATAGAATAGATCATCAGTATCTGATTGGTGGAGATCCAAAACCCGGGAACCCCGCCGATCAGCTGTTTGAGAAGGTACCAGCGCTCCTGTGAGTGCCGCTACCTTCTCGCAGCTTACCAAGCACAGCGCCGTACATTGTATAGCGGCTGTACTTGGTATCGTGCTCAACCTAATTCACTTGAATGGGGCTGAGCTGCTCTTAGGCCACGTGACCAATGAACGTGATGTCACAGGCCTAGGAAAAGCTAAGAGAAGGCCGCTGTGCTCACGGGAGCACCGGTGTCTTCTCAAACAGCTGATCGGCGGGTTCCCGGGTGTCGGACCCCCACCGATCAGATACAGATGACCTATCCTGAGGATAAGTCATCAGTAGTAAAATCCCGGAAAACCCCTTTAATATCTGGTCATTGGTGGTCCGACTCCCAGCACCTCTGCTCATCAGCAGATTGAAGAGGTTGCGGTGTTCCGGTGAGTGCTGTGGCCTCCTCACAGCTTACCTAGCACTGCACCATATAGTGGCTGTGCTTGGTATTGCAGCCCATTGTGCTTTCTCTTGAATGGGACTGAGCTGCACGTAGGTCATGTGACCGGTAAGCGTAACGTCACTGGCCTAGGAAGAGGCCGCAGTGCTAACCACTGCCATGGCTTCTTCAAACAGCTGATCGACCCGCACTGATCAGATACTGATCACCTAGGCCATCAGTTTTTTACCTTTGACAAACCCCTTTAATTCAATCCAGTGAATTTACTCAACTTCCTATGTTAAGTCAAGTAAAATTGGCTACAATCACAGGGATTATTATAAACTTCGACCGGTCTCATCTTCATCACATCACCATTACTCATATTGTCTTTTTTTTTTTTTTTGGTGTGCTTTTTTTTTCCCAGATAACCTTTCTAGTGTTTGAGGTTGAACCCAGTGAAGGATGCATTTTTGATCGCCTCGTTGTCTATCATGACTTGCAGGGAACCATGGTTGCAGGTTAGCAATGGTGGTGGTTATAAATATTTCAGCCTATTGCCTTAAAGGGGTTATCCCGCAAATGTTAAACTTTTTTTCTTCTCACTTATCTGAAGGACTTTGGGGGTCATTTACTAATCTGAAATACTCCTAAATTAGGCGTATTTCAGAGGTGCAGATGGTGGCGCAATAGTTAGTTGTGCCGCTATCTGCGACATTTTCCTGCTCACTCCAGGTCTATAATTGTGGACGTGGCATGGGCGGATTCATCATTCTCTACGCCTAGGAAGCTGTCTTACATTTAGAACTGGCGCTGGGTGCTCTGAAGTTGTGGAGAGTTATGCGGCTCTTCATAACTTCAGCAGATCCACCGCCTGCTATGGGCCTCCATAAAACACTGGGCCTTTGAAACCAAACTTGGCTTCAGTTCTGACTGGTATCTCGGAACCAAAGTCAAGTTCGGTTGCAAGTTTTAAAGTGGTTTTCCACTTTAAAAATCAATAAATTGAAGTTATTCAACTAAGACAATGCGACTTCGCAAATAACTAAGTTCAGCTCATCGGAGCCCAAACATTTTAATACTGTACGGACAGGGGCGTAGCTAAAGCGTCATGGGCCTTGATGCAAGAGTTCAGCTTGGGCCCCCCTTCCCTTAGTGCTCTGTGTGTCTTCTTATGCGGCACAAGGGTCTTTTGGCCCCCTCACGCTCCTGGGCCCGGTAGCGACTGCTACCTCTGCACCCCCTATAGCTACGCCCTTTGGTACGGAGAGGGATCTCCTGTACAGTATAAATCTGAAGTTTTGAATGAAGCGACTTCAGATGTAACATCTGAAGTTGGCTTTGCTCATCACTAGCTTTCTGGCATTTATACTGGTGGCCTATTCTTAGGGTGGGCCGTCATTCATGATCATGGGGACTCCAACCTAGGCTCCCCACTGGTCAGCAATAGTGAAGGGTCTAAGTGGGATGAGCTGTAGTACCAGAGACAGCCATGTGTATGAATGTCGCTGTGTCAGGTTCTGTGGAGGAGGGTCCAACAAAGTACAGCGGCCACCACCACATCCTGCTGATTGATAAGGGGTCTCAGGGGTGGCCCTGGAAAAAACCCCAGGGACAAGAGAAGTAGGCAGGGCCAGCAATACCTTTGTGAAGCACAAAATACCTCCCCTGAGGAACCAAATACCACAGTGCAGCACAAAATACTGCTGCCCCCACTGCAGTATTTAAGGCAATAAACTTTAATTCAGGAAGGTAACTGCAGACGCCAGCCAAGTGTAAAAACACCTGATGCTTCTAGCATTAAAGGGGTTATCCAATTCTAAAAATGCCCCCCACAATGCCTGGGCCCCTCCTATAGATCATACTTACCCAGCTCCACGGCACCCGCATCACTCCGGATCCCTGCGTTGCTGTACTGCATCTCCCCATCGTGCAGATCAACACAACCTGGGACCGGGATGGGAGGGGGGTGTAGCCAATAGCAGGCCACAACGGTGACCAGCCTCCCTAGCATAACGCGTGACGTCACCCATGATGCAAGGGGGCTGGTCACTGTTGCGGCCTGCTATTGGCTGCCCCCTGCACAGTGCGGATCCGGAGTGATGTGGATGCCGGGGATGACCCCTTTAATTAATGCTGACAAGATCAGATCATTATGTTCCTTACTGGTGGCCATGTAGAGGGCTCAAGCCACCCCCTGGGGCATTGGCCCACCGGGAAATTTCCCTGTAGGCTCTATGGTCAGTCCACCCCTGGGTGGCTCCTCCACAAATAACACAATGGTAATCATTTTAAAATTTTAATTGGTAGGATTGTTAGACCCCGATCGCTCTCGATCACAGCCACAGGTTATAACATTCCTTTGTTTTTCTTTTCCAGGAATCTCCTGTGGATTTTCACTTCCTGACCCAGTTCTAAGTGTCTCCAACGTCATGCAGATCACATTTACCTCTGATTATAGCGCCAATTACTTGGGGTTTCAAGCAGTCATTTCGTTTGTGCTTCCATCTAGTAAGGATCCCATTTTTTTTTTCTGAACTTAAAAATATATACATTTTATGTGCATGCACAGAACGGAACAGATTTCACCAACATTAGTAGTCAATGGTCAACAGATTTATTAATAATCTTTACTTATATAGCGCAAACATATTCTGCGGCGCTTTACAATCAGAGGGTTAATGCGGGGGTGCACCTAGCCTTCTGCTGCATGAGGCGAAAACTGAAACGACACCCCCCCCATGCCAATTTCTTAACCTAACCCCTTTACCACAATGAAAGCGCTCATCGCCCCTGGCCCTTCCGCTGCCCCCCTTTTCCCCCTCCTGGTCCTGCCTGAGGCGATCGCCTCACCTGGCCTCATTGGTGGTGCACCCCTGGGTTCATGTACAAACAAAAGCATGCATTACACAGCAAAAAACAAGTCAACAATTAAAAAGGAGGAATGAGGGTTCTGCTCGCAAGAGCTTACAATCTATGAGTAATAGTACCAAAAAAAAGTTTGCAAAAAAATTAAGAATTTTTGCAAGATATTCCATTTATGAAGGAGAGACAATGATTGGCTTCCTTGATCATGATGAATCTTGTTCATTTAGACAAAACAAATTAATTATCTATGATCTGTTCCCATATTCCAGGTCCTGTTAAGTCTGAGACTCAATGGAAAGGAAACAATGAGCCACGGAAAAATCAAGATGCAATGCAACACTTTGGCAAGTCATTTTTCTATCAGTATCGCACGTGGATCTAAATTCACCTGTATTGGCCCAGATTTGCTAATGGGCCTACGTCTAAAATCTGTCTAGAAATGTGTTGCAAGTCGGAATTCTTTTGGCACAATAGGGTTTCTACACTTTTTTTTCTGACTTGCTTGAAAGGGGCATGACGTATTGGAAAGGGGTGGGACTTCATGGAAAAAAGGCGTGGCCTAAGATTCTTCCTTTTTGCACTAAAATTTTGTCACAATTCTGGTGTAAAATTCTGTCTCGATGGTTAGTATAGAGCTCGACTGAAGAGTCTATCCCTGCACCACATCTATCATCCAGCCTGATAAATCTGGTGCAGGTCTAGACACCCTGTCTTAGTTTACGCCATTTGTAAGATAAATCTGGGACAGTGTCTTTCACAATGAAGGCATAGCTAGATATTTTTATCCTGGAAACAAAGTGGACTATTGGTGCTGAATTTTTCCCTGGAATCACTAAACCTATAGAGCATGAGGAGTCAAAGAGCACATCTAAAAACTGCTATATACCCTAACAGTGATATTGATATCCATTATGGTGTAAGACACACAACTGCCGACTGTCGACTGTGTTTTGCATCTTCAGAACAAGATTGCCTTATCAATGATATATCATTAGTATCTGAGAATGAATTCAAACAAGGGGATATCCCAAGAAAACTTGGGATCTTTTACCCAGAACCCCCAGGGTAGAGGCTGATCTGTTATTTGCTGGTACCTATAACAATATGGGAAGAAGGTAAACAAATGAGCTCATAACAATTTCTGCCACTACTGCTACCAGATGTAAGGTATTCAATATTCGACCTTTTAAGAGGCCTTGAGACATGACTTGGATAATAATTAATCCAGCATCTCATCTGCAGACAGCTGTTTCTGGGTGATTGCCCCTTGTCAGTGCAGAGTACTGGGTGAGAGGCCTACATCAGGATTTGGGGAATACAATATCTTCTTATGGTGAGCATCTTAAATGGCATGCAGAGTCTTCTCTGGAATTCTAGTACCCTCTGCTCTGCACTGATGAGGGGCAATCACCCCGAAACTGTCTGCAGATGAGATGCTGGATTAATTATTATCCAAGTCGTGTCTCAAGGCCTCTTAAAAGGTCCAACATTGTGAGCTACAGTACCTTACATCTGGTAGCAGTAGAGGCAGAAATTAAGAGCTCATTTCGGGGTGGTTGCCCCTCATAAGTGCAGAGCAAGCAGGTCATTCAGAGGAAGGGAAACTTTTTCTTTTTGACGTCTTGATCGATGGTCATGTTTCATGTAACTCTATCACTTACAATGGCTACCGTTTTCTCTTAGAGGAAGGCTGTGGAGTCTCCCCATTACCACCCAGGTTCATCCATCATAACATAATTAAAGCGGAAGAAGCAATGCCTAACTCATGGCCCTGGCATGTCAGCATCAATTTTGGTAATAAGCATGTGTGTAATGGAGCAATTCTTTCTAAGACCTTTGTCGTTACATCTGCCAACTGTGTTGCGGACAGGTGGGTGGTCACATGCTAGGGTCAAGCTCGAAACATTTGTTAATGTATTTGTGCTTGTATAGTTTAGAATAACTTGTTGACAGTGAATACCTTCTTCTTCACATCTATGGTTTTGGTGAATGGAATTTTGGAATGATTTTTGAAGTTTTTTTTCGTACCATTGCTGATCAGTTACCCTTAAATCTTGTTTTAGGGAGGAGTTCCCCAGCGTGGGGCTGATTGTCGCTGGACTGCATGATCTGGAGTCATCGACAGACACTCAGGTTTGAATAATTGCCGTTCTTTGCTTTCTTGTAAGCAATGAGAATCGTTATATTTGTTAAAGTTCTTGGCCCACGGAGTCCAATTTACATTACCATAGATGTTTAAAATTGAACCCTTTATTCTAATGAGAGGATGAATAACTTTCCGTATCCACCTAAGGACACTGTACAAGGATGGACGATGCACCGTTCTGTGCTGTACACAGGCTATGTCCATTTGGATATGGAATATTGTATCCAAAAATGGTAGTAAAAATTAAAGGGGTTATCCAAAATCATACAACAGCCCCCCCCATGTGCCGGGCCCCTCAGAGGGAATATACTTACCCCACTCCCTGCGCCACTCCTTGTCTCCGTGCCGCCTCTGCTGCTTCTCCCTGTACAAGGATGAAAACATTTGGTGTTGGAGGCGGGCACCCAATGGCAGATGGGGATGATCCTTCCTAGCATCACCCTCGTTGCTAGGGAGGCTTGTCCCCATCCCTGCCTGCCATTGGGCTAGGCATGTCCATGTATCACAAGGACACAGCGGTGCACCTAGCCTTTCTGCTGCCTGTGGCGAAAACTGAAACGACGAATTCCTCCCCCATGCCAATTTCTTAACCAAACCCTTTTACCACAATGAAAGCACTCATTGCACATGGCCCTTCCACTGCCCCACTCTTGCCCCTACCTGGTGCTGCCTGAGGGGATTGCCTCAGCTGGCCTCATTGGTGGTGCACCCCTGCAAGGACAGCTCATAAATTTCAATAGGCAGCGTGTGCCCAATGGGCTTCACTTCCCCTAGGTGACGGAATAAAAAAATTAAACACTGCCAGATTGCATCTGATCACTGAAGATGCCCTGTGATCATCTTATGTCCGGAGAAGGACTGTACAAAGCAGAAGGGTTGGTCATCAGCAGTTTTGAGTAACTTCCAGCTTTGACATTAATTTTGTGTTTGTTATTACCCTTCAGAAGCGGACAGTGGAGTACGTCATTGTGCATCCTGATTATAACCGGTTGTCCAAGGACTATGACGTGGCCCTGATCCATGTACAAATGCCGTTCCAGTACAACTCCCATGTACAGCCCATATGTCTCCCAGATGGACATAGCACGTTGGAACCATCCAAACTATGTGTGGTGTCCGGATGGGATCTTAATGGTGAGCAATCAGTATTTTCAATATGAAATATCTTGGGTTTACTTTTCTGATCGCTGTCAGTGGGAAGGCATGTTTTTTTATCCTGGTTTGGTTAAATCTGTCAGCGGATTTGTACCTATGACATTGGCTGACCTGTTACATGTGCACTTGGCAGCTGAAGGCATCTGTGTTGGTCCCATGTTCATATGTGTCCACATTGCTGAGAAATATGATGTTTTATTATATGCAAATGAGCCTCTAAGAGCAACGGGGGCGTTACCATTACACCTAGAGGCTCTGCTCTCTCTGCATCTGCTGCGCCCTCTCCACTTTGACAGGACCGGGCAATGTAAACCTGACCACTTCTAGCCCTGACTTCTCCTAAAATCTCGTGCTGCGCCATGCGCCTCAGTATCCAGCGCAGGCGCAGTGCAGGAAAGAGGCTCACTGGCAGTTCTCTTCTGTACTGCAAGCCTTTCTGCTGTACTGCGCCTGTGATGGATACTGAAGCGCACGGCGCAGCGTGAGACTTCAGGAGAAGTCCTTATGGATTCTAAAGATGGACAATATAGTATAGCACGACAGATGTATTGATGCACTTGAGCTTCGGCGGTGGAGAAGACTTTTGAAGATACTGAAGTCATCAAGACCAAACACGTGGATCCTTCACAAAACAATTGCGGCACAAATGATCAGACTGAAGCTTTCAGAAGACCCAACTGTTGGGTAAAGATAAGTATGCTTTGTACAGTTGAAGGAAAAAGAGGAAGAGGATGAGACCAGATACAACCACAAAAACCATGGACCAGGGGAGGATTGGGAACTTAAAGAGCCCTGGAAAAAATACCAAAAATGGCCCTGTTTTGTAGTCAGGTCCAAACTGATGGAAGGCATGGCCAGCAATACCATATTGCGGCACACCACCCAACAGAGCCAAATACCACAGTCCATCACAAAATACTGCCAGCGGCACAAAATATATTCCCAAAAACTTCCAGTGGTCGGCCATAAGGAGGGCTCAGGCGACCCCCTAGGCATCGGCCCTCCAGGAGATTTCCCTGTAAGATCTATGGCCAATCCACCCCTGCCATGGACACACCATTTAGAAGACAAGACTATCTCATCACAGTTTGCTGAGAGTCAATCTTGACATTATAAGTCTTCATGTTTCTGTTATTTACAGGGTTGTACACGTTTGAAGTCACCTAAAGACCATCTGATTTCTGGGGTTCACCGAAGGTCTAGTTAGTATTTCTTGTGCTAAAGCTTTGTTAACGCTTCATTTCCGGCAGGTTTCCACCAACAGGATCCATTACAAAAGGGATCCTAATGGGTTCCTCATATCTATCATGGAAGGAAGCCATGATGACAGTGTAAATGAGGCCTATATGTATGAACATCTGTTGACTGAATGCAATGTTGTGGATCCAAACTCAAATCCTTTACGTCAAAATTTGTGTTTTCCCATTGATCACATAGAAATATTTCATTTCTAGTGGAATTATCTACAAAGCTTCAGCAGCTGGAAGTTCCAGTGCTCATGGATGATGTTTGTAAGAAGTACTATGATGGCATTACGGATAGGATGTTTTGTGCTGGAGTCATCGCAGAAGAAGACAATGTTTCTTGCTTGGTAAGTTCCATTTTGAGGGCTGGAGCCACCAATGGCAAAAATGGGTTGTATTCCTTAGAACAGATTAACTGGGCATTAGCCTTGGCACACCTACACAGGCTGCTCACTTTTATAGGAGCTTATCATGGACATGATACAAAAAAAGTAAATTCATTAAAGACATTGGATGTTGACTGAATTATTGGGTCTGGACGTGATGTCTACTGAGATTGTGATTGTGCCTCTACCCCTGAGATACTTTTTTCTTTCAAAAAGTCATCTCTCCTTCTGCGCTCCCTTGTCTGACGTGACAGGTGAACCTTTTCAGTACCCGTGCCAAACTCTTCTGTTCTTAGGGAGGGCAGTCGCTGTGTCATGGTGGACTCCATCTCCGAGGCACAATGACCTGGCTCCAGGCCCTGTACTTCATGGCTCCTTTGTGCTGTTTATTCCCATGTGAATGAGTCTCATTAGTGTGAGTACTCATTATAACTTCTCTTTACTCTGAACTCTCCGGCACTGGATCATCCGCAAATTCTGATAATCCAGCAGTTGTTTCCAACACAGAACTACAAAATAAGTCCACAGGGTCCATGCAATGCGCCATATTCCTTCCTGGGTTTTCCTTCTCCTGGGGAAGAGGTATAGTTTTTATTTCCAGGGTATATAGGTACCGGCCTAGAGCAGCACAGTGGCTTGTTGGCATCCTCATTGGAACCCAGCTTCAACTACTACTACTACAGTCATGGTGGAAACTGTGCTTATCATGTATCTTAAAAAAATAAAATAAAAATCTGTTTTCCGAACTGTAGAAATAGACATGGATCGCACATCCACATGCTATGCACTGAGGCCCTCTCACCACTAGTGGGTCCATACCAGTGGCTTACATAGAGAAGTAAGGGCCCCATAGCAAGGATCAGACCAGGCCCCCCACACAGGACAGGAGGGTTTCCGCCTAAACCCCTTTCCATGACCCTTGGGCCATTTTTTCCGCTGCCTCGTTTACTAAAAGTAGTTCCTTTAGAGGGTAGAGTCCTGACCAATTTTTCACCTCCAGTAGAAGAGGAGATGATCCCAACTAAGACTGGGCCCCTCTTACCCTGGGCCCCATAGCAGTCGCATGGTAGTTACGCCCCTGGTCCATACACTGAATCTGTGCAGCACGATATGGCTACCACCACCATGTAGCACCCACAGGTAGCACAACCTAGCAGCCCAACAGCACCCCTGCTGTCAGGCTAAGTCCTCATGGCAGTGTGCCAATCAACGGGCACAAAAAATATTAGATTTTTTAGCTTGAGGGGCATACATGTCTACTGCCATGTTGGTATTCATACCCGAGTGTCCTCTAGTGTCCCAGTCCAAGAAGCAGCATGACCAAGGGCAGATTTGACATTTCTGCTAGCAAAGTTATGTCTGCCTCATCACATCTCTAAGCGCTGCTCCTGTTGCACAGCAGAGATTCGCCCCATCCACCCGTAAAACTCAGCGCCTGTTGGCCCACCAAACCCCACTATGAGCTGTGCAGTGCAGCCTGGGCACTTTTGATGCTGTTCTACATAAGGATGAGCGAACTGGTTCTGCCAGTTCAGGATGCGGTCCGAACTTTTGAGGGAGAGACAGAGAGGAGCCTAGTACACAAATGTGCGTTTCTCAAAAATATATAGACATTGTCTAAGAGCTACTATTTCTCATTATGGAGAGCCCATGGTACGATGAGTACATGTGCGCAGTATTGTAGGCCAGGTGATGCCTCTCTGGGTTTCTGGGAAAGATATTCATCTGATGCCAGCAGATATTAGACATGATACTTTGCATATATTTTACTCTGGCCTACAATACTGCATACATTTTCTCGGCCTACCAGGTGCATCGACTGGCCTACAGTATTGCACATGCATACTTGGTGTACCATGGGCTCTCCATAATGAGAGAGAGAACCCCTTAGACAATGCATATATATATTGTTGAGAAATACACATTTGTGTACCAGTGTGTCTCTCTACTCTCTGTCCTCTTTCTCTACAAATTTGGAAACTTCAAACGAAACAAATCATGCCTGGTTCGGTCATCTATACTTCTACAGATGAGGCGGCTCTTATCCCTCAGCTACACAGATGGCACGTCCACCTCTTTTAGTCATTTTTGTCAACTAGCTGCTTTTAGCCAACAGGGGGCCATTGATCTCTGGGCAAAGTTAGTGACCATAAGGCTCCATAATGCCAAAATGGCTGACTATCATCAATATTTTCTTTCACCAGTTAAAGTAGGAAGACAGCTCTGGGACACAAACCTCTGCTCCAAGTGAATAATTTATCAGATCAGAAGAACTGTTTTCATGAGAATAACATCAGTCCATGTATTATAGGCCCAGTCTGGAGCACCTCTAGTCTGTCAGTCTGATCCGGGGACCTACGTTATCTTTGGTATTGTGAGCTGGGGCGTCGGATGCAACGAACCCCCCAAAGCTGGAGTGTACAGCAGCGTTCCCTTATTTATTCCATGGATAATGGAAACTATTCTCTCAGGTGAGCGCAGCATTGGTCTGCAGTAGGTACCTGGTCATTGCCTTTTTGAGGAGTCTTAAAGGGGTATTCCAGCATTATACCCTTTTTTTTAAATTTGACCAATATTGCTCCATATCTAACACAAAACCCCGCACTTGCCTGCCCCCCTTCGCTCTGTCCCCGTCTGTCAACTTCTGGATGGGATCACCTGCGCTGATGTGACTAATCGCTGGCCTCAGCAGTAACGTGTTCCCGCATGGCATGTCACTGCTGGATCAGGTGCCACTTGGGCACAGGTCACCACATTGATTGGCCATAGTGGCACACGTGACTCTGTCCGGGAAGTTTACAGTCTGGGGGGCTGGAGTGGCAGGGAGCAGGTAAGTGCAGTGCAGTACTGGCCAAATTGAAAAATGGATTATAAACCAGGACAACCCCTTTAAGCTGGCCATATTAGGCTACGTTCACACGACCGTATTTTCGGTCTGCATCCCATACACTTTTTTTTTTTTTTTTTGCAGATAGCACACAGATGTCCATACGTGTGTTGTGCACGGCCATGCCGCAAATGATAGTACATGTCCTATTCTTGTGTGTTTTGCAGACAAAAATAGGCATTTTTATAAGTGGGGGGGGTGCACATGGACCTCATATGAAAAATGGATATGGTCGTGTGAATGTAGCCTTAGTTGTATGTCAGTTGAACCCGCCAATTTTGCCAGGATCGCGCCACCATCTGGTCTATGGTGGCCTCTAAGCTCTTCCCTGCAGATGTCGGGGAGATCAGGGTGGGTAGTTTAATATCAATCAGCCCAAACTTTTTGTTTTTGGGGGAATAAGCACCTGACAACCTCTTTGTAACAAAGCTAGAACCAGCCCTGTACCTCACATGGGTCCAATGATCTCCCCATTCATTGCTCTGCTAGATTTATATCAAGCTGACAGCTCAAGGAGAGTGTCTTTTCTGCTGCAGCTCAGGGGGCGTGTCTCAGCTCTGCCTATCACAGCTCAGGAGGCGTGTCCATGCGCTCCCTATCTCAGGAGGCAGTTGAAGGATGAAACTGAGCATATGCGGCAATCTCAGTGAGCCGGTCAAAGAAATAAGAAAAAGAACAAACAGCAGGTGGCGCTATACAGATACATTTTATTGAATAACAGCTATGCAAAATGTTTAATTACATGTAATTACAAAAGTATTCAGATCCAGGTGCTGGTTTTAAAACTGTAGAATATTTTTCGTGGGACAACCCCTTTAACATATTACCACTTTCTTAATACTAAATTGTTGTTTCTTTGGTTATTCAACATTTCATTTCAGTATAACATTCCTATAATACTAAAAAGACTAACTACTAAACCCCTTTGTCTGTAGTTGCTGGCATCGCAAACACTGATACGGAGCCCCATCATCCACTTATTCCTCCGGATAAACTCTCTCAGGAGAAGGCCCTGCTGCCAGGTTATTAATTTTTTCTATATCGTTACATATCTGTATATGGTGGAGATGGCAAAGATAGCTTTTGGGCACCTTAAAGGGGTCTTATTGTCATGTTTCCAATGAGAGTCGCCATCTTGTATGGAAGCAGCGGAGTATAGGCAGTTGTATCTTTGTAAGGGTCTGCTGCTAAAATACTTGATGTTGCCCAGGATTAGAAATCTTCCAGAAACAGCTCCACACCTGTCCTTGGGTTGTGTCTGGTATTACAGCTTTACCGCTGAACTAAGGGATTGTTCAAGAATTAAATATTGATGTCCTCTCCTCATTAGGGGTGAGCGAATTGCGCATCGGATCCAAGATCCAAAGTCGATTCGTTCGTTTTAATGCTGTACAGAGACCTGTCTCTATGCAGCATTAAAGTGTATAGGCTTTGCAGAGGCAAACTTCATTAAGTTCGAAGTCCCGCGATACTTTGCTGAAGAACTTCGGCCTTCGATTCTACAACTTTAAAAACAGATCTTTAAAAGAGATCCAAAGTCGATTCGTTCCCCAGATTCGTTTTTAATCCTGTACGGAGACCTGTCACCCCTACTCCTCATACTATACCAAGCACAGCGCCGTCCATCGTGTAGTGGTTGTCCTTGGTATTGCAGCTCTATTCACTTGTATTCAATGGCACTGAGCTACACAAGTCCATGTGACCGATGAACATGAAATGACTCGCCAAGGATGAGGCTGCAATACTCATCCAAGTGCCGCAGCCCCTTCTAACCGCTGATCAGCGGAATGCCAGGAGGCAGAGCCCCAATGATCAAAATCTGAACTACGGAAAACACCCTTAGGGCTCATGCACACGACCATATGTATTTTCTGGATCCGCAAAAAATACGGATGACGTCAGTGTGCATTCCGTATTTTGCGGAATGGAACAGCTGTCCCCTAATAGAACAGTACTATGCTTGTCCGTAACGCGGACAATAATAGGACATGTTCTATGTTTTTTGCGGAACGGAAATGCGGACATACGGAAATGGAATGCACACTGAGTAAAACGGAACGGACACAGAAAGAAAATACATTCGTGTGCATGAGCCCTTATTAAAATGTAAATTTCAGCTCTGCAATTAAAGGGGTTCTCCAGGATTTAACAAGTGATCACTATCCGATCAGCCGGGGTCCCACATTTCGCACCACCGCCGATCAGCTGTTCCGGATGAGATCCAATTCCAAAACTACATATCGCCCTCCATTTCTGAAATGGACGTTACTGATTACTGCAGTGCTGCCCCCGCTGAAGTGACTGCGAGCAGCTCCGTCCACTACAATCAATAAAACCTTGTCTCTCCGGTGTCTAATTCAGGCGCTGTGGATCCTAGGAATAGGTCATCAGTTATTACAGGGATGCCCAGCCTGCGGCCCCTCCAGTTGTTGCCAAACTACAATTCCCAGCATGCCTGGACAGCCTATAGCTATCAGGGCATGCTGGGAGTTGTAGTTTTGCAACAGCTGGAGGGCCGCAGGTTGAGCATCCCTGTATTATTACATTCTGAAGAACCTGAAGAGATGCCTTTATTCAGGTGCTTATAATCCATGCCTGTCTCCTATTATAGACAGTCCTCCTTCCAATGATTCCAGCTCCTCACAGGACATCTACGTGACTTGTAAAGACGTCATGTCCTTGCAATCTCCGGGGGAAATTAAACTGGTAGCCAGCGCTCAGGACGGTCCTGAAGGTGGCAGGTAAACAATAAACATCTAAAAATCAAAGCTAAATCTTAGGGATCAGCAACCTTTGGCACTTCCACTGCTGTGAAACTACAACTCCCAGCATGCACTGTTACTAGGCTCTTCTTGTAAGTCCCATAAATGTGAAAGGAGGTTTCTGGGAGTTGTAGTTTCGGAACAGCTGGAGTGCCAGAGGTTGCTGATCTACTGGACTGGACCTTCACGCGCTGCAGATTTTCGTGAAGAAATTTTTGCCACTGAGAATCAAGCCGCCCCATTTTCAATCACAGAAATTTTTGCAACAAAATCTACGACGTGTGAAGGCGCCAAAAAGTTGTACCAATATTGTTCATTGGACAACCACTTTAAGCTATGAGGTGTGCTGTCTGCATCTTTTGCTGACCCATTGAAATGAAAGCATCCGCAACCGGATGCACATATCCATTCATATGGTCGTTTGAATGAGCCTTAAAGAGGTTGTGTCACTTCAGTAAGTGACATTTATCATGTAGAAAAAGTTAAAACAAGGCACTTACTAATGTATTGTGATTCTCCATATTGCCTCCTTTGCTGGCTGGATTCATTTTTCCATCACATTATACACTGCTTGTTTCCATGGTTATGACCACCCTGCAATCCATCAGTGGTGGTCGTGCTTGCACACTATAGGAAAAAGTGCCAGCCTATCTGGTGGCCAGGACGATGGGAGTGCACATAGACTGGTGCTTTTTCCTATAATAATAAAGCACGACCACCACTGATGGATTGCAGGATGGTCTGTAACCATGGAAACAAGCAGTGTATAATGTGATGGAAAAATAAATCCAGCCAGCAAAGGAAGCAATATGGAGAATCACAATACATTAGTAAGTGCCTCGTATTAACTTCCTCTACATGATAAATGCCACTTACTGAAGTGAGACATCCCCTTTAAGAGAATGAAAAGAATGAAGTTGCAAGAGAGGAGGGAGTTGGGAGAATACATAATCGAAGAGAGAAAGTATTATGGCCTATTTTGAGTTTGTAATACAAAGATTTATTGATGTGTATTTTTGTGGATTATCGTCTTAATTAAAAAAAAAATTCTGTGGCACTGTCATTACATTTCAGTCACACTAGAGGGCAGCAAACATTACATGAAGTGAGGTGGCAGATTACATGTAAAGCACATCGTATCTCCCAGGGAAAAAGAACCATCTCACTAGCGCCACCTTTTGGAATGTAAATTGTGGTCTTTGTATCGCATGGTTTTTAACCCCTTCTCGCCCGGAGCTTTTTTCGGTTCTGCATTTTCGTTTTGCGCTCCCTGCCTTCAAACAGCCATAACTCTTTTATTTTTCTGTTCACATAGCTGTATGAGGGCTTGTTTTTTGCGGGACAAGTTGTACTTTCCAACGCCACCATTTAATATTGCATACGGTGTAGTGGGAAGCGGGAAAAAAATTCCAAACCGGGTGAAATTGCAAAGAAAACGCTATTCCGCTACAGTTCTACGGGTTTCTTATTTACAGCGTTCGATGTGCATTAAAACTGATCCGTTACTTTCATTCTACTGGTCAGTACGAATCCGGCAATACCTAATATGTATAGTTTTTCCTGCGTTTTCATAGTGATAAAATAATTAGAAAGTTGCCCTTTTTTTTTTTTTTTTTTTTCCTTGTCAAATCTTGACCCCTATAACTTTTTGGTATTTATGTGTACAGAGCTGTATGGGGGCTCATTTTTTGCGGGACGATCTGAAGTTTTTATTGATACCATTCTGGGGTGTGTATGACTTTTTGATCACTTTTTATTTAATTTGTTTTAGAAAAAAAAAGCGACAAAAAACGACAAATCGCCATTTGGACGCTTTTTTCCGCCACACAATTCGCCGTATTGGAATTTTTTTTTTTATATTTTAAAAGTACGGGCGTTTTCGGTCACGGTGATACCCATGATGTCTATATTTATTGTTATTTAGGTATTTATTTTTTACTTATACGGAAAGGGGGGTGATTTGAACTTTTACATCTTTTTATTTTTATATATTTTTTAACATTTTTTTTTAATTTTTTTTTACTATTAGAAAGCTCATATATGGGCTTATAAATTGTGGCTTTTTTTTTTTTTCTTTATGAGCAATTCTGGGTTTTATAGACTCAGAAATCCATCAATTGCTCATTTCTTATCCTGGCCTGCCATCTAGTGGCCAGAATAAGAATTGCACTTTGAAAACTGTAATCCTCACCAGCGAGGATTACAGTTTTCATATGGTGTACAGACACCCCGATTGGCCACACGGGGGTGTCTGTACACCACCCGGAAGCGAACGCTTCCGGGTTTAGACGCAACTAGATGCCGTGATCACGTGTGATCACGGCATCTAGTCACCCCAGAAGACGCCGCCGATGGCGGTAAGTAGCGGCAAGTCTCTGCTGTTAGAAACAGCAGAGACTTGCCGGCCATGACGCCCGCCGCACCCGCGAGCGGGCGTCATGTGCCCGCATCGCCCCAGCGCCGTACATGTACGGCGCTGGTCGCGAAGGGGTTAAAGGTCATACATGTGTTTTCATGTTGTTGAGGGGTCATCTCTGGAAGTCACCTGGAGATTCGCTGATAAACCGGGCCTCATGCCTCGTTGGGCTAGCTCATCTGAATGTAATGATACCTTTCACTAAAGGATCGCAATACCGTAATTAAACGGATCCTTTTTGATTTTGCACATCAGGATGCATCTGTTCCATTAGGATGCAGTTGTGTGAAATCAAAAGGGAAAAAAGCGGATCAGGCACTAAACACATTGAAAGTCAATGGGTGACAAATCAGGTTTTTTAGGCTCCATCACCATTGACTTGAATTGTTTTCGGATCCTTATTTTTCTGTCTTTATCACTAAACACAAAACCGCAGCTTGCAGAAGTTTTGTGTCCGGTCACAAAACGGAATGCTGCCTGAACGGAAGACATCCTGATGCATCCTGAACGGATCTCTTTCCATACCGAATGCATGGGGACTAAATGGAATTTTTTCTTCTTCCCGGTATTGAGATCCTCTGCCGGATCTCAATACCGGAAAACAACAACGCAAGTGTGAAACAGGCCTTAAGGCGCCTTCAGACGCTGCGGATTTTGTTGTTTCACTGCCATGGGACTTCTGGAAATACCCAAGCATGCTCGCTCAGCTATTTTCAGAAGTCCCATAGCTGTAAATGGAAAACGCACTGCACATTCGTGTTCTGCCCTGTTTCACTTTGGGAGGACCCATTCTGTAAATAGGAGCGGGTGCCAGAGGTGGGAGCTGCACACATTTGAGATTGATGGCATATTCTAGCGATACGTCATCAATGTTTGCGGTTGGGCCCAAGACACTCGGCGCACTCCTGCTCCTCCTGCTTCCTCTGCCAGGCTCTCCCTCTCCTCCTTGATTGGCAGGGTTCTGTCAATCAGGAAGAAAAGGTAGGGAGAGACTGTCAAAGGAAGGAGAAAATATTCTTGGCTCCGCCCTCGGTGCACTTAATTGTTCATTTACATATGGATTAAAAGTACTTTTTCTACAGAATGCAGCAAGACATTGCAAAGTTAAAGGTAAGATTACATTCAGCGGAGCTGGTCCTACAAGACATGGTGCCTGGTTTATCAGGTGGTGGACTCCCTTTAAGAGAGGGATAGGGACTATTTACAATAGTCCCTGTACAGGACTGGATGCTATAAAGTCTTTTACCACGGCTGTGTTATTTCAGGTGCCAGCTGATATTCCAGGCTCCAGAAGATCACTTTATTTTGCTCCATTTTAAGCAGTTGTCACACGAGCACTACTCCCTCATCATCTATGAAGGGGCGTCCAGCAATAAAACCTTTAAAGGTAGGCGTCATCGACAGATCTTTAACAGCACTTACATGCGGCTGTAGTAGAAGTGAGTTTGTCATTTGGCACAATGCGTTCAGATCTAGTTGTGTATTATCTGTATTTGTTCTTAACACAGAGCATTACCAAGGTGAATGAATGAATACACTATTATTTCAGGTCAGGTCCATGATTTTATTTGGTGAAGCACATAGGAGCACGTTTACTAAGACCGGCGCCTCAGATACGCCTAATTTAGGCATATTTCAGCATAGTAAATGACCCCCATAGTAGATACATCCCTACCTGGACAGGGTTTTCTTCTAACACTCCTATGTGTCATGTACACAACCGTATCTGTCTTGTGGTCCACAAACCCCAGATCCCGGCCTCGCATGTCCCACACTTTCCCGTCCCACCTTATTGTAAAAATGCTATTGTTCTCCTCAAAATGTTCAAGAATAGGACGGATGCAGACAGCACACTGATGACATCCATGTGCTGTCCGCATTTTGTGTGGCCCCATAGAAATAAATGGGTCCGCATCTGATCTACAAAAATGTGGATTGGATGTGTAATACCCCAGAGCGGTACTACCATTCCTACACCCTGCTACTGTTTTTTTAATAGGCTAACATCAATGTCATCTGTGTATTTAATTCAGGTCCGCCTACAGTGTGCATTAATAGTATTGCTATGTACTGTACCTGGTTCACCAGCAGGTGGCAGCATATATGGCGGAGAGATCTTTAGATGGAATGGAACTTACCATTCCATTCTCCCTCTCTTGGGCAAAAGTGGGTCAGTCCTGTCCCCCTACCAAGGGAGGGGCCGCAGGAAGTGTTTAGTCAGTCTTAGTGGATGCTAGTGTCTGCAGCAGGAGTGTTTGCAGAGGGAAGCAGCTCATAGAGCACCATGAATCTTTACAGATAGAGTGTCACAGGGGGTTCAACAGCGAAAGGCACCCCACTCCAAAGGTACCAGAGTCCAGCTACCAGACTAAAGCTGAGCTTAGCAGAGCAGAGAAAAAATAGAATATTTAAGTTTTTCTGCCAGTTTACCCCAAAACCTGCTGAAGCCAAGAGAAAGATCACTTCTTGTACAGATGTAAGTAGATTCAAGTAAAGCTGTTGAACTTTATAGAAGTCTGGACTTGACTATTTCTTCCACCATTACCCTCCCCGTTATTGCTTCGGAGCCTAACCCCAGGGATTGACAGTATCCAGGTAGGAGCACCGTGACACACACAAAACTAATAGAGCCACATTAGCACGCGGCATTCCTATAAACCTGGGACACGATCAGCCCTGGGGGGCGGCATGTTGCAGATGCGGACTGGAAATACGGTCACATGCATGAGGCTTTATGTGGAGGATCAGCTGACCATAAATACCCCAATACACCTAAGGCTCTGTTCACACAATGTTTGAGTACATAACAATCTGATGCACATGGCCAGTAGTGTATACTTCCATCCATGGTATACATCAGGAAATCATCCCAACAGAAGGCTCAAATGTGATATGAATAGAGCCCAATAGAAATTATATATCTATCTATATATCTACTTTTGCTTTGGTGCCTGGAGCTTGGGGAGACCCGTCCTACAGGGAGGCAGTGAGGGGTTAAATTCCGTCGATAAAGACTTTGCTCTGTACTTTATCTGCTTGACCCCGGAGCTTTGGAGGCCAAAGGGAGATCAGTCCTGCTGAAGATCCCGTGTGGAGCAATTCATGGATAGATCTGCAGCCCCATTTTCATTAGCTGTACCCCTTTCTGTGGAGCTCTCCATCACCGTGATAAAAGTGTCATCTAGGTTGTTTAGGGGGCCGTATTATCAGTCCGCGTTCGCTCTGAGATTTTTGCGGATCAGATGCGGACGCATTCATTTCAGAGGGGCCTCCAAAGCGAAACGCACACAGCCAGTATGTGTGTTTTGAGGACTGCAAAACAGATACGGTCATATGAGTGCCCCCTTACTGATAGCACTGATCTAGTGGGTGCAATCACCCCTCCCCCATGGTAATCCATTATGAGTAGCGAGCACCATCATGACAGATCGTATGGCACCACCTGCGATCCCTTCTAAAATGGTAGAGCCAGAAACACTACTAGTATTTGGCAAATCGGAGTCCGAATCGTTTGTTGGCGGTACAATGCGCTGTGTAAACCGGACTGTGCTGCCAACAAACAAGGAGAATGAACGGGAACGAATGATCGTAGTAACGATCATTCCTTGGTGTAATTGCAGCAGGTAATGTTTGGGAATGTTCCTCCCTATGGACATCCGTACCCGATCGTCCGGTATAAAAAGGCAGAATGCAGAAATTACCTTATAATATGCATTTCAGAAGTTACTGATTCTGGGACTGAGCTTGTCCTGGAGATGTGGAGACCTGGACAATGACCATCATAAATGGTTAATTTTGGAATAAGCTGCACGCTTGCAGTAATGTAATAGAGAGCTCCTGTCTATAACATGTGCAGCCTTCAGTTCAAGGTTGCATTAGACACAGCGCATGCACTGCGCGGTGTAGACGCACTGTGTGTGTGTAGAGTTGCCCCTGGACTATGCCCTGCAGATAAACATTGGGTTCACCTTTGTCCCGCTCAACGCTGTTCACATGTCAGAATGTTTCTTTACAGCCCAACTGACGGAGGAGAAGATCCCCACCATCATGAAGTCCGCAGGCCCGGTCATCACCATAGAAGCCAGCAGCACGGCTCAGGATTCTGCGCTTCACCTGTGGTTATCTTACTCCTTCCACAACCAGAATTAACCAGAATCTGCACCCAAATCCAAAAATATACCATTATATGCATGGGTTTTCAAAAATGTTAAGATTACAGCAACATTCCTTTAATCCGGCATCCAATTATCCAGAAATCCTGATAATCCGGTACCAGTTTCCAGGGATTCCTTGAGACCAGGAACCTATGGGGCCAAACAGGGTGCCAAAGTAAAAAAAAAATAAAATAAAAAAAAAATGAGCGCTCCAAGTCCTGCTCGGAGCACTCCTGACTCCACCACTTCTAGTCCCCACTGAATCGGTGTGACGTGCCAAGGCCTCAGCGGTGACCTATGCAGAAACGGCACGTGATTTCTGAGCTCAATTGTCTTTTTTTTTTTTTTTTTTTAAATTCTTGGCACCCTGCCCGGCCCCCTGACCAAGGGTTCCTTGTCTCGGAGAACCCCTTTAAAAGGAAGGAAATTTCATTAGAAAATTCACTAATAAACCAGGCACACTGCCTTGTAGGCCTAGCTCAGCTAAATATAATGATACCTTTCACTTAACGATCCATTGGTTCATTTTGAAGAAAAAAGTTATCTTAATCCATATGCAAATGAGCAGTAAAGAGCACCGAAGGCGGGACCAGGACACTGTGTGCACCCTTGCTCCTCCTGCGTCCTCTGTCAGTCCCTCCCTCTCCTTGATTGACAGGATAGTCATCTCACCTGGCCTTGCTATTTAGGGCTCATTCAGACGGCCTTATGATGTCCGCAAAAATACGGATCTGTTCTTTTTTTTGCGGACAGTTCAGCATGTCCGCAAAAAAACGGATTGCATTCCGTATTTTTGCGGACCCATAGACTTCAATTGGGCCATGTCCTGATTTTCACTGACAAGTATAGGGCATGTTTCATTTGTTTTGTGGAGCCATGGAATGGAAGAAAAGGGCCCTATAGAAGTGAATGGTTCAGTATGTAATCCGCAAAAAAACGGATCCGCATTTTTGCGGACAACATACGGCTGTCTGAATGAGCCCTTAAGGAGAGGAAGGGTCTGGCATAGGAACTAGGAGGAGTAAGGGTGCACACGGTGGCTTTGGGCCCACCCTTTGTGCACTTAATGGCTCATTTGCATATGGATTAAAAGCACATGACAGTGTGCCTGAGTCTATCAGTGAATTTCTTGGTGACACACTCCCTTTAAGGGCTCATGCTCGTGTGCAATTTGTACGGGCCCCCGTATGTGGAGTGCTTCCGTGGGGTTTCTGTCCGTGCTTCCACACCGTAAATAAAATAGTGCACGCACCGTCAAATGCGAATTGTGGACCCCATTCAAGTGAATGGGTCCGTGATCCGCATGCGGCCGCCCTACAGCCGGTGCCTGTGCAGCACGGACCCGGCCGGCACACGTTCGTGTGCATGAGCCCTTATATTGCTGAATCTAGCTCTGGCAAGTGGTGACTGTAGTCACTGGTATAATCCCGGGTGATGCTATGTAAGTGGCGGGTCATCAGTACTCACCGCCAGTGGGTAAACAGGCTGCACCAATGTCTTACTGGTTGAAGGAACTTGATATATTAAAGGTGTTTTTCTAGAAGTTTAATATGGATGGCCTATCATCAATATGAGATCGGTGGGGGTCTGACCACCAGCACCCCTGACGATCAGCTGTTTGCAGAGGCCGCGGCTCTACAGCGTCCTCACAGCTTACCAAGCACAGCGCCGTACATTGTGTAGTGGCTGTGTTTGGTATTGTAGCCCATTGTACATTCATTTGGATGGAATTGACTTGCACATGTGACTGATGAGCAGCTGATTAGGGGGCGTGTCAGGAGTCACACCCCAGTGATCAGGTATTGATGACCAATCCTGAAGATAGATAAATCCCCGGAAGAGGAGGAGCTGTCATGTGGGTGTTTATTTTGTGTATTTTACTTGTGTTTTAATCTGTCTTTACGCCTTGTTGCCACTTTTTTGTCGCTGGAAGAGCAGCTCTGGAGCACAAACTGCTGCTCTGACGTGTGAAATTCTGTGCAGACTGAGAAAAGACAAACCTTGTATGTATAGAGCACTGTCACATTTTATTATGTTCTTCTTAGGGCTTGTTCACACGGCCGCTGTGTGGCCGTGCCTGTGCTGCGGACCGCAAATTGCGGTCTGCAGTGCACGGGCACCTACTGTGGCGCTTCCGCATGTGGATCATGGACCCATTCACTTCAATGGGATCCGCAATCCACATCCATCTGTCCGCACTGCAGAACCATAGAACATGTTTTTGTGGTGCGGAGGCACGGACAGAAACACCACGGAAGCACTCTGTAGTGCTTCCGTGGGGTTCCGATCCGTGCCTCCGTTCGGCACCACACCGCATCTCATTCAAGAGAATGGGCCCGTGATCCGTGATGTGGATTTCACACAGCCGGTGCCCGTGTATTGCGGGCCGCAATACGGCCATGGCCACACAACGGCCGTGTGAACGAACCCTTAATATGGGTTTATGATTTCAAGCTCTTTGTATATAATCATCTAGATCACCTTTGTATAGAAAAACCCAGAATTTTTGAGAATTGTTTTTTTTTTCCCCTTTGTGAGGTTCTATGGACCAATTGTAATTGGATTGGATACAATTATTATGGGAATTTATGACATGATTAAATATAATCAGCACATTCCATTAATGATATAGGATCTAGACTGATTTTTATCTTTCGTTGTGGGGGATATGCTCTCCAGTGTTTTTCACTAAGGGCCCTTGCACACGACCGTATGCCCTCCGAGAAATATGAGCGGGCCATATGTCCCGAGCTGCGTTGTTCATGTGCACGGGAGCGCACAGCATCATAGGTCACTGTGATACTGTGCACGTCGGGTCGCCCGTGGGACTATTGTCCTGCACTCATATGATCTTATGAGTGCGAGACAATAGCACCGCGAGCGGCCCGACATGCACAGCACCATTGTGATCTATGATGCTGTGTGCACCTGTGCACATGATCCATGCCGCTCCAGGACATATGGCCCCTCACGGACCATATGGAGGGCATACGGTCATGTGCAAGGGCCCTAAGGGGTCATGTCGATCTTCTTTTATTTTTTATTTTTTTTATTTTTTTAAAGCCAACAAGCTGTCGTCAGAAACACCCCTAACAGCTTAGCTACACTCCTAAAAGGCCCCTTTCAGACGAACGAGTGTTACGCTCTGGACTCACAGCGCAGCTCCCGTCCTGAACTTCCAGCACTGCCGGGGTCGCATAGCATTATATTGATTTATGATGCTCTGTAACCCTTACAGGTCACTCACCCTTACAGCATTATGTCAGTGTTTTATACAATACATTCCAGACCTCTAAGGGTTACATAGCATCATAAATCAATATAATGCTATGTGACCCCGGCAGTGCTGGAAGTTCAGGACTAAAGATGAGCGAATTTCCGGTTATGAAATTCGTTCACTCTTATTTTACTGGTAAAAGGTGAATTGCGTTATGGATTCCGTTACCACGGACCATAACGCAATTTTATGACGAAATGCCTTTAGAGGCAGTCCATTATTTCTTCCGTCATAATAGAAGTCTATGGGGTGCTTAACTGATCCGTCCGGTCTCCATTATGCAGGAGAGGATCAGTTATGCAGCTCATAGACTTCTATTATGATGGAATGAATAACAGAATGCCTCCAAAGGCTTTCCGTTATGCATTCCGTCATAGAATTGCGTTATGGGCCATGGTAACGAAATCCATAACGCAATTCACCTTTTACCAGTAAACGAAGTGTGAACGAATTTTAAAATAAGAAATTTGCTCATCTCTATTCAGGACGAATGCTGCGATGCGAGTCCGGAGCGTGACACTCACTCGTCTGAAACCATCCTAAAGGAGGGGGACAATTTTTAGTACATCCGGGTACAGTGTCTAAACTTCACATCCCAGAATGCACAACTACACACAATAGGGGGACATTTACAAAGATGGCGGTCTTTACCCTGCAGTGGATTAGACTGATTTATGACAAGGCCTCGTCATAAATTTGGCTAATCCTCCGCAGCCATGTGCCTGGTGGAAAAACTAAACCAGCCCCAGGTTGATATGGTTTTTATTCAACATGTGCGCCTGTTTTCAGGTGGGGCCAGGACTCCGCCCCCAGCACGCCCCCACCCAACTGACGAAGACATTTTGTCGCCGGCTGTACGACTTAATATTGTCACATAACTGGTCAAAAAAGGGACTTGCGACTATTTTTATTTCTAAAATAGTCACAAGTCCCTTGATAAATAACCCCTATTGTGCTAGCAAAGGGAAGATTTCAGCTCTGAAGTCTCTAGAATTTTGAATGCAGCTCATGATACAGACTGTAAATCATGATCAGTAATAGATAATTCATGTATCTGACTCAACTTTTTGTGTGTATGCGTGCAGGGAAGGAGGGAAATTGGATATTATTTTGCAAAAACCGATACAGATACAATGAAAGTGAAGGTTTTAAAACCGGTCACCTTCCTGTTATTGTGCCACTCGGGCACGACCACCACAGAGGAGTCGAGTTATGGCACCAGCTGCTGGAAAACCACAAACTATCTGTTGCTTTATGTTTTTGCAGTAAACTGAAAGGATATGAGCTGTGGGCATCGACAGAAATAGAATCCATCCGGAGCAAACGATCAGTCTCACACTCGCATGTTTATCGGGGTTCAAGGTCCTGCTTGTTGTCAATGAATGGAAATCTTCTTGTCTATCATTTACAGGTTACAAACCCCTTCAGGTGTAGGCTCTGTTCACACTTCTGTTGGTTACTTTCCATTCCATGGATACTTAATGACCAGGAGTATGGAGCCTGTAGAATAAGCCAACCATGCTGAGAGTGTGAATAGAGCTTTAGTCCCGGCTCACCTGGCGGCAGAGTAATACAATAGATTAAGTCGGAGAACCTCAAAAAAGTTTAGTGTGATGTGTTAATGTGTAGTATTGCCAATGGGGAGAATACACAAGAGAAGAATTGTGACTGTCTGTTAATGTAGGAGTTAATAGCAATACCTGTGGTGGTCTAGGGTGGTGAAGGGATCAGTGGAAATAAAATGATGGTTTAGAGCAGTTAAAGGGTTAATCTGTGGTCTATGTTGGATTAGTGTCAAAAGGTAGTCTAGGGTCCTGAAATGGTTTTATGCTGAAAACATCCCTGGTGGTCTAGAGTTTAAAGGGGTATTCTCATCTATGGTATATCCATGGGATAGGCCTTAGAGCAGGGTTCAGCAACCTCCGGCATTCCAGCTGTTGTGAAACTACAACTCACAGCATGCACACTTGCTCAGCTTTTCTCAGAGTTTCCACAGACGTGAATGGAGCATGCCGGGAATTGTAGTGTCACAACAGTTGAAGTGCAGCAGGTTTCTCATGGCCACTGGTGCATAGCAATATCCCTGGTGGTCTAAGATGGTGAAGGGATCAATGGAAATAAAATGATGGTTTAGAGCAGTTAAGGGTTAATCTGTTGTCTAGGAAGGTCTATGTCGGATTAGGATTAGTGTCAGCATGTGCTCTAGGGTGCTGAAAGGATTTATGGTAAAAGCACCCCTGGTGGTCTAGAGTTTAAAGGGATATTCCTATCTATGGTATATCCATAGGAAATGTCTGATGGGCTTTAGAGGTAAGACCTGCATCTGTCTCAAGAACAGGGCCTCATCTCATGGCCCCTGTGAAGGTAGAGGTGGGCTGGCACATTTTGGCTCTTGTCATTTATTTGGAAGTTTCAAAAATAGCCAAGGGCATGAGATGGGGACCCGTTCTCAAGATCGGTGGGGCCCACACCTATTGGGAATAACCCTTTAATGTCAACATATCTGATGGTCCCTGCCCATGCCATCTTGTACCCCGGCCCAGACAATTTGCAGGGGAGGGGGGGGGGCAGTGTCAAAATTGGGCAATGGATCACATGACTCCTCTGTGTACATATGAATATGTAGAAGCTGCTTGTGACACCAAGATCTTGTGCTGGTAAAATTAAATATTTCACCTGAGTATTTTGCCCAAGGGCAAACGAAGAAGATGATGTCGAACTGCAAGTCACAGGATGCCCAGGCAAAATGTCACCCCAGCCTGGCATTAACATAGTATGTGTAGAACTACAAGTCACAGGATACACTGGCAAAAGTCTCCCCAGCCTGGTGCTAATATAGTATGTGTAGAACTACAAGTCACAGGATACACTGGCAAAAGTCTCCCCAGCCTGGTGCTAATATAGTATGTGTGGAACTACAAGTAACAGGATACATAGGCAAAATGTCCCAGCCTGGTGCTATAACAGTATATGTAGAACTACAAGACTCAGCATTTGCAGGTGACAGATTGCCCACGTACAGTCATGGCCAAAAGTTTTGAGCATGACACAAATATTCTATTTTCACATGATCTGCTGCCCTCTGGTTTTTATGTGTGTTTGTCAGATGTTTTTATCACATACAGAAATATAATTACAATCATATTATGAGTAACAAAAGCTTATATTGACAGTTAGAATGAGTTAATGCAGCAAGTCAATATTTGCAGTGTTGACCCTTCTTCTTCAGGACCTCTGCAATTCTCCCTGGCATGCTCTCAATCAACTTCTGGACCAAATCCTGACTGATAGCAGTCCATTTTTGCACAATCAATGCTTGCATTTTGTCAGAATTTGTAGGTTTTTGTTTGTCCACCCGTCTCTTGATGATTGACCACAAGTTCTCAATGGGATTAAGATCTGGGAGTTTCCAGGCCATGGACCCAAAATCTCTATGTTTTGTTCCCTGAGCCATTTAGTTATCACCTTTGCTTTATGGCAAGGTGCTCCATCATTCTGGAAAAGGCATTGTTGATCGACAAACTGCTCTTGGACGGTTGGGAGAAGTTGCTCTTGGAGGACATTCTGGTACCATTCTTTATTCATGGCTGTGTTTTTAGGCAAGACTGTGAGAGAGCCGATTCCCTTGGCTGAGAAGCAACCCCACACATGAATGGTTTCAGGATGCTTTACAGTTGGCATGAGACAAGACTGGTGGTAGCGCTCACCTCGTCTTCTCCGAATAAGCTGTTTTCCAGATGTCCCAAACAATCGAAAAGGGGATTCATCAGAGAAAATGACTTTACCCCAGTCCTCAGCAGTCCACTCCCTGTACCTTTTGCAGAATATCAGTCTGTCCCTGATGTTTTTTCTGGAGAGAAGTGGCTTCTTTGCTGCCCTCCTTGAGACCAGGCCTTGCTCCAAGAGTCTCCGCCTCACAGTGCGTGCAGATGCACTCACACCTGCCTGCTGCCATTCCTGAGCAAGCTCTGCACTGCTGGTAGTCCGATCCCGCAGCTGAAACACTTTTAGGAGACGTCCTGGAGTCTTTTTGGCAACAATGGAACCTCTCTCCTTGAAGTTCTTGATGATGCGATAGATTGTTGACTGAGGTGCAATCTTTCTAGCTGCGATACTCTTCCCTGTTAGGCCATTTTTGTGCAGTGCAATGATGACTGCACGTGTTTCTTTAGAGATAACCATGGTTAACAGAAGAGAAACAATGATGCCAAGCACCAGCCTCCTTTTAAAGTGTCCAGTGGTGTCATTCTTACTTAATCATGACAGATTGATCTCCAGCCCTGTCCTCATCAACACCCACACCTGTGTTAATGGAGCAATCACTGAAACGATGTTAGCTGGTCCTTTTAAGGCAGGGCTGCAATGATGTTGAAATGTGTTTTGGGGGATAAAGTTCATTTTCTAGGCAAATATTGACTTTGCAAGTAATTGCTGTTAAGCTGATCACTCTTTATAACATTCTGGAGTATATGCAAGTTGCCATTATAAAAACTGAAGCAGTAGACTTTGTAAAAAATAATATTTGTATCATTCTCAAAACTTTTGGCCATGACTGTAGGCTCGTCAGACTGATAGAATGATAACAGCTAGAACTACAACCCCTAGCATGCACGTCGCCCAGGTAAAGCTAAAACATAAACACACAGGTAGACGCCATAGAACTACAAGTCCCAACATACACAGGTGATCTACCTATATCCACTCAAATCTATGGAACTACAAGTGCCAGCAACCCTGCTTTAATGTGGGTGCTTTTTATCCCACACTAGTGGAACTACAAGCCTCAGCATGCATTATCAGCCTGAATGCAAGACCTCGAGAGCTTGTAGTGAACCTGAGACCTGCAGCCTCCACTCCCCCCTCCCTCACTCTGCATAGTAGTATGGGTCCCATGCCCCAGTGCAGAGGGTGGTGCCAGCCTGTAGGGGAGGCGTCTGATATCAGGAGTCTCCTGCAGGACCTGTCTGCTGGCTTCTACAGCAAGGAGCAGAGCTCTGATCATGGTAAGTGCCTGGACTGCTCCTCTATTGTATGACTGCATAAATCTTCACACCTCTGTCCATTGCTTTACCATTGCCTTGATGTGCAGGACGGCTATGCTTCTGTTAACCCTGTGGTGAGGCAGTAAGGCAGTTTAGTGCATGAATGGTGTATGCAGGGACAGATTATTGTATTCATTTATATAGCACCAACATATTCTGTAGTGCAGTAGTGGGATAATTCACCCACCATGGTCCTATCTATCTATTTATCTATCTATTTATCTATCTATTTATCTATCTATTTATCTATCTATTTATCTATCTATTTATCTATCTATTTATCTATCTATTTATCTATCTATTTATCTATTTATCTATCTATTTATCTATCTATTTATCTATCTATTTATCTATCTATTTATCTATCTATCTATTTATCTATCTATCTATTTATCTATTTATCTATCTATCTATCTATCTATCTATCTATCTATCTATCTATCACTAATGTAGCTGGAATTGTCAAGGTTAGCACAGATGGGTCCTTGTATCTATCTATCTATCTATCTATCTATCTATCTATCTATCTATCTATCTATCTATCTATCTATTTATCTATCTATTTATCTATCTATTTATCTATCTATTTATCTATCTATTTATCTATCTATTTATCTATCTATTTATCTATTTATCTATCTATTTATCTATCTATTTATCTATCTATTTATCTATCTATTTATCTATCTATTTATCTATCTATTTATCTATCTATTTATCTATCTATTTATTTATCTATTTATCTATCTATCTATCTATCTATCTATCTATCTATCTATCTATCTATCTATCTATCTATCTATCTATCTTACATTTGCTATTGTTACATTGTAACACTGTCATTCTCCTTCCTGTGCAATGTCTATTCTACTCTAAATCTCATGACAACCTCAGCTCTGCTACATCGGTGTATATACTGTAGATGCACACTAGTAGTCAGTGCCATTGTGTAGCATTCCCATTCATTGCCGACCGGTAACCCTTCCAGCTCCGGGGGCGTGCCCCTGGTCTGATGTATGGAAAGGGAGGGATATTGCTCCATTGGCTCCGGCAGGATTATGAGGTGGTTGTCAGACCATGGGAGGGACGTGCCTAGAGGAGGCTGCAGAGGATTCTGGGAGGTCCCATCGTGAAGCCTCGCACAGTATGTTGGTGTCTGATGACAATGTTTGCACATTAAAGCATTATCAGGGAGATTAAACCGAGGAGATTAAATCTATTTTTTTGAGGATCATGATTGCACGGGTGCATGAAATGTAAAATGTGGTCACCCCTGGGTGTGATGGGGTTAATCCTGCAGGGAGAGGTCGAGAACTGGTCTCTGGTGACGGAAAACAAACACAAAATCTGCAGCATTCAAGTGTTGTATAGATAAAGCCCCTTTGGCACGACCTAGAGATTTCTGTAACTGAATTCTAACACCACGGTTCTAAGGTCGTGTTCACACAGGCAAATTCACTTTGTGGCAGAAACTTGGAGCGAATCCACGACAATAAAAACTGTATGTGCATTATTCCGTGCAGACGTCTGCCTGAGCACGTGAATGCCGTGTAAAATACTTGCAGCTAAATCCTGTCAGAATCCTCTGCGTGTGAACATGGCCGTAGAAACTGCATTTATTAAAAATGTGTTGGATTCCAGTCATAGAAATCTCTGGGCCGTGCCAAAGGGGTTTTATTTCATTTTGGAAATCAGTGGTGGTCGAAGATCATCGTCTTTACCAGTAGGGTCTTGGCATGTGTATACCACGTATCCGAAGTAGTCCCTTCTAGGTGGCTCTTAAAGGGGTTATCTGGTTGTGAGTTTTTTCCATTTTTATGACCGGACACAAAACCGCGTCTTGCAGCGGTTGCACTAGGTCAGAATGCTCCTTTAAAGGGTATCTGACAGCATGATCAACTTTAATAAGCCTGATGAGAGTTGATCCTGATGAGCAAAATGATACCTGTCTTGTGAAAATCAGTTGTGGTGTTCAGGAGAAAAAAGACTTTTATTCTTTATGCAAGTGAGGGCTTCAGGGCACTGAGGGGCGTGGCCAGAACTGGAAGGCTGAGTCAGGCCCCGCCTCTCTGTACACTGAATCCCTCACTTGCACAAAGAATAAAGATGTTAATACTTAGGAACGCTGCAACCAATTTTCACAAGACAGGTATCATTTTAATCAGCAGAATCAGCTCTACCTCATAAGGTTGATCCTGCTGACAAATGCTCTTTAATCACTGGATTAGTGGAGGGCAAAGGCTGAATGACTGTAATGGGTATTGTGTGGAGCAGTGGCAGAGTAGAGAATGAAAGTACTAAGCATGCTCACTTGACCATAGCTTGGGGTCCCAATGGTTGTAATGACTGGAATAGCCCTTTAAATTCACTCATCCGACTAGTCACTGTGTAATGCTTTGTGTTTCTGACCACAACCACATTATGTGCCTCTCGTTTTCCAGGAGACCAATGTGATCATCGCGCTGGCTGTCGTCGGTGTGACCGTTTTCTTATTCCTCGTTAGATGTCTAGGTTCTCAGGAGAAGAAAGCTCCAGTCACCCTCCTTAACCCGGAGACAAAGTACCCTCTGCCCCTTATCGAAAAACAGGTGAGGTCTCTGGCGAGAATGTTATTTACTTTACTTCTATTATGCGGCATCTACCTAGGGATCGGCATGTGTGCCTTTAGTACTGTGCAGAACCGCCCCAGCTTTGGGTCCGTGCCAAATAATATATTAGAAAAAGATGCTTAACGTGTCCCTGCTCGCTGAGGAAACTTTTGATAAGTCATAGCGACATCCAAAGGGTGTGATCGGTGAGCGTCCCCCACCGATGGCTAGAAGGAGGAGAGAGAAGCGCTCACGTAGAGGTGCTGTCTCCTCGCTGACAGAGATGGCATTAAGGCTACTTTCACACTAGCGTTAATATTTTCCGGTACTGAGTTCCGTCATAGGGTCTCAATACTGGAAAAAAAACACTTCCGTTTTATCCCCATTCATTGTCAATGGGGACAAAGTAACTGAAAAGAACGGAGCGCTCCAAAATGTATTCTGTTCTCATACCGGAGAGCAGCATGCTGCAGTTTTCTTTCCGTCATGGGATGCGGAGCAAGACGGATCTGTCATGACGCACAATGCAAGTCAATGGGACGGATCCGTTTTCTTTGACACAATAGAAAACTGATCTATCCCCTATTGACTTTCAATAGAGTTCATGATGGATCTGTCTTGGGTATGTTAAAGATAATACAACGGATCCGTTCATAACGGATGCAGACGGTTGTATTATCAGTAACGGAAGTAATCCGTCAGGATTCAGCAAAAACGCTAGTGTGAAAGTAGCCTAAAACCTTGAGATGGCGCCAGTAGTGCTCTTCTTTTTCTGTGTTCTAGCGATCAGTGGGGGTCTGAGTGCTGAGACCCCCACCGGCTGCTAGAAACACATTAAAGGACATTTACATCTAATGCTATTATAGGAGAGATCTAATAAAAACCTGAAATGTTGCCCTGACAACCATAGTGTTGCCCTGCAGGTGGTAGGTTGTCACTGGTTTACTTTGGGAGGTACTATGGTTAGCTGTCCTTTAATATATAGGGCTTGCCCTTGAATAATGACTAGGGCATGTGACCAGAAAATGGTGCCAGTCACGGTTCCCCCATAGGACTGGCAGCACGGCGTGCCCTCCTTTTACTGGGCAGTCACCATCATTAGGCCCCTGGTGGTTTAGTAATGGTATCAGGGACACATGGCGGTATGTGCTGCCATAGCTGAGTCACCAGGTTGCTCTTGGAGTGAAGTCGGCTTCTGCGAGTCGTGGTGGTCTCCATCATATATTGATGATTGTTGTTTTTTTTTTTTTTCCCTTTTTTTAAGGAAATCAGTCATGACACTAAGAAATTCAGATTTGGCCTCCCTTCGTCAGAGCACATTTTGGGACTTCCAATAGGTAAGACTCGATATCTGCTGAAATAAGAGTGTGTTGCTTATCGCCTGGGAAAAGAAAGGATTGGACATGTTGAAATCAATCTTTCCAGTCTGATCCTTCTGACATGGAGCCTCATAAACATGACCTTGTTGTCCGGTTCCCCTGATATAAGCTGGTTTTAGCCAAATTCATATAATGTGTGAATTAAAGGGGATCTCCCAAGATTAAAAATGATGCCCTACCCCATATCTGATAGGGGGGGGTTTCTGACTGCTGGGCTTCTTTGTACAGCAACATGCACGTTGGACCGCCACTCCATTCATCCGGTAGGTGGGCAAGAACCTCTGGCAGCCTCCATAGAGGTATGTGGAGCTGCAACACACATGCTCAGAGGTATCCATTCATACAAAGGGGACACAGGCGGACCCCCATTCTCATTATTGGTGGAGGTCCCAGCAGTCGGACCTCCACCCATGAGACACTTATCCCCAATCTTGTGTGTGGGACATCCCCTTTAAATGGATTGTACAGGCTGTATGTATATGACCCAGGCCCAGTCATTCAATAGGGCTGAGCTGCAATACCATACTCTGCCCATGTACAGGTGTGGCGCTATTTGTGTTGCAAAGCAGCCATGTTTATCTGGAATGTATTTAACTCTTTCAGCTCTATCATCAGACACCCTATATTCTGTCTCCATAGGGCAACATGTTTACCTCTCGGCGAAAGTTAACGGCAGTTTGGTGGTTCGGGCGTACACCCCGGTGTCCAGTGATGAAGTGAAGGGATATGTTGACCTTGTTGTAAAGGTAAAAGCTTGTTTTACAAAATTTTTGGGATCTCTCAGGTACTAGACCCAAGCCGCAATGAATATTTTACTCCAGTGACATCCAGAGCTGCATTCACAGTTCTGCTGATTTCCTATTAGCTCTACCTGTAGCCTCTTGCTGGTTCGGTGCCTGTTTGGGGCATGTTCTGGGCATCGTGGGGGTGGGGGACGTGTTCTTTACCCCCGGCGCCGATACTGTGATGACTACATTTCCCATGATGCACTGCGCTGAATAGTTCTGTATTGTGCCACACAGGTTTACTACAAAAAAGTGCACCCTAAATTCCCAGATGGAGGAAAGATGTCCCAGTATTTGGACGGCTTGAAGATTGGGGACACGGTGGATTTTCGAGGCCCTAATGGTCTTCTAGTCTACAAAGGAAAGGGTAGGTTACCTGGAGGGGCGGCTCCGCTCAGTAAGGAACTTCTTATTAGAGGGACCTGAGGACCCGGGGAACCTTTAGCACCCACCCTCTACGATGGTTGCTCTGGTGGAGGGGTGGCCAGGCATGCATGTACTTCTCTTTTGGGGTGTTCCATAGACTCCATAAGGCCTCATTCACATGAACGTATTTTTGTCCTCACTTTTTGCGGATCCAGGGTCGGACTGGCCCACTGGAGTTTCATAGGATCCTTTGGTGAGCCCAAGATTTGACAGTAATGGACTCTTAATAAAATTGGGGCCCTTAAGGTCCTATATACACAGAGGGTGGGCTCAAGGGACTTCAGTCCGACGCTGGACGGACCCATTCATTTCAACCGGGCCGCAAAAATTCTTTGTTATAATGGGGCCTGCAAAAAGTACAGAACCGCATCCGTATTTTGTGGATCCGCAATTTGCGGACTGAAAAATGGATACGGTCGTGTGAATGGGACCTAACACCCATGGATTCTTGCGGAGGGGCCACATACTGTGCATGCACGGCCATCTCCCCTATATGTGGCTGCGATGATGGGTGAAGCTAGGGGGCCCCCAGGGAGCGTAAACCAGCCCTGGGGATTAGTCTTTTTATATATTGTGGCATCTTCAGCATTGGAGTTGTCCTATAAGCACTTTCCTTGTATAGTACTACAACTCCCAGCATGTCCTTTCTCATCTCTTCTTCTGCACTTGATGTTTTCTATTGATTTTTTTTTTTTCAGGTAAATTTGCCATCAGACCAGACAAAAAGTCGCCACCTCAGACTAAGTCCACCAAACATCTTGGGATGATTGCAGGAGGGACAGGTAAGCGCTGTGTTCTCCTTCTACTGCACACGGACCCATTCATTTCTATGGGTCCACTAAAAAAAGTGGTGGATGTCTCCGTGATTTTTCTATGTGTGAACAAATACATTAAAATCAGTGGGTACATGGTTCATATGTATATAGGACATAACAGCCTGGTGACGGTACTAAGGCTGCTTGCACAGTCAGTGTTTGGTCAGTCTTTGGTCAGTGATTTTGAGCCAAAATCAGGTGCGGGTCATAAACACAGAACATGTACAGATCTTTCCCTTATACCTTATGTCTGTGTAGACTCCACTCCTGGTTTTGGCACACAATTACGAATGGCAGCCTGAGGGTGCATTTACAGGACTGTGACCGCAAAACGCGGACACCGGCTGTGTGCACCCTGCATCATGGTGCGGATCCATTGACTTCAATGAGTCTACGATCCGTATGTTGCGACCAAAGATAGGACATGTCCTGTCTTTTGCTGCATCCGGATGCCATTGAAGTCAATGGGTCCACCCGACGATGTGGGGTGCACACGGCTGGTGTCCGTGTTTTGTGGATCCGCGGTCATGTAAATACACCCTTAAAGGGGTTGTCCCATTTCAGTAAATGGCATTTATCATGTGGAGAAAGTTAATACAAGGCACTTACTAATGTATTGTGATTGTCCATATTGCTTCCTTTGCTGACTGGATTCATTTTTCCATCACATTATACACTGCTTGTTTCCATGCTTACGACCACCCTGTAATCCAGCAGCAGTGGTCATGCTTGCACAATATAGGAAAAAGCGCCAGCCTCTCTGGTGGCTGAGACCACAGGAGTGTGCATAATCCAGCATTTTATTCCTATAGAGTGCAAGCACGACCACCACTGATGAATTGCAGGGTGGTCGTAACCATGGAAACGAGCAGTGTATAATGTGATGGAAAATGAATCCAGCCAGCATTGGAAGCAATATGAAGAATCACAATACATTAGTAAGTGCCTTGTATTAACTTTCTCTACAGGATAAATGCCACTTACTGAAGTGAGAGAACCCCTTTAATGTCCATTCACAGGACTGTAGTTTCAGTCTGCATCCGATCCACCTGTTTTGCTTTTCGGAAGTGGACCCGTTCATTTCAATTTCTTCTGCCTTGTCCTGGTGTCACCCTTTAGGCGTTTCTCTTTTGGCCTGCCCTCCGACCAGAGAACATATAATCCCCATCATTTAGGGTTTGGTCAGGAAGGATCACCCTCATCGGGGCAGTTATCCTCGATTAGTCACGACGCATCCTAGGGTGTGCTCTCACCTTAGCTCTGCTTGTTATTTGAGTCCGGGTTTCATATTGGGTCAGATTTTGTAAGTTTTCTGGCCGGTCCTTACTGTAGTGGACCCCAGAAGGGTAGACGTTTCTCTCACTTTCCACCAATGGACCCAAGCGGTGGTCTCGGTGAGTGACTAGCCGATCTGATTGCTGGGATCAGGATGGTGCAGTCCATGGGCACAATGCATGATTTAAAGGGGTATTCCCATCTCAGACAATAAGGGCATATCACTAGGTTATGCCCCCATTGTCTGAAAGGTGCGGGTCTCTCCGCTGGGACCCGCACCTATATCGAGAACGGAGCGGGGAGTGCTGTGCCTGGAGGACCCTGGTTTTCCCGGGGTCCGGCCACCACCAGGTGCTGCTCCCACAGAAATGAATGGAACCGCACAGCACATACTCTGCCACTGCTCCCATTTATTTCTATGTGGCCAACGGAAATAGCCGAGCCAGTGCTCGGCTATTTTCGGTGGCCCCATAGAAATGAATGGAAGGCGGCTGCACATACGCAGTGCGCCCTCCTTCACTTCTGGGGCTCCGTTCTCGATGGGACCCACACCTATAAGACAATGGGGGCATATCCTAGCCATATGCCCCCATTGTCTAAGATGGGAATAACCTTTTAAAGACATATTCCCATCGTGCAGGATGCCAAAAATGTCTGACAGATGTGGATCCCACCTACTGGACCTGTCTCCAGAACAAGGGTCCGCTACTCCTGACTGTGCCGCCGCTGGTCACCGCATACCGCATCCATACCTTATGGATGCATGGCTCCTTCCCCTGGGACCCGGCCGGTGCAGAGTAAATCTGATAGTACATGCTGCAGGAGGATGACATGATCCCTGTGAGTGACAGATGCCGGTGAAATACTTTGATGTGTGTATAAGGGCAAAGGTCCCGGCAGAGCAGATAGTTTCATGCAGCAGTGCACGTAATGCCATGAAGTGGCGGTATACCTGTAAGAAGCAGATAACCTACATACAGTACACAAACAGCTGTCATTGTAACACATTGTAATATGTCATGTATGACCTCCGCTGTTATAGCACGGGCAACTGCTGCGACTAGTATGGCAGTACTATGTGCACACCAAAGAACAGTAGTATGTGTGGTTTACATAGCAGGACTGTGCATGCTACATGGCAGTTTTATGTGCACAAGACACAGCAGGGGCACTGCTAGACCCATTTTTTTGCAATATATGGACAATGCAGGGCGGTATAATGAGAATATTAAATGGCAGCACTATTTGGGCTCTGTGTGGCAGTATTATGTAGACAGTGTATGGTAATACAATGTGGACCATATATGACTATTATTTGAACAGTGTATTATGAGTTCTGTATGCCAGTTATATGTGCAAAGAGTATGACAATATGGCATGAGTTCTGTGTGGCAGCATTATGTGAGCTCATTATGTCAGTATTAGGTATGATTATGTGGACAGTGTGACACAATTTTGGGGATAGTATGGTTATATATGGACAGCGTATTGCAGTATTATGTGGATAGTTTATGGCCGTATTATGTAAGCTTTGTACGGCAGCATTAGGTGGACATTGTACGGCAGTATTCTGTAAGCTTATTATGTCAGTGGAAAGTGTATGGCACTATTATGTGGATATTATGGTGATATATGGACAGTGTATTGCAGTATTATGTGGATGGTTTTTGGCAGTATTATGCGAGTTCTGTTTGGCGGTATTAGGTAGACATTGTGTGGCAGTATTATGTGCCCTCATGTCAGTATAAAGTGTATGACACTTATGTGGCTAGTATGGTAATATATGGACAGTTTATTGCACTATTATGTGAATAGTGTATGGCAGTATTGTGTGAGTTCTGTTTGGCAGCATTAGGTGGAAATTGTACAGCAGTATTATTTGAGCTTATTATCAGTATTAAGTGGAAAGTGAATGGCACTATTATTGGACCAGTATGGAGGCATTATGTGGACAATGTATTGGTATGGCAGTATTAGGGGAGCTCTTTATGTCAGCATTAGCCAGACAGTATATGACAGTATTATGTGGACAGTGTATGCCAAGCTACAAGTCATCCTGTTTTTCTTCCATGTAGGCATTACTCCAATGCTACAGCTGATCCGTCACATTACTCAGGATCCAAGTGATGACACCAAATGTTACCTCATCTTTGCTAATCAGGTAACAATGAAAACATGTTTTATTCTCTTTTGTGTCATATTGCAAATGCAGGTTACTGGGTATAGTCAGTCCGTGACTGGTCTCAGGATCTCACCCCCGTATCTGTACGATGAGAACTCCTTTTATTAGGTACTACGAGATCCAGTGGATTACTTACCAGTGCATGACACCCAATAGGGCCGGTGATGTGGGAGCCATAATGGAGGCGGCGGACAGGTTCCAGATATCCTATTTGATGTCTCCGATTTTGAGAAACGTTATAATTTATTTCTTTTTAGACTGAAGACGACATTTTAGTTCGATCAGAACTGGAATCTGTAGCCAAGAGTCACCCCGACCAGTTTAAGCTTTTCTACACCCTGGACCGTCCATCACAAGGTAATATATCTATAACCAGTAGATTCTATAGTAAAGCTCTGGCGTACAAGGGGCACAGCTATAGGGGTGCAGAGGCGGGAGTCACACCCGGGCCCTGTTGCCTGAGGGGATCCAAAGGCCTGCCTGCCACGTGACAGGACACCAGTGTTATCAATGGCAGATTGGAGGTGGGGGGATTGTTACAGATTATCTGTTGGAGCATTCATATGAGGTCAATGTCACCCAAAAAAGAGGTGAAGGCACCTTACAAGCCGAGGCAGAAGACTAGGGCGATAGGAATTTTTAAAATTACCCTTAAAGGCATTGTGCCATGAAAAATATTCTACATTTTTAAAACTAGCACCTGGATCTGAATACTTTCGTAATTGCATTTAATTAAAAATTCAGTATAACCGCTGAGGTATTCAATAAAATGTATCTGTATAGCGCCACCTACTGTTTCTTGTTTTCCTTATTTCTTGTCCATCTCACTGAGGTGGTCGCACGTGCTCAGTTTAAGTCTTCTACCGCCACCAGCCATATCTTCTGTTAGAAGCTGTGGCAGTTAGAAGAGCACATTAGAAAGGACACACACCTGAATTGTGATAGGGAGAGAGTTGCAGCAGAAAGGACACACCTCTAAGCTGCCAGCCTGAAATAAATCTAACCAAACAATTGGAGCAATGAATGGGGAGATCTCTGGATCCAGGTGAGGTGCAGGGAAAAGTAAAAGTTAAAGGGCACCTGTCAGCAGATTTGTACCTATGAAACTGGCTGACCTCTTGCATGTGCGCTTGGCAGCTGAAGAACTTTAGGAGAAGTCAGGGCCAGGCACAATGACATCTCCACTGCCCTATCAGTAAGAGTGGAGAGGGTGCAGCAACTGCACACAGAGCCTCTAAGAGTAACAGCAACGCCCCCGTTGCTCCTAGAGGCTCATTTGCATATATTTAAACATTTTTCTCAGCAATGCAGGCACATATGAACATGGGACCAACACAGATGTCTTTAACTGCCAAACGCACATGTAACAGGTCGGGCAGTGTCATAGGTACAAAACTGCTGACAGATGCCCTTTATGGAAACCGCAAGGCAGGGAGTGGGAGATGGAGCCATCACCGGTGTAACCTTTTCTTATATTCATGATTTCATTCAGGTTGGAAGTACGGAACCGGCTTTGTCACCGCTGAGATGATTAAGAAGCACCTGCCTGCACCTTCAGACAACCCCCTGGTGCTCATGTGCGGCCCTCCACCCATGATCCAGTTTGCATGTCAGGACAACCTGACTAAGCTTGGCTACCCTGAAGACAGGAGATTTGCCTACTAAAACTGAGCGACGTGAATCTTCATATCAAACCCTGAACGATTGTCATGGACATACGGAATCTGTAGGGAAAGTTACATGACTGATGTATCTCCACCTGGTTCACCAGTCTACTACTCAACAGGTTCCTCTAAGACTAAGACCCTAGACATGCTCTTGTGTTCTTCTCTCCCCCCCCCCCCAATAAGAGGTTGCATATCTAAAAATATTTTCTACAGATACCTTATGACCTTCATATACGAGCCCGCCCAGGTAATGTTCCATACAAGACTCCTCCAAAGGGGAAATCCACCTTGGATATTTTTCTGACATGTCCTGCCAGTGCATTTTCCAAAATGTCAAGACAAAGGGGGTGATGAGGCTTCACAGAGTGTCAGAAACCCTTTGTTACTACTTTATATCTTGACAATAGAATTACCTTCATTTCAAAGACTCTTTATAGAACCCGGTCTTGGAGGCTTCCCATCTAAATGACGTGGCAGAAGATTATTTCTTGTGGATTTCAATCTTAAAGGGGTTGTCCAGGATTACGGTAGATAAAGATGGCTGCTTTATTCCAAAACCACCGCACACCTGTCCGTGCTATTGGAGCTCAGCTCTATTGAGGTCAGTGAGGTTGAGCTGTAATACCACACACATCCTGTGGACAGGTGTGGTGCTGTTTTTGGAAGAAAGCTGCCTTCTTTTCTAGTTCTGGAAAACCCCTGTAAAGGAACACTCCAGGTGAACCCAATGCATACTGTGTTATGCCTTGTGCTGTTCTTATGGGGCAGAGATTCAAAGGACAAAGAGGAAATCTCTGCGTCATGTCCATTCCCTAAGCCATGTATCATTTCTTAACTGGAGTGTTCCTTTAAACTGTGTTCTGTTGCAAATTGGTCCTGGAGATCACTGTTTGGCGGTAGTGCATTGACAACCATAGAGAATACCATTCATTGTAAACTTTGTTAGGCCCCATTCACATGGCGGTGCCCGTATTGTGGCCCGCAAACAGCAGGTCCGCAATATATAGGCACCGGCTGTGTGCACCCTGCATCATGGACGTGGACCCATTCACTTAAATGGGTCCGCAATCCGGAAGGTCCGTTGCGGAACGGAGGCACTACGGAGTTCTTCTTTGGGATTTCTCTCCATGCCTCTGGTGCGGACAGACCCATTCAAGTTGAATGGGTCTGGATATGTCGCGTGACCCACATGGAAAGTGCCTGTGCATTGGGGACTGCAAATTGCTGTCCCCAATGCACAAAACAGCTGAGCGCCGGCCGTGTGCATGAGGCCTAATATGATTTTTTTGTTCACTGTGTATTTTTATAGACTGTGGTGACAATAGGAATACTAACCTAACGTGGCTTCTTGGCAGTAACTACAGCAGTGGTCTCCATTCTGGCTGTCAGAGCATGATAGGAGTTGTAGTTTTCCAATGGCTAGAGTGTCACAGGTGGGATGTGGTGGGCAAGTGCTTACTTCCTACAGTTGTGTGCCATATTTATTAGAAAGCTTACATGGGGTAGTTGTCGGCCCCATTGCTGTACCCAATAATTGTATTTGTTCGTTGAATGGAGGCATCTGAGAATGTGATACACCAGACTACCGTCTATCAAGCTGTGAACTGTAGAACAAGAACCAACTCAGGATGAATATTTCCTCGTAAGATGTTTCAGGTTCTTTATACATTTTATAACTCTAAATTTGAGAATGTAACATTTTATACAACTTTTATTGTAACGATGGCCCGCTGTCATCCGAAATGGTTTAGATAATTAAACTTTATCCTGAAGAAGAAGTCAATGTGCCTGGTGAAGCATGTTAAAGTCTGTTTTATGCCATTAAGGGGGTATTCCCATCTAAGACAATGGGGCATATATAAGTGCGGTGGGCTCCCATTCATTTCTATGGGCCCGACGGAATAGCCTGACTATTTCTGATGGCCCCATAGAAATGAATGCAGGGTGGACGCACATGCTCAGTGTGCCCTCCATGTCTTTCAAGGCTCCATTTACGAGACAGGTGGGTCCCGCACCTATTAGACAATGGGGGCATATCCTAGCGACATGCCCCCATTGTCTGAGATGACACAACTCCTTTAAGATGGGGATTTTTTTTTTACATAGGGGGCTGAAGTGCTACTTGGTGTGTTCTGTATCTTTGGCTTCCATTGGCTTTTTTGGAAAAGTTCAGTGAGCCAAACCGGCTCTGAGCAGCACTTCTCTCCCTGCGAATAGCGCTGCATGCTAGGCTATTAAATCCTGACAGAATAGAACCACAGAGCCTGAGGTTGCAATACCAGGCACCGCCCATGGCCAAGAGTGGCGCTGTTTCTGGGAGGTTGTAGGAAATTTAAAAAAAAAAAAAAAAAAAAAAAAAGTCACCTTTTTCCTAGAAATAGCTCCAATTTAGCCCATGGATCAAGTCTGGTATTGCAGTTCAGCATATTCAAGAAAATGCTGCAATAATAGTGGCGCTGTTTATAAGAAAAAGCAGAGTGTCTGAAATGCTGAGCTACACGGAGCATGCTGGGGTATGTAGTGTATGTCTCCAGGTCTAGGTCATACAGATATAGTAACATAGTTTATAAGGCCGAAAAAAGACATCTGTCCATCCAGGACATACTTACAATAAAAAATTAGATTTTTTTTCTCCCATCAAATTTCTTAAAATTCATAAACTTTATTTTGTGATTTCACAAGAGGTATTATCGTACAGCAGCAAATACAAAACTGTTCTTATAGGATATAAACACTCTGGACAAAAGATACAAACCAAGCTATACTCCACTTAAAGGGGAAGTTCATTTTTGATAACCAGGGACCATTAGTCACATTAGGCGTCTGGCTGAAGCTTTCTCCCTGTTGAGAACTTGTACACTTGGCTGAGCAGAGCATGCATGTGTAAGGCTGTATGGCCAGCCTATCGCCAATGGTCATCTATGTAATGCACGGTTTATGCCCTAGTAGGGCATTTGTGCAGGGGTTGTCTTCATGACAGAGCCTCTTTAAAGGGTTTCTGTCATCAGAATTTAGCCTACAAAACCGAGTGTCATTTGCAAATCGCAAATGACACCTGATGACAGAAAGCCTTTTATAGAAATCTGTACAGTAGTTTTTGTTAAAATAGCGTTTTTCGACGTGAACCCTGCACCTAGGAGTGGCCGTAATAACGCCCCTTACCCCTCCTCCCTTGCGTTGATTGACAGGGCCGGGCAGCCATCTCTTTCGTCTCCCGGCCCTGTACGATTGCGAAATCCCGCGCCTGCGCATTGCGATAAGCAATCTGCGCATGCGCATTGATGAAGCCGGGACCCGGGCGGCCGCCGGCTCTCAACAATGCGCTTATCGCAATGCGCAGGCGCGGGATTTCGCGATCGTACAGGGCCGGGAGACGAAAGAGATGGCTGCCCGGCCCTGTCAATCAACGCAAGGGAGGAGGGGTAAGGGGCGTTATTACGGCCGCTACTAGGTGCAGGGTTCACGTCTACTGCACCCAGGGGGCCTAATTAGCATATTATAAAAACGCTATTTTAACAAAAACTACCGTACAGTTTTCTATAAAAGAAGGCTTTCTGTCATCAGGTGTCATTTGCGATTTGCAAATGACACTCTGTTTTGTAGGCTAAATTCTGATGACAGAAACCCTTTAAAGGAGCTGTATGAGAATAAAAAAAAAATTGCTACTTTCTTCCTGAGGCAACGCCACCATTGTCCACAGGCAGTGTCTGGTATTGCAGCTCAACCCCATCCAAGTGAATGGAGCTATTGTGCAATAGCAGACACAGCCTGTAGACAAGAGTGGCGCTGTTTTTGACTAATCTCACACAACCCCTTCAACACTGGTTCTTAAAAGTGGACCCTTTAAATGGTTAAAAAAAAATGTAAAATACAATTTTTACTTTACAACATTTCTTTATAACCTTATAAAAAAAATCAGAACATGTACATATTATTTTTTAATAGCAGACTTAAAAAATGTACACCTTTAGTAATATCCCCCACCTTAAAAAAAAAAAAAAATCTATATCCAGCATGGCCGCACCTGATCCATAGCACAGGGGGGCCAAATAAATTAATTATATACCATTTGGGATTGAATGAGTCCAGTCACCTCTTTGGTTTCCGATAATGGATCCTTCCCCAAGACGCAGGGAGCTATCTCCAAGAATCGTAGGTGGATAGAAACCTGTAGTTGTTGAGGAGCTCGTCCTGACTGAGCATGTTCTGCAATGGAAAGAGCCAAGATGGTGAGAACGAGAAGATTTCAGGGTCATCTCATCATAGTCATGAAGATACCTGTCACTTTCCCCTAGAACTGTGCGGGCAGGCTGGGGGTTGTAGTTCTGCTACAGCTGGAGAGCCATAGGGTATACCATCCAAGAGCAGTACTGTGTAGGTCATATGTATTAGGACATCTACCGAATGTATGAAAAACATACATAGATTGGGGGAGGGGGTCCCTATCACTGTCCAGTAGATGTGATCCAAGGCAGGACCAGGAGGAGGAGGAATAGGTGGCTCCCAATAGAGGGGGGGCTCTGCATTGGCCATGTAACCATGCTGGCAACAACGGGGTCTCAACCATTTAGCGTGTCAGGGGCTACAATTGTCCAGTGAATGGTTAATGTCTGGATCCTTTCTATTCTAGGGTAGTAAAAGGGTTGATGTTAGCAACCCTGGCAGTCTAGGACAGTGAATATGTCAATGGCAGTATACTTGGTGGCCTAGGACAGTGAGGGGATTAATGACAGTATTTATGGTAGTCTAGGGTAATGAAGGGGTTAATGTCAGAATCCCTGGTGGTCTAAGACAGTGAGTGGGTTCATTTCCGAATTTCTGGTGGTCTAGTGCAATGAAAAAGTTAAATGTCAGTATACCCGGTGGCCCAGGACAGTGAGGAAATTAATTACACCATTCATGGTTCATGTGGGAAATGGGCAGATTAATGTTAGCATCCTTGGTGGTCTAGGGCAGTGAATGGTTTAATGTCAGGATCCCTTGGACTCTAGGGTAGTAAAGGGGTTAATGTCAGTATCACTGGTATCTCAAGGTAGTGAGAATCAATGCAAGAAACTTGGTGGTGTTGGGGTTAATATCCCTGGTGGAATGCTACATACCTGGGGTCCAGTGGTTACTCACCTCTCAAGGCTTCAGTGTTTAGAGAGGACATAGCAGCTGTTAGTATGTTGAGGGAGCCTAGGGGCCCTTTTGGCTTAGGGGTCCAGTCACAACTGTGACCGCTGCAATGCCTATAGCTACATCACTGGCTGCATGGCAGGGGACAAGGGACACAATAATGATATGTGGCCCTTCAATGCAGTCAAGGATCGCAGCAGAGACCCCCTTTCTGTAGACGCAGGTGTAGGTTCCTGTATCTGCTGATAGGGGGTGAACATACTGTCTAATGACAGCCTAGAGAAATTAATAAGTGGCAATAAAGCATTATGGAATAATTATTCATGCAATTTTCTATTATGTAGGCAAGTGATGCTCTGGAATTAGGCTAATTATGAACACGGTTCCCCTCAGTATTATTTGATGGGAAAGAAAAGAAAAAAAAATCAATACTTACTGTAAGGTTATTAATGCCTTCAGAAAAAGCCCCTATTTGCTTTACCATCCCCTCTGAATGCACCATCTGTAAAAACCAGTCAGTGACCTCATCAATATGGAGGAAGGGGAAAATGTCACATTCAGGCTGCAACAGCAAGACATGCACCACACACAGCGGCGTTCAGTGTCTCACTTACCGTATCCATTATACAAGGCAATATACCGTCCATTCATTCATATCTGAGTCATGTAAAGAAACAAGCATGTTCCATACTTCTGCAGTGCCACCTAGTGGCAGAATGTGGTACTGCATCAGTGTGAAGTTTATGGATGTGGCATAGTTGCCTCCAGAGGGTGTGAATGATTGTTGGTTACATTACCAAAAAAAGGAGCGTTAGCTTCACCCGGACAAAACAGCCACCTTGTAAGTTACAGGACAGATGACGCACATGGAAACGAAGAAACGAGGTTAATGGTCGGATCTCATACGTGTGAAATGGAAACTGCAGCCCACGATCCAGAGACATGCGGCCTGTGACTATCCAGATATTTTCTGTATAAAAAAGTAGTCTTCTCTGCAGGGGATTGTGGGAAAAATTAGGACACTGCACAGCAAATCTAAGCATTTTCACCTACTGCAAGGGGGTCAGCAAACTGTGGCACTCTAGATGCTCTAAAACTATACCGGCTCCCAGCATGCACACTTTTTTTTTTTGTGTCTTTGGAAATCCCATAGAAGTGAAAGGAGCATGTTGGGAGTTGTAGATCTACAGTAGCTGGAGTGCCAGAGGTTGCAAACCCTCTGAACTATAGCATGTAGATCAGCAGGGGGTCCGAAAGGCGACCCACTACCGATCTAAGGACGGAGCTGGTTACGGCTGTGCTGCTCCCATTCACTTCAGTGGAAGAAGTGCTGCAGTAACCAGCAATGACCATTACATAGTGGATGGAGCTGCTTCAGATCAGCCGATCGGCGGGGGTGCTGATATTGATGACCTAACCTAGGGACAGGTCATCAACTGTTACATCCTGGAGAACCCTTTTTAAAGGGGTTCCTCAAGAATCCAAAAAAGGGCCTCCCCCCTCCCCCCCCCAGAAACAGCGCCACTCTTTTCCAAGACTTTGTTTGATATTGCAACTCATTCCCATTGACTTGAATGGGGCCAAGTTGCAGTAATATGATGAATCTCTCATCCTACAAGGATTAAAAACAGTTGTTGAGATTAGAAAAAACACGGCCGCTTTATTCCAAAAACAGCACCACACCTGTCCATGGTTTGCCTGTGGTACTGCAGCTCAGCTCCACTGAAATAAATGAGGCTGAGCTGCAGTACCACACACAACCTGTGGGCAGCTGTGGCACTGTTTCTGGGGGAAAGTGGACATGTTTGTATTAGTCATTTCATACGCGTTTTGAAGTTAGTCCATTTAAACCAAATCTCTACTTTTAAAGGGGTTGCCTGGTTTACAAATACCCATCATTTTCAAGACTATATTTGGAAATACCGAGGTAATAGAGTCGCGACCCTCATTTCTTAACTCGGTTGGAAAGCGGCTACAAAAAGCATCTTCATATTAAATCTATACTCCTTCTTAGGAGCTCAAAATCCTGAAAATTCAGTCTGCCTGCAGCTACCACTAGAGGGAGCTCACTGCATTGGGATTTAGACAGTTCCCACTGTACTAGTGAGCTCCCCCTAGTGGATGCCTGTGTACATATCAGACTCCAGACCAATGACATTAATACGAAAATAAGGTTTCTGATGAGATAAACGTCCACAAAGTAATAATCAGGTTCATTTATTTTCTCAGATCTGATGGGTTGGGGGTCAGTCCTCTTCACAACATAACATTTTTTTTACACGGACGTTCATTTCCTTACATTATATAGCACAAAAAAATAAAAGCTCTGTGCAGCGAGTATTTACACCACGTATAATCTTCTCTCTAGATAAATATTTCTGGATAAATTAAAATTCTGTATAAAATCTGTAAAGTGTCAGTGATTACAGGCAGCTCCCGGTCCAGGCCATGCTTGGTAATACAGACAGAGATTAGAGGGCAGAGTCGGTGTCCTGGGTGACGCCATGCTGGTAGTGACGGGGTAGAAGGCGAATGCGTGGTTAGACACACACAGACGACAATGAGGGGTGAGGAAGGTGCAGATGCCCTCAGATTAGTCTGCCCACCTGGTCCAGTTTGTCTGCCTCTTTGATGGAACTGTTGTTGGGGGTCTTGAAGTCGCTCTTCTGGGGGCTGGCGTCCACGGGACATACGTAATCTGTGGAGTCGTCCAGCTTCTTCTTGCGCAGGTTACCGAAGTGAGAGAGTCCCAGTTTCTTTGGCTGCAAGAACAAAAAGTAGGCAGAAGGGAGATTCAGGAGAGATTTTCCACCACAGGATTATGGGCACGAAATTAATAGCATTTACAGCAGCAGGAAAGTGGATGAGATTTTAAAGCTCATCTGTCAGCAGTTTTGTATTTATGACACTGGCTGACCTGTTACATGTGCTCTTGGCAGCTAAAGACATCTGTGTTGGTCCCATGTTCATATGTGTCCGCATTGCTGAGAAAAATGATGTTTTATTATATGCAAATGAGCCTCTAGGAGCAACAGGGGCGTTACCATTACACTTAGAGGCTCTGCTCTCTCTGCAACTGCTGCGTCCTCTGTACTTTGACTTTAGGAGAAGTCGGAGTCAGATATAATCACTAGTGATGAGCGAAGCCAGCTTCGGATCCTAGATCCAAAGTCACTTTGCTTAAAACTTCGAAGTAAGGGCTCATGCACACGACCGTATGTATTTTGCAGTCCGCAAAAAATATGAATGACGTCAGTGTGCATTCCGTATTTTGCGGAACGGAACAGTGGGACCCTAATAGAACAGTCCTATCCTTAATAGGACTGGTTCTATTTTTTTGCAGAATGGAAATACAGACATATGGAAACGGAATGCACACAGAGTAACTTCCGTTTTTTTGCGGACCCATTGAAATGAATGGTTCCACATACGATCCGCAAAAAAAAAAAAAAATGGAACAGACATGAGAAAGAAAGAAAATACATGTTCATGAGCCCTAATGCTGTACGGAGATCCGTCTCCACACAGCATTAAAATGTACGGCCTCTGATGAGGCAGTCAGTTTTCACAAAGTCTCGCAAGACTTTGGTGAATAATTTTGGTTTTTGACTTTTAAAGTGGAATACCACTTAGATTTTATTCATTTATATTCCTGCTCATTCCAGGCTATGAAGTCCAGGAGGAGGTTCTATCAGTGATTGACAGCCTTCCCTCTATGAGGAGACGGTCCTATCAGTGATTGACAGCCTTCCCTCTATGAGGAGGAGGTTCTATCAGTGATTGACAGCCTTCCCTCTATGAGGAGGAGGTCCTATCAGTGATTGACAGCCTTCCCTCTATGAGGAGGAGGTCCTATCAGTTATTGACAGCCTTCCCTCTATGAGGATGTAGTCCTATCAGTTATTGACAGCCTTCTCTCTATGAGGAGACGGTCCTATCAGTGATTGACAGCCTTCTCTCTATGAGGAGACGGTCCTATCAGTGATTGACAGCCTTCCCTCTATGAGGAGACGGTCCTATCAGTGATTGACAGCCTTCTCTCTATGAGGAGGAGGTCCTATCAGTGATTGACAGCCTTCTCTCTATGAGGAGACGGTCCTATCAATGATTGACAGCCTTCCCTCTATGACTGTGTATACAGAGAGAGCTGTCAGTCACCGATAGGACTGCCTCCTGGATTTATAGTCCTTATAGGAAAGAAGGGACTATATTGTCAGCTGCCAGGGGGAGAAGGAGATGGATTCTGTCTAGAGCTAAACCCCAACAGCACCAAGGGGACAACATGGAAGCAGAATATGATGAAAAATGTTTTTTTTGTACACTAAAAACAACTTTAGCTATCAAAATAATTCATAGGATAACCCCTTTCAGTAGCCTCTAATGCAGGCATCAGCTTTCAACAAAATCTGGGGTTCTTCAAGAAACAGAACATCCTTAATCAGATTATAACAAGATCTAAGGTTCTCCAGGCAACCCCCCCCCCCACCTCAATAGGAGCATTCGTGGACATACCCGGACTTTGGCAGTGGTAGACAGGGCTGTATAAGTGGTAGAGTCCATAATCTCCCGTTTCTCCTGTTGAGCTTCTGGACCAATCAGCAGGCTGAAGTTTGTAGCCAAATGTCTCCTCAGTAGGGTCTTCTGGGGTGGAATGTTTAAGAGCATGGCGAGGGTATCGGAGTTAAACCGCGGTTCGAGGATCTGTTCAAAGCAAAGACATAACCATAACATGAAGAGAAAAATCACAGGTATGTTCTCCTACAAGGACACGCCCTGCAGACCGGGATTATAGCACTCTTCATTGTAAGGGCTGGTGCACACAACCGTATATATTCTTTCCGTTCCGTTTTTTTTACAGGTCCGTATGCGGAACCATTCACTTCAATGGGTCAGCGAAAAAAAAAATGGAAATGACCCGGTGTGCATTCTGTTTCCGTATGTCTTTTCCGCAAAAAAATAGAACATGTTCTATTCTTGTCCATTTTGCGGACTAGACAGGCATTGTTACAATGGATCCGAAAAAAAAAACAGATGCAACACATGCGTCTCATGGATTTCATCTTTTTTTTTTGTGGATCCATGTTTTGCAGATCGCAAAATACATACGGTTGTGTGGTTGAGCCCTAATGAGTATGGGGCTTGAGAATTACACAGGCAGAGCATTGGAGCTCTGAAAATAGTTCTGCCTGCAGCCACCACTAGAGGGAGCTTAAATGGATTTAAACCACTAGTATACATATTTCAAACCAGCATCTGGATCTGAATACTTTTGTAATTACATGTAATTAAAAAATCAGTGCTGAGCTATTCAAAAAAATGTATCTGTATAGCACCACCTGCTCTTTGTTTTTTTCTAATTTCTCTGTCCACCTCACTGAGGTGGTCACACACAATCAAGTGTAACTGTCATTTCAGTTTATTTTTCGGAACTGAGCTCTTGAACATTTTTGTAAATATACTTCTCTAGGAAAAGAGGCTAGAGTTATTTAAAGAAATCTCTCTGTATGGCGCCACCTGCTGTTTGCTTATTATTCTGTCCTGCTTACCGAGGTGGACGCAAATGCTCAGTTTCATCCTTCAACTTTCACCAGCTGCAGCAAAAAAGACTTTCCCCCCCGTGCTGCCAGTTTGAAGTAAATCTAGTAGAGCAATTGGAGCAATGAATGGGGAGATCTCTGGATCCATGGGAGGTACAAGGCTCTTTCTTAGAAAGAGATTGTCATGTACTATATGATGTCCGATTTTCATTTCTTTACATTAATTATGGCATAACTCCTTTAAACTGAATGGGAGCTGTATACATCTGTATGCAGCAACTCCCTCTAGTGGTGACTGAAGAGAACAGCGTTTTATGGCAAGAAGGGTCACCAGTTCAGTGTCCACCATGGGCACATGGGGGTCACCTGCTCTGCCACCATCCTTTAGGAATATATGATGATAAATATACATGTCTTACAATTAGGCCGCCGTGAACTCCACTGCCGCGCAGATTCGGCGCGTATTCGGCCAGATCTACAGATCTCAGCCACTCCATGACTCGGTGGTTGGACCACTGCACCACTTCTGATGGGGAGATGTTATTCTATCAGGAAGAACAGATTAGGTACACGATTATTAACGGATCAATGTATAGACGGCGCTTTACTTGTAAATGACTTACCTCGTCGGCGGGTCTCCTGCGCAGGCAGTTGGCGTTGAACTTGTTTGCATGTAGTACATGGATGGCACATTTAATACTGAGATGGTGCAGCTGGCTCGTGACCTTCAGGAACAGGAGATCATTCTGAAAGAGATCAGATCACATGAGAGGAATGGATCAGAGCAAAAATTAAACCATTGCGCTCATACGAGTTTACGAGATTTAGGTTACGCCCCTGTTAGATTGTTTGGTGGTGCACGGCTTCTAGTCCAGGCCTCCACAAAGAGGTTGAGGGCAGCCGGGACCCCAAATAGCGGATCTCATGATAGTTATATTAATTATGGTGCTGTATCAAAGTGTGCCAAAGCCAAAAAAGTGGAGGAGGGGTGCGACACATCACTCACAGGGGAGTGCCTCATTTCACTCAACATGACAAATTCAGCTTTGCTACACATTTGTAAGGATCTATGAAAAAGATTAATTTCATCCCTAACCTAGGCTAACGGATGCTAGTGCCTGTTAATGCCCCTCACAAATATTACAAAAATGTCTGCCATACACAGAGCTACATGGGTTAAAACTGGTAATTAGCCTTCCACAGACAGTAGTGCAGTGGAGTTGTCAGTGGGGCCTATACACGGGACACCCCGCAGCTGTTGCCGCTCCTCTCAATAACCTAATTAAAAGTCAGTCTCCTAACATGATATTTCCTGGGTGATGTACGCCGACCCTGCTGCATGTCCCACTTAAAGGGGGATAACACCTAAACTATGTGCGGGCAGAGGAATACCTACAGAAGAACGCTTTATTATATAGTATTGGTATTCTGTGTACACAGTGCGTATAGAATATATTAACCCCCCCACCACCACCACTGGGCTTTTATTGTATAGAAACGCTGGGTCACAGTAAATTTAATGAGGTGTATTGACCCCATAGGTGAAAAGTGAAGCTCCTGGGTCCCAATGGAAAATCTGGGCACTCAGCCTTGTGCCATTTACTTCTTAAAGGGGTTCCCTCCCTTCAGTAAGTGGAATTTATCATGTAGAGGAAGTTAATACAAGGCACTTACTAATGTATTGTGATTCTCCATATTGCGTCCTTTGCTGGCTGGATTCATTTTTCCATCACATTATGCACGGTTCATATCCAGGGGTTACGACCACCCTGCAATCCATCAGCGGTGGTCGTGCTTGCACACTATAGGAAAAAGCTCCAGCACAACCACCACTGCAGAATTGCAAGGTGGTCACAACCCCTGGAAACGAGCAGTGTATAATGTGATGGAAAAATGAATCTGGCCAGCAAAGGAGGCAATATGGACAATCACAATACATTAGTAAGTGCCTTGTATTCACTTTCTCTTCATGAAAAATGCCACTTACTGAAGTGAGACAACCCCTTTAAGGTTTCATTGACTGACAGCAAGCACCGATATTCAAAATGTCAGGTGACTTATTTGTATAACCTAGTTATACAGTCTTGCAAAACACTTTCTGTTTGAACTTTTCAAGGTTTTCAGGATCTCTGCTTGCTGTCTTTCAATCTCCAAGGGTTGCTACCAGGGGTTAAAATTCTGTCCCGTTCATGTGAGGGCTTCTTACAAGACACATCTCTGATAACTGTAATGGAACGGAGCCCTGCACCTGTGTGTCCCATCACATGACTAGGTCAGAATTAACCCCTGCAAGTAAACAATAAAAGTCCCTACTGAATGACAGCAAGCAGAGTTTTAAAAATCCTCAAGGAATTGATACAGAAAGTATATTATAAAATTGTACAACTTTTCCTTGCACAAATGTGCCACGATACTCCATTAAAAATGGGGCGATTTCCCTTTAAATCTCATTGGCACATAGTCATGTTTATTCTCTGAGCGCTCGGGGAAGAATCTTCACTTCCTGTTGCACATTTTCTCATCTCTCCCAGGCCGTCGGCTGGATTACCACATCCCTTTTTTAGCACCGACGCTCTAAGCCTTTGCTTCCTCCACTCCCGGAATGGCTCTTTATGGGCCTCGCTGGAGCACCTGTTTCTGGACCCCGTGAGGAAAGGATCACATTTTGCCTATGGCTCCATATCCTATTTACTGTTCATGTTGCCAGGCAAAATATTTACACTGCAATAAGAGACTTTCACATGGTGCAAACACTACAGCGCAATTGGCTGCAGGCTGTGGTGAATGCTGGGAGTTGTGGTTTTGCAACTAGCTGGAGAGCTGCAGGTTTTAGATCACTGGTTAGTGGATAGGCAGCCGCATTATGAATTTCTGCTACTTTTGTTGAAGAAAAAAAATTAACAAAGAAGTTTTGAAAAAAACAAGAGTTGTGCTGCAATCCTAAATATGGCCAGCAGGGGTCACTATGCGCCATCTAAAAGCCTAGCTTCCAGCAGGAGTCACTGGTGCACATTTACTAAGGGACTTGCAACTATTTTAGGAAACGAAGACCAGCGTAAAAAAAACTGGTCCTAGTAAGTGTGCCCAACTGTGCTCCATTTAAAAGTCCAGTTTCCAACAGGCATCACTGTGCTGCATTTAAAGAGGACCTTTCACCTCTCCTGTCTGTTTTAAAGAGGAACTCCCGCAAAAATTTTTATTCCATGTCCTGCTAGAAAGGTACATGATGTAATCTGTAGTGAATGTCATTTTCTTACCAGTGTCTGTATTTTTGACTTATATAATCCTGAAGTTTCTTATCTGTGTCATGTGACTAGGAATTAGACCCACCAACTCACACAGAGACTTATGGGTGGACAGGAAGTCTAATTCTCTATGTATTCCTATGGGAGCCTCACTTTCAGTCTCATAGGAATGAATAGAGCAGTGACTGGCTTCCTGTCCTGGGTCAGTTGGAGGTCAGGGAGTTGGTCACATGACCCAGCTACAATAAGAAGAGAGGGGATAACTCAATTACATTCTCTGATAAGAAGATGACATTCACTATAGATTATATCATGCACCTTTCTAACAGGTCAGAGAATAAAATTTTTTGCGGGAGTTCTTTAATAGCTTCATGCATTCCTCATGTAATAACAATTCTGGAAAATCTATTCTTATGTCTGTATGTTGTGCCATTCCTTTGTTATTTCTACTAGAAGTTATGAATGAATTGCTAGCAGTCTGCAGTAAGGGAACAGAGGGGAGGTAACCAGTTGGGGGGGGGGGGGTGTCCCTGCACAGACTCACTCTGTCCAATCAGTGCTGCTATTTTCAGACTGTGCAGGTACACGCCCCCAACTGGTTACCTCCCCTCTGTACCCTTACTGCAGACTGCTAGCAATGCATTCATAACTTCTAGCAGGAATAATAAAGGAATGGCACAACATACAGACATAAGAATAGATGCTCCAGAATTGTTATTATATGGGGAATGCATGAGGATATTAAAACAGGCATAGGTTCCGGCAGGGGTCACTGTGCTCCATTTAAAAGCCTGGGATCACCATTATTTAGCCTGTCAGTGTTTTTCCAGTTGTAATCTCACGCTAACAGCAAGCAGAGATCTTGAAAGTGGTGATGAACTGATAACGTTGAAGAGCTTTTCACTATTCATTTGGGCATTTTTTTTGTTGGAATTGCTTCCTTTAGCACGAGGGTATTATGGAAATATATAAATATATAATAAATGTAATATATATATATATATATATATATATATATATATATATATATATACACACACACACACATACATATACACATACATATACACATACATACACACACACACACACACACGGGACGGGTGTTGCAGATTTTCTGCACAGCGTCCCACATAGCGTTGTGGAATTTACAGTGCAGCAACAGGTTTCATTCTCTGCATTGCAAAGGGTGGATCTGGGCTGAAGTTTAAATTGACATGCTGCAGATTTGAAATGTGCACTGTAGGTCAATTTATGAGCAGATACCATAATGCAAATTTTCCACTGCTTGCGCATGAAATTTTTTGCTGCTACTGTAAATGCTGCAAACTTCCTGTAAATCTGCAGCGGAAAATCTGCTGTGTATCGACTATGGGTGGCCGCACTGTCAGGGTGTATCTGCAATCTCCCTGTTAACTTGATCCAGGACCCAGGCTATGTCGGCTAAACAGAACTATTAAGAAAATAATACTAAATTAGGGAATTGCTTTCTAGGCTATTGCCCAACACATTCTCACCGGTGCATTAAAGGAAAAGCTACTGTTTACAATAAGCTTGGTTCAGATTTTACAAATCAACATAAAAGACGTGGCCAGTATGGGAGCAAGTCCAATCTACTGACCCCCGCAAAAATAAGGTCAAAGGTTCCCTGGGACTTCTTACCACAGTTAAGTACTGAAGCATTCTCCCATCAACACGGGCTTCGTGGAATTGGTCCTTGTACTGCGGCAGGCCAATGTCGTCTAGCCATCCTAATAAGAAGGGAATGTGTTAGACTGGACAACAGCAGTGGAATAATCCTTTTTAAAGTGGCACTCCGCCTTTCACGTTATTAGGAAACTGCATTTACAGCTAATCCCTGAAATACGTGCATACAGTGATCAGGTATAGTCGGGAAGACAATGCCCACAGCTACCGAAGCATTGGTACTAAGGACTGTGCTGATCTTATAGCAGCCTCTAGGTGGAGCACTACTAACAGATGACAGGCTGCAGAACACGGAGGCTGGCAGTCTGTAGTCAGAGTGTAATTGTCATTCTTTTTTTTTATTTTTGTAATGTATAGGGGCAGTGATGTTGACCATCTTTGTAATATACTTTAATTACTGAAATTGTACATTTCTATTAAAAAATAGCTCTAAAGTTGCCCATTTTGAGCCTTAGCAACGCTCCTCTGTCTTCTGTTTACATAACAGTGGAGACTTGCTGAACACTGACTGTGTTATGTAAACAGAAGACAGAGGAGCGTTGCTAAGGCTCAAAATGGACCACTTTAGAGCTATTTTTCTAATAGAAATGTACAATTTCGGTAATTAAAGTATATTACAATAAGGCCCCTTTCACACGAGCGGGAGACTCGCATGTCTCCCGCAACGCATCTACAGGGCTGGACTCCGCACGGACAGGGATCGCATATAATGCTATGCGATCCCTGTCAGTGCGGAGTCCAGCCCTGTAGATCCGTTGCGGGAGACATGCGAGTCTCCCGCTCGTGTGAAAGGGGCCTAATGGTAAGTATCACTGCCCCTATACATTACAAAAATGAAAAAAAATAATGAAGGTTACACTTTAATTTTTGTAGCTGTTCATTCACTATATATAGATATAAGTCATTTAACGACCTCTAGCCATATGTCTATTAGGGCAGAGAGAGAAAGCCTCTGTTTGGGGATCCTATGTCTTTGTGGCAGAATGGTGATCTTCTCTGTAAGGGTACGACCACGTAGCGTGGTCATGTTGTGGTTGAGTACCATGCAGCCACACGAGCCTCATCTGGCTCTCGTTAAACTAATGCGACCGCACTGTTTAGTCATTCTGCATTGTTAATGGCCGAGCGGCGCCCACAATACTACCTGGCCATTAACAATGCAGAGCAACTAAACAGTGCCGTCTCATCAGTTTATATGAGACCACATTACAACCGGGCCATTTCATTGTACCTTTAGAGTGCTGGACGGGGGCGTGTCCTTACATCACAGGGTTGTCTATTCATTGCATGGTCACCAAGTAATGCTACATTTCCCATGCAGTGTCCACTGCTGGAAAATGTGTGGCTTCTCTTGGTAATAATAGACGGACCCCCCCCTCCCCCCTTAAAAAAAAAAAAAAAAAAAAGGTGACACACCCCCTTTAAAAAGCATCAAGCAGGCAGATTAGGCATTTGCCGGAAAGTCAGTTTTCTATGCAGTTGCTCATAAGTAGAACAGCCTCTTAAAAGGTTAAGTCATTAAGTCCACCATTGCAACCAATTTTTTTTACTCCAGTCCACATTAGAAATTTCCTACCGTTTTGCTGCCACAGCTCCTACGCGGACCTATGCGTAGTCATGATTACAGACTACAAACCCTGTCTGGTCCGATCCTGCAGTCATAATCCCTTTCTTGAGATTGACTTAAAGAAGAACTCCCGCAAAATATTTTATTCCATGCCCTGCTAGAAATGTACATGATGTAATCTGTAGTGAATGTCATTTTCTTACCAGTGTCTGTATTTTCTACTTATATAATCCTGAAGTTTCTCATCTGTGTCATGTGACCAGCAATCAGACTCACCAACTCACACAGCATCTTATGTGTGGACAGGAAGTCTAATTTTCTATGCATTCCTATGGGAGCCTCACTTTCAGTCTTATAGGAATGAATAGAGCAGTGACTGGCTTTCTGTCCTGGGTCAGTTGGAGATCAGGGAGTTGGTCACATGACCCAGCTACAATAAGAAGAGAGGTTATTACTCACAATTACAGTCTCTGATAAGAAGATAATATTCACTATAGATTATATCATGCACCTTTCTAACAGGTCAGAGAATAAAAATTTTTGCGGGAGTTCTTCTTTAATGATCTACCAAATGTATGTTGGAAAGATGTATAGCTGCTTAGGTCTGCATCGGAGCTGTATACCAAATACGGTAAACGGTAGGAGACAAAAAGCAAAAATAATTTCAAAGGTTTTCACGCCCTTTAAGTCTAGAAGGCAAAATATACTTACGTGTCACCCACATGTGATCTAGCTGCCCTGATTTTTCATCCTTTTTGGAGTTGATGGCGCTGATGGCCAGCTGCAGCTTCTTTCTGTGCAGTGGATGTTTTATGCCAAGTTCCTATATTTTAGGGCAAAAAACAAAAAAAAGGAATTATTCAGTTTTGGGGTCTAGGTTTGCCCAAGCCAACCTTGGGGCGCCATGATGACATCTCACCTTTTCCAGGCTCTGAGGTGTGGCCGTTAGCAAGGTGTGACCCGAGCTCACCCACTGCCGGGCAAAGATGACGTATTGTCCCAAGCCAAAGTCCTCCAACCAGTTACAGACCTGCTCGTTACTCCACTGAGCAAAAGGGGCGTTATAATCACTGCAAGAAAAACCGTAACGTACAATATCACTGGAATGCCACTTCTTAAGACGATAGGCATTCTGCATCGTAGACTGGACACAGAGAGAATGGGGACTACAAGGTACGTGCCATAGAGACTGCCGCCGTGGGCCCTGGAGAGAGAGGGGGCTCAGTGGAGGTTGGTCTTGTCCACATTTTAATGGGTGGTGACTGAGATCCTAAAAGGGCGTGTCCTCTTCACAGGGACTACTATATTAGTAAAGTATGTAGGCAACCAGGGGTCCCCCCAGTTTCCCGCTAGGCTATCGCTGTGATCACTACTATGCAATGCAACGTACAATGCCCCATATTTCTAACAAATTTAGTTTAGCTTTTTTTTTTTTTTTTTTTATAAAAAAAAAAAATAAATAATGCTGTAATAAAAAATTTGCCCTCCACCGATGTCAGAAAAAGTGGAACAGTTGCTTCATAAATAAGGCGCTCATTCGTGAACACCATATTTCTCCATGTATTTAGGGTGCATTCACACGACCGTATGTATTTTGCAGTCCACAAAATGTGTCCATATTGCATACGTTTTTTTGAGAATCCATTGTCTGCAAAACGGACAAGATTAGGACTTGTTCTATCTTTTTTGCGGGGCCACGGAATGGATATACGGATGCGGACAGCACACGGATGTGCTTTCCGCATTTTTTGTGGACACATTGAAATGAATGGGTCTGCATTCTATTCGCAAAAAATGCGGCTCAGAGGTGGGCCAAAAATACAGTCATGTGAAGGAGTCTTTCGGCCTCATGCACACAGCTTTTGCCTGGCTCTCCCCGTATTACGTCCGCAATCTGGGAGGTCTGGTGGGGAACGGAGGCACGGAATCACTACAGAGAGCTTCAGTGGGGTTTCTGTCCTTTCCTCCGCACCACAAAAAAGTAGTGCATGTACTACTTTTTGCGGTGCGGACAGACCACAGACCCATTCAAGTTGAAAGGCTCTGGATCCATCTGAATCCGCACAGAAGTTGCCCGTGCATTGGGGACCGCAAATTGCGGTCCCAAATGCACAGAATGGCTGAGCAACGGTTATGTGCATGAGCCCTTATACTGACTAATATGCTTGCTTGTCAGGTTTCCCCATTCACTGGTGGGGGTCCAATTGACATGCTTTGATCAGCTAAGGAGACCCTTCTAATGGAAAACAAAATTTTCCAAAGTATACAACCCCCTTATTGATTACCTATTTTTGCTGCGGGAATCCTTTGTTCTCGAGAGCCTCGGTCCTGCTGTAGCTCTCATTCCCCCCCTTTTGAATTCAGACAATCCCAATTCATCTGTATGGAAGTTTCCTGAGGGCGTTCTCCTTAATCTGCAACGGAGAAGACATGGACACGACATATCTGTAATTTATATCTATAGATACACAGCACAAATAGAAAGAAATGGGACCAGGGACGTAACTACCATAGTGGCAGACCATGTGACTGCTATGGGGCCCAGGACAAGAGGGGCCCAGTCTTAGTTGGGATCATCTCCTCTTCTACTGGAGGTGAAAACTTAGTCAGGACTCTACTCTCTAAAAGAACAAGTTTGAGCAAATGAAGCAGTGGGGAGATGGCCGAAGGGCCATTGAAAGGGGTTTAGGCAGAAACCCTTCTGTCCTGTGTTAGGGGCCTGGTCTGATCCCTGCTATGGGGCCCTTACTTCTCTATGTACGCCACTAAATGGGACCTTACTTTCCCCAAAACTTTTTGATGCCTTTTGGACTCTTCTTGCCCTCGGGAGACAGCGGGGACTGTGGGCCGGATTCACTTCCCCCAGAAGACAGGTCATTAAAGGTGATGTCCAGGTTGTTTTCCGTTTCACCTGTATGAGGAAGTACATGGTTACAATGTAGATTATAATATATTACAAAAACTCCCGCTATGAAGTGGATGGCCCTATAGCGGGAACAGGCTGATGGCAGCTCATGCAGGTCAATCCTATATTCCAGCATCAAGAAGGACCCCAGACTTGACCTTATTCTCATGAACTGAGGACAGAATACCGCCATCAAATGAGCGTATATGGCGCTACTGTAGTGACATGGAATGGTGCTGCTATATAGTTCCAGATCCCGAGTGGTATAATCAAGATTATGCACTAGTCCTTTGCATTCAAAATTGTATGCTCAGAGCACTGAACCACAGTCTGCCCAGTGGTGGGCACCATGAGCGCCATACTGTGCCAAGAACACCAGTATATGGCTGCATAGTACGCCCTGAAGGCAGCTATAATATTTAGGCCTTGTCCCCTCTCCTTACATGTCTGTTTTAGTACTACTTGCATCCTCCATGTAATAACATCTATTCTTATGACTATGTTGTGCCGTTCCTCTATTATTCCTGGTAGAAATTAAGAATAAATTACTAGCAGTTTGCAATGAAGGTCCAATTGGGTGTTATTAGTTGGGGGTGTGTCCCTGCACAGTCTGACATTAGCAGCAGTATTTGGATAAAAGGGCACCTGTCAGTAAGATCAATCCTATTAAGCCAGGTATACTGACTGGTCGGCCAGATTAAGAGGATATATATGTCTTGTAAAAATCGGCTGTGGTGTTCCAGATATATATATATAAAATTTTTTATATATATATATATATATATATATATATATATATATATATATATATATATATATATATATATACACACACACTTTTTTTTTTTCTGTATGCAAGTGCACTGAATGGAGGGGCATAGCCACTCGGTGCACCACAGCTTTCCAGTGCACTGAAGCCTTCATTTGCAGAGAGGATAACTGTGTTTTCTTGGAATCGCTGCAACCAATTTTCACAAGACAGGTATCCTATTGACCAGCAGGATCAACCCCACCAGACAGTATGCCTCGTTTAATCGGTTTTGCTGACAGGTGCTCTATAAGTAAAGGCGCCCATACACATAGGAGTAAAGTCAGTCAAACCCACTGATTTCGATGGGAGGAGATTAATTTCTTATCTGTATTAGGAACCTCTGAATCTCACCCCAGAGATGATGTCAGGACAAAAAAGGATCAGTTAGATTGAATTTAACATGCCTGATCCTCTGTTCCACCCCCAGAAGCACCTGGCAGTGGCTCAGTCCTCTCCCCACAGAGAACTCTGTATGCTACAGAAAACATCTGGATGAGAAGTGTAAAATCTACGGCAAATCTTCAGCAAAATTCATTGGAAAATTATTTTTTTGCGGAAAATTGTGCAGCGGAAAAAGTAAAAATGTATACTAGTATATAATAATAATCTAACATGTATAATATATAATAGTGACACCAAAGGATGTTCAGAAATACATGTGCAGAGTAAGTATTTTATCCCTAGCTGAGAAATACTTGGTGAGGAGACGGGCAGAGGCTGCCAATGACGCCTAGTTAAGTGAAAGCCAACACCTGGCACAGAGATGGGTCGTAGTACAGTCCGGAGAACGAGAACATCTAGGAGAGGTTACTGGCGCCAAAGAGCAGTCCATGAGGTCACCGGGGGGGGGCAAACAAATCAAGGGGTATATAATAACAGGGGTATGAGCCTGTTCACACTGGGGCATGTACAGATTTGTTTTATGACTATTCTACATAGAAAGTTGATGACTCTGTGAATAAAATGCATGACTTATGTTGTTGTACTGATCCGGTCCTGTATAATCCAAATTCTGCAGGCTTCAGAGCTGAAATCCCACATCTTTCATCTTTTTGCTAGACTGATGTCTATACAGAGCTTGTTTTAGTGATTTGCATCATTTTTTATACCGGGCAGTGTACAGTAATCTGATCTTAAAAATAAAATAATACTGCCATCTCATACAGGAGCTCAACTATGGTTACTTTCACACTTGCGTTGTTGTTTTCCGGTATTGAGATCCGGCAGAGGATCTCAAAACCGGAAAAAAAAAAAAACGTTTCCGTTTAGTCCCCATACATTCTGAATGGAAAGAGATCCGTTCAGGATGCATCAGGACGTCTTCCGTTCCGTCAGCATTCCGTTTTGTGACCGGACACAAAACTGCTGCAGCGGTCATAAAAACTGAAGAAAACGGATCCAGCACTGTAAACAATATAAGTCAATGGTGACGGATCCGCTTTTTTAGGAGCCTAAAAAACTGGATCCATCACCCATTGATTTCAATGTATTTAGTGCCGTATCCGGTTTGTTCCGTTTTGATTTCACACAACCGTATCCCAACAGAACGGATGCGTCCCGATTAGAGATGAGCGAACGTGCTCGAAACGAGCACTGTACCGCTTGGCTCGCCTGCACTAGCATAGGCGCTGGCAGCCACTTCCGTCCTCCGGAGGAGGACGGAAGCGGCTGCCGGCGCCCATGCGAGCGCAGGGGAGCCGAGCGGTACAGTGCTCGTTTCGAGCGCGTTCGCTCATCTCTAGTCCCGATGTGTAAAATCAAAACAGATCCGTTTAATTCCGGTTTTGAGATCCTCTGCCACATCTCAATACCGGAATTAACAACGCAAGTGTGATAGTAGCCTAAGCTGTTAGGGGTGTATCTGATAACAGACTGTTTCCAATGTCAGCCAGCAGAATTGTGAATGCAGCTCTGGAAAAGTCTGAAGTCTAGCATGGCTTGATGTGGGTAAAACAAATTGATATCATTTATTCTGCCCACCTTCTTAAAGTAAGAGAATAAACACTAGGATCCTGTATATTAGACAATCTTTAAAACCCCACCTCATCCTTTCTCAACTGCTCTGAGCTGTACAAGTACTATTTGCAATATTTCACAGGGTCCTCATTCCCACAAATGCATGTCGGGCAGATATCCATGCACATTCCCTTTTTAAAATCCACAATTAATTGCAAAGTTGTTTCTAACAAAGCATGCTCACACGCCACAGAAGGTCTAATCCTCAGACTTCATCATGTCAACCCTTCTCCTCAATGAAAGGTTGTAGCCAAAATCTTATCTTGGTGACGTCGATAATGAGTCTACTTGCTGGGGTCAGACTGGCCCTTTATAGTACCAGAAGATCTGATGCAACAACTGAATTAAAGTCCACCAGACGACAACCCCATTTGGCGTTGACCTGGAGGCCATCAACTCTCACTACGACCTATTAGACCTTATGGATGATATGTTCTATGTGTACAACGAGAACAATTATCATGCAATTAAAAATGGATGTGCATGTTTCGTACACATGCAGGGTAGGCCCTCAGAAAGCACATGTCTAAGTTTAAGCTGGCTATAAACATTAGATACATTTTGGGCAAACCACCAATTTCATTGGGATCGTCCAACCATTTAATGTGGATGGCGGCCTCCTGACTCTCCCCCAGCATATTGGGGAAGATAAGGATAGAGAGATTAGATCCTGCCAGAGGAATCGAGGTGTACACCCTACTCAGGACACATGCAGGGGTTGGTAGATGGCCAGATGTGTATGACCAGCCTTAGAGAACACAAGTTTGAAGGTTGCATCTAAGAAAACCAATGAATCCTCATTGAGGTAGGAAGTATCTCACACGCATGCAGTGGTACGATACCCATTACTGGGGCACTGACACTTCTGTTGATATCTTCAAATAAACCCACAAGAACCAATTAAAAAAAGAAACAAAAAAATTAAATTGAAAGTGGAATCCAGGTAAAGCTGAAAGATATGGCATATGGGCTTTCTTAAGTCTAGCAATGAGAAACCTTCAATGACCTGAAGATGCTCTTATTGCCCTAGTTTATCAGAGTGGAAGAAGACATTGATTAAACAATGTTTAATCTGATCCTTAAAAAATTTAATCTATATTTACCAGGAACCTCCAGTATTGGACCTGGAAGAACTCTTCCTATGCCACCAGAAATAGGAAGTAAATCTCCTCGGGGGCATGACCATCACTAGTATAAAAGGTGCTACGCCCAGATCTCCACAGACGTGTGAAGATTTAAAAAGGTCACCAAGGCGCTCCTTAGTTTGGTGGCAGCCATAGGTTGGAACCATACTGCTGTAGAAGTTGTCCTCTATGGAGCCCAAGAACAGTTTGGCCTTCTCAGGTTTTTATATCCTCATGGGCAGTGTAGCCCACCAAAGGATCTCCTTGACCACATGTATTGCAAAACAGGACATCTCTAAGAGGGGCCTTTAGACTAAGTGTGACCAAGCAGCAGTAAACTTCCCCACCCCCATAAAAGTCATCTTGATTGGGTTCCATAAGGATCATCATCGGACATGACAATTATCTATTATCAGTTGGAATGGATCTATAGATACCTGAAGCGATGGAACTTTACATGGTGCCGGATGATAAAACCTGGTCAGTCTTACAGATAATATAGCAAAGGTTACATAACGAAGGCCATCACTTACACAAGCTCTGAATTCCATTCACTTCGCTGTTTATGTGCAAAGCATTCTGGGACGCAGGTTTTCTGTAGGCATCATGTGACCCATTTGGAGTGGTGCGAGACAGTTTTCCCGGTAAAGTCTGGTACCTAGGATCTGCTTTACTCTGCCATGGACAAAATGTAGAGGTCATTTAGAAGACACCTTGGTTAGACCATATAAAGAACAATCTATAACAATGCAGTTTCAAGAATTACATTTCTAATAATAATGGCAGACAATCAGAGAAAAGTCTAAAAGACAAGTCTTGTCCTAGGCAGGTATGCTACCAAGAGAGCACTTAACTGGTTTCCTGGTTGGTACACAGAAACTTCCAGTCAACAGAGGTGGTACCAGATAGCCTTAAAAAAACCTCAGTTTTGGTTGGAGACAACCTGACCATCCCATCTTCCTTACCAAGAGTCCTCCAGTTTCTGGTCAGGAAGCGTGGTCCGACTTACAACTATACCTGCAGAAGGCATAGTTTAGTAGCCTTTCAATACATTGGCCAAATCTTGGAAAGTGGGGGACACCAGCTAAGGAAGATGTGGGGATGGGAAAAGAGGTTGGTTGGAAAGTAAGGCCTCCTGGCAAAACAGAGGTCCATCTCTGTGTTACGTTGGCAAACACAGGGGAAATTTCCCGTTAGGCCACTGCCCAGGGGGCCGCCTGAGCCCTTCTCACTGCTGGCCAGTGGAAATTTTTGGGGATATATTTTGTGCTGCTGGCAGTATTTTGTGATGGACTATGGTATTTGGCTCTGTTGGGGTGGTATAATGTGCCACAATATGGTATTGCTGGCCCTAATTTCCATCAATTTGGACCAAACTACAGAACAGGGTCACTTGGGAGAGTCACTACGGGGGGGAAAGGGGGGTGCTTTCTCTGGCTGCAGTGATGGTCTGACAAAGGGTTTAAGCAGGACCATCTGCTGTGCTAATGCTGACCATACACAAGATAAAAATTGTCCTGAAAGGCCAATTTAGGTTGACTGTCATTTAAAAAACTAGCTCAAACTATCGTTCATGAAGGCTGACGGCAGAATCTCGTTGCCAACAACATAATCGGCCATTGCTGGAAAAATGCATGTTTATGGTATAATTGGCTAAATTTTAAGCTACTGGGCTCAAGAACCAGGGAGTCATTTTTTTTCTCCCAAAATGAACTCCCTGTTTAGTCTGGTATATTGCTGATGGGATCATAAGTATGAAACGATCCTATGGATGACTGATCGTTGTCTGAATGTATGGCCAGCAGAAAAGTAGAATACATGAAGCGACTTCCAGAAAAACCATTTTTTTTAATATATGGGTGATTTCCACTGCCCCCCCCCCCTTTGCCCTGTCAGTACCAGGAGAGGCCCATTTGGGTAACGAGGAACAACGTTGAGGGACTGTGATGTCAAAGAGGCCTCGGCCTCTTTTTACACCAATTATGACCATACCCTGCTGTAGAAATTACTAATTTTGACTATACACTGGTCCTCAAGATACAATACAAGATAAAGTCATAGCTGGAATGGGTGGACTACAGTACCAGAAAGATTATCAAAATTAGGGTTATTCACTTTAGAAAAAAGACGACTGAGGGGAGATCTAATAACCATGTATAAATATATCAGAGGTCAGTAGCAGAGATCTCTCCCATCATCTATTTTCCCGAGGACTGTGACCATGACGAGGGGACATCCTCTGCGCCTGGAGGAAAGAAGGTTTGTACACAAAAATAGAAGAGGATTCTTTACGGTAAGAGCAGTGAGACTATGGAACTCTCTGCCTGAGGAGGTGGTGATGGTAAGTTAACTAAAAGAGTTCAAGAGGGCCTGGATGTATTTCTGGAGGGTAATAATATTACAGGTTATAGTTACTAGATATGGGTTGTTGTTGATCCAGGGAGTAATTCTGATGCCTGATTGGAGTCGGGAAAGGAATTTTTCCCCTAAAGTGAGGAAAATTGGCTTCTACCGCACAGGGGTTTTTTGCCTTCCCCTGGATCAACTTGTAGGAAAACAGGTCGAACTGGATGGACAGAGGGCTTTTTTTCGGCCTTATAAACTATGTTACAATATTAATTGGTTCCAGGACGACCATTGTATGCTGAAACCATTGTTGAGTAATTGGGTTCCAAAGCCCCAAAATGTCATCCAAGATAAGAGAAAATGAAGATTTAAGAAAAATAAGCAGATAACTAAGACAGATACAACAAGTCCTTACATATAACAGTCAGGAATAGCTGATAACTGGTGACTAATACAGATATTTTTACCAGAGAAGTGACCTTGATTGGTTGGATCTGAGTCTGAGACATTGTATGTTGAGTCTGGTTTCAACTTACGATGGGTCAGAAAGACCATTGTATGCTGGAAATATTGTATCCTGAGACCATTGTATCTTGAGGGATCACTGTACTGTATTATATCAGGGGTGGAATTATTAGTAGGATGAAGGTGCCCAACTGCTCAACAAGCAAATGTTGATTACGATTTGTTATTTTTGAAAACTACAAAACACAAGACAAAAGTTTCATTAATAAGACGAGTAGTTGTAAGAAAGTTAATATACCTCAGAAGTTACAACAGGTTCTGTTACAACAGGCTCTGAGATTTCCCATCAGCATGCTACACAGTGTCAAGACGTGAAGAAAAAAAAGTGACAAGACCAAACGGTTAGTATTGTGTGCAGATACAACGTAGTGAATGGTTAGAATACGGACCGCACCAACGTCAACGGCATTTAACCCCTTTACTCCTTAGGCTCTAGCAAACAGTAATATACATTCATCTGCTGTCCCCATTCCTGACATTTCTATTGTAGTCACTACTTGCACCCCCATGTAATAATCTATTCTTATGACTATGTTGTACCGCTCCTTTATAATTCCTTCTAGAATTTTTTGAATTCATTACTAGCAGTTTTTTCAATGAAGGTCCAGATGGGAGTTACCAGTTGGGTGTGTGTCCCTGCAAAGTCTGACACTGGCAGCACTGATTGTATAGTGCAAGACCGTGCAGGAATACAACCCTAACTGGTAACACCCATCTGGACCTTCATTGCAAATTGCTAGTGATTCACTGAAAACTTCTGGCAGGAATAATAAAGGAATGGCGCAACATAGAGTCATAAGAATAGAGGCTCCAGAATTGTTATTACATGTGGAATGCAAGTAGTTACTAAAACAGACATGTCAGGAGAGGTGACAGGTGCCACAGCAGAACTCCAAACATGCCAGGCCACCAGGATTGACCTGGAGAAGAATATTGGGGCTGAAGGGTAGGACCTGAAGACACAGCAGAAAAATACTCACCTGAGATCTCTCCGTCTTCATGCTGAGCTTCAGGTCCCATGCCCCCACCTCCCGTATTCTCCTACATGGGTTCTCAGAGCAGACTTCGCAGAAATAACATGGCTTGTGGACCATCATTAATTTCCTGGCAATTTGGCATTTGGGATATTTCTGCTCAAATGCTTTATAAACAGGACATCTTGGGTCAGGATTACCAGAATCATAATGCGTTTGCTTAAATTCTAATCAATGTAAATCAAATCTAACTTTTTGTCTTGACCTAGAACATTATACACACAGGGAATCAAACCTGTCACATAGGGAAGCCATCACGTTGAACAGGACAGTCTGAACTGTGGACAGCAGGTTATACAGCAGATATATAGTTTTGGGCATAATCCATTTTAAATCCTTCTCATTTTGAGCTTAGGAGTCCAGTGAGCGGTCCTACTCAGTGACTGACACCTGTATCTATAGACACACTGACAAGGGAGACAGTCACTCACTGATAAGCCCAAACTGAGCAGAAATCAAGACAAAGGAATTACAAGTTGTACTAGATCTCTTCCCAGAAAACTATATTCCGATCTCCTCAGTTCCTCCTGCTCTATAACCTGCTGTCCACAGATCGAACCATGTGTTCAAGGTAAAGGGTTCCCATTAAGGACTGTTGTATAAGAGCCATCTGAAATGGCTAGACTGTGGTCTGGAGTAAATGGGTTGGAGTAATGCCATACACTCATTTATATATCTTTAGTGACAAAAACACCTCAATGACAGTGAACATCACATGCTGCTAGTCACAAGACACATGGTCCAGTTGACTATTCGACACCACATTTTACTACAGATTAAACAGAATGATCTGGATGATGAGGAACACTAGACAATTCTTCTCAGACAAAAAAGAGTTATTCTTAAAACTACTATTGACTGGATACAGAACAAGGAATGTGTCCTTCAAGGATTCTCCTATGTAGAGTAGCTGACCATTAAAGTCATGTACATTACCCTTTAATAGGGATTAAAAATATTCTAAGGGTCTGTAGAGTAAACCTTTTTCAATCAAGTGGGAGAAGATTTATGGTGAAAAGATGAGCTGAAAATCAAAGGTTGACCTTCTTCTGGATAATCAACTTTATTGCCTGCATGGAGAAGGTTCATGATCCAACATGTTTTCCACTACATATTACAGGATCCAGCAGAGGGGGTGATTAAAACAATAGACATGTCAGATCCAGTAGCCAATCCATGCAGAGTCGCATCAAGAACTGCAGAAAATTTTTTTTTCAGAAACCCTGAAGAACAGGTTTCCTTCCGGTCTTCCTCCTCTTGGTTCATGTCAACCTTATGATCTTCTAAAGTAGGGTCATGCTCCAACCTTTTCTCTGCATAGCTACTCCCCAAACTAGGCAATGCAGGGTTATATTTTTATGAGGATGATGAGGGCGTCATAAACCTGAAGAATCAAGGAAGATCTTTGCATCAAGGCACCACACCATAGACTTTGAAAGGTGCTCCTTCAACGTGACAACCCCTTTTTTTTTTCTAATGATGCTGGCCCAAGTGTCAACTGGGGTGAACAGCTGATATCTCTGGGTGGGGGATTCTTATGTCCGTATATGAAATGAGAAACTGACCATGTACGGTAATAATACATTGTGGGCTTGAGTACACCCAAGCGGGAGCTGCTCTTCACCATCAGCTCTCCACCCTGGGTAATAGAGAAGGACTTCCCTCCATGACGTCCATATGTCCTAACAGGATAAATGAACAGGGATGGGTCTAGTTGAGCTAGTTAAGACAACACAATTTTAAAAGATATATTGGTAAAAGAAAAAAAAAACCAAATAAATAAAAAGTGCCTTGGTTTCCTTAAAACAAACTGTAGTAAATCTGCTTTTTGAAAAAAAATAAAAAATAAAAAAACTGGTTAACCTTTTTAAAACATGGGACCTGGACAAGTAAATGATGCATATTGCAAACAGTGAAGATGCAGGAAAGTCTGTGCCCCCACCAGTAATGAAGACATGTATTAGAAGACATGCACACCGCTTACTGAATCTATTAAATATAAGAATCTGTAGGGGTAGTATACAAGGTGCTGTTATCTGGATTGTGCAAACTCCTCCTTCGTCACAACCTTATATTCTTTCACAAATTATTCTGCTTCACTAGATAACACCGTTCCGAGAACACTGAATAATAATATTTAGGAATAAAAAAAAAAAAAAGAGGTTGTCCCATGAAAAATATTCTTCATTTTTCAAACACATGGAAATGAATATTTTTTATTATTAAATAAAATGTATCTGTATAGCGCCACCTGCTGTTTGTTTTTTTTCCTTATCTCCCCGAGGTGGATGCACATGTTCCATTCCATTCTTTAACTGCCACCAACCATATCTTCTGTTAGAAGCTGCCAGTTACAAGAAGAGAGCTGCAGCACAATGGACATGCCCTCTGAGCTGCGATAGGGAGAGAGCTGCAGCAGAAAGGGCACCGCCCCTTGAGCTACAGTAGAAAGGACATGCCTCTGAGCTGCCAGAGTGAAATAAATCTAGTAGAACAAGCAGAACAATGAAAGTGGAGATCTCTGGATCCATGAGAGGCACAGGGCTGGTTCTAGCTTTGAAAGAAAGATATTGCCATGTAACATATAATGCCCGATTTTCATTTATTACATTAAACATGACATAACCCCTTTAAAGAGGACCTCTCCCCTCTCCTGACATGTTTTAATAGTTTCATGCATTCCTCATGTAATAACAATTCTGGAGCATCTATTCTTATGTCTGTATGTTGTGCCGTTCCTTTATTATTTGCACTAGAAGTTATGAATGAATTGCTATTTGCCTTCAGTAAAGGAACAGAGGGGAGGTAATCAGTTGGGGGTGTGTACCTGCATAGTGTGAACATGGCAGCACTGATTGGATAGAGTCAGTCTGTGCAGGTACACCCCCCCCCCCCCCAACTTGTTACCTCCCCTCTGTTCCTTTACTGAAGGCAAATAGCAATTCATTCATAACTTCTAGTGCAAATAATACAGGAACGGCACAACATAGAGACATAAGAATAGATGTTCCAGACTTGTTATTACATGAGGAATGCATGAAGCTATTAAACCAGGCATGTCAGGAGCAGTGAAAGGTCCTCTTTAAGTGAAATAAAAATGACTCCTGACATGTTTTGCCTACTTATATCATATGCAAAGTTCTAGCCCTTGCCAACCTCAATTTTTACCCTTTAGGATCAAAACCTAGATTTAAGTGCAAATGGAATATACCTGGCCCTATGATGTTGCTTCTCTTTTGCCATCACTAGAGATTGTTATTGCCATTGACTGTAAACGTATCATGTCCAACAATTAGGGACTGCCATGGGGTCCAAAACCATGCCTGTCATATGTTCACCCCTCATTAATTTTTTTATTGAAGCAAAAGTGGCCTTTACAAGTTGGTCATAGGAAACAAAGTTCCCAATTCAATGGTTTGTATTACCTTTGGGGTTTTCAGTATACCTTTCATTTGAGTAACAAAGGTTCTAGAATATTTTCTGTAATATGTATATTACACAGAATTGGACGACTTATGTAAATTTACACACTACCCAACACCGCTTATGTGAATGTTGTTGTACCTTTTCCGTAGATGCGCTCTGCAAATCTTCCAAGCTGGTGGATAGTTGTCGGGGCTGGACTCTATTCAAAGAAAATGCAGCCACAAACGTTCAAGTCTTTCTAGAGTCTCGATGAACAATAACAACATATCATTTCTCAAATTTGGTTACTTTGCCAATAAAGGATTTCTCACCTATTCCTGTGGTCTAAGTTTTCTTCTTCTGGCGGGTTTTCTGGAGAACCAGGCACGCTGATCCTGTCAAAAGAATATGTCAAACAACGTTCAGTTGTTTGTACTTTAAATAGGCAACTCTCGGTACGGCTATACTTAAAGGGAACCTGTCAACTAAAAAACACCTCCCAAGCCGCCAGCATTACCTTAAAGTAGCCAGCAGTAGGTTTCGAAAGCTCCATTTCTTCCTCTGGTCAGCTGTGCCAAACTCTTGAAAAATAAACTTTAATGCTCTGAACGCGCTGTGTCACAGCAGAGTTTGAAGTCAAGGGGGCAGCGGCCTCCTCGCTTCAAGTCAGAATAACCACGCCCCCTTTCCCTGCCCCTAAGCCTCTGATTGACAGGCAGTTGTTCAGCAAAGCCGTCTGAAGTCTCGCGCAAATGCCTGACGTCTCTATTCCTTCGATGTGCGCTGAGCATTGAGCCGATGAGTGGCGTATAGCAATCCGCAGGAATAGAGATAGCGATGTACAAGTCTTCAGGCAGCTTTGCTGTCAGAGGCTTAGGGGCATGGAAAGGGGGCGCGGTTATCCTGACTTGAAGCGAGGAGGCCACTGCCCCCTTGACTTCAAACTCTGCTTGTGACATAGCGCATTCAGAGGATTAAAGTTTTTTTTTCAAGAGTTTGGCACAGCTGACCGGAGGAAGAAAAGGAACTTTAGAAACCTACTGCTGGCTACTTTAAGGTATTGCTGGCGGCTTGGGAGGTGTTTTTTAGGTGACAGGTTCCCTTTAAGGGTCTTAATGTAAGACAATGTCCTACTCTGGTAAAGCTCCTCCATTTCCATGTTTATCTAGGCATAGGGAACGTTAGAGCTGTATTCTGTCAATCATTCCAATCCTCTACCGACTATTATAATAAAGAGGATCTTACAGATCAACTCTTGCATCATAAACTGCCATTGCTTTGCTCTCCCATTAAGAATGTCTCTCTCTCTGAGACTATTACACATAAAAGCAATATTTGACACTTAATTTTCGATGACATGGCACTACCGAAATTAAAAAGTCAAAAATTTGATAAAGTTCTCTGAATATGGAGTTTAAAAATAAAAAATCCCTGATAGTTAGTGTACCTTTAAGAATTTAAATTGATTTCTTAATTGTTGGAGCTATCTTTTTTTTCTCATAGAGCTTTGAATCCTCTGTATAGAACAGGAATTAAAGTACATAATATGGTTATACATTGAACTCAAGATTAACACAGTGCTCCCTCTAGTGGAGACTGTGGGTAGCCTGAATTTCTCTTATTATTACATTTTAATATTTTTATTATAAATTTAGGGCACTGCATTTTTTTTCACTTCTTTATAATACAAAAGTATGTTGCATGGTTAATGCAAAGCTGCTGCCTTATGTACCAGCCATCAGCCTGCTTAGAGTGCTATGTATAGCCTGGCACAAGGTTGGCAGCCACTTTGCTTAACATTTCGTATTCAGATGAAGCATTATGCAACACAGAACCACACAAATCCTGTTTTAATTAACTCCAAAGTAGGAACACATGGATTTTCGTCAAGACACTTAGCAAAACTGTAATACAAACATACTGGCAGCGCCCTCCCCAGAGAGCTGTGCATTTCCTGCCAGTGGTATAACATGATCTGATGCTGTCCATTCCCAGCAGCTAGTCTGACCACCTAAAGAGGACCCGTCCCCTCTCCTGACATGTCTGTTTTAGTAACTACTTGCATTTCCCCATGTAATAACAATTCTGGAGCCTCTCTATGTTGTGCCGTTGCTGCAGACAATAACTGGCTTCAGCAGCTTGTGGCCATGCCAGTCATTGGCTGGATCAGTGCATGTGACCATGCCCATAGCCAGCCGGATGCAAGCACTGCCTGGAAGCACTGGGTCCTGGAAGGTGAAGTGGGGTTTTACCAGAAAACCCCTTACATGAATGAATCTAAGCGACAATACCACACACCACCTGCTGACAAGTGTGGCACTTCTTTGGGAAGAAAAAACAGCCATGTTTTTCTTATCCTTGACAACCCTTTTATTTTGATTATTTATTTTATTATTTTTTATGTATAATTTTATTTATTATTATATTTATTTATTGTTTTTCTGATCCCGGACAACTCCTTTTTTTTATTATTTATTTTATTTTTATTTATTATTTTATTAGTTATTTATAATTTTATTTATTGTTTTTCTTATCCCAGGCAACTCCTTTATTTTATTTTTTATTTATTATTTTATTATTATTTATCATCATTTTATTTATAGTTTTTCTTATCCCGAACAACTCTTAAGTCCCATTTGATGACAATATAGACAACCATGAGGCTCACTGAACTCTGAAGAATACACAGTCACTCAGAGATGCATTGATATGTAATGGTTTTTAGTCATCTCTGCTCTTACCCATTTTCCAGGATGTTTTGAGGAGGGGAGGTCGGAGCAGTTGGAGAAGACGCGATGGAACACACCTGTAGGAGACAAGGTAGGTACAAGCTTTTAGCAGGAGCTACGTAGGTAAATAATGGAAAGTCAGTTCTGACAAGTCTAGTCATGGTCTCCTGAAAATACATTTTTTTAATGAGAGCAACAGGTAAGTACAGACAGCAGCACCAAGTCTATAAATCCTAGAGGTAGGTACACAGAGTTATGGAGACCTGAACCTCAATCCCTCAATCTCCCAATACAAAGTACTGTGATGGACTGCCATGACAGAGGTATTGGAGAAGACTCTATAGATGACTAAGATACTGGCTTCATAAGAACCAATATGGCTGACAGGAAGTAGCTGCCTTATTGCTGCCTGTCATAGAAGCTGAAACCCAGAGAAATCTTGAGTGTAAGTTACTCCCCAAGCATCTGGATCATTTTAAGTCACTGGACCAAATATCTAGAAATGAACTAAAATGGGGTCACGTTACCTCAGAATTTAGTAACTCCATAGTCTGGTTATTTTTTGGAATCAATTTTATGGTAGATTCCACTTCATCTTCACTGCAGGCAGAAAGTATTCTTTCAGAAGAGCCTAAAAAGAAAAGAGAAAAAATAAATTATATATATACACACACATATACAGAATATCACATACTTATACCATGATCATGGAGATTTTACAATTTTTTGCTGGGCACCAAGTTAGATTATTGGGTTAAAGGGGGTTCTCAGATATTGATGACAGCTCCTCACATGCTTATCAACTTTGCATTTAATAAATTTGGGACAAATAGTGAACGCCCTGGGAACACCCCAAACCGTGTGGGGCTGCCCATTTATCAGCAGGGTTTACATGTGTCCTGCCCACTTTCAGGCCCGGACAGCCCAAATTTGCAGAGACTGTCTTGAAAATTATGGGTAGTCCATGCAAATTCAGGGCTGTTGGCAAAAATGTCCTCAGGACAGGTCATCAATGTTAGATGGGTGGGGGTCAGGCAGCAGCTATCACTTTAAACCATTTAGTGGAAGGAAGGCTCTGTCCACTGTGTAGAGTCCAGAACTGGCGACTGCCCAAAACTGCCGATTGGTGGGGGCGCCGCACCCCCACAGATCTGATATGGATGACCTACAGTATCGTGAGGACAGGTTATCAACATCCCCAGGATGGGAAAACCATTTAACTCATTTGGATGGATGGCATTTGATCCTATATTCCTTGCGGTGGGGACTGGTGGGGATTCCAGCAGTCAGACACCCATATGAAAATGATCCTGTGGATAGGTGATATTGTTCTAGAATGATAACCTTCCTTTAAAGGGGTCCTCCGGGAATGATTTAAAATGGCTGCTAGCAGCCTGTACTCGAATTTGAGACGGACTGGTTGCCACCGCTTAGGGGGGGGGGGTGAGGGGCAGGGTCTACATTGCTCTACAATAGATGGTAACGGTTTGATCCTGCTCATAATATGCCATCATGGCTGAGCAGCCTGACAGGAAAAATCACCAATATGTAACATATGCATGTGCCAGAGTGTAATGTGTAGTGAGGCCCTGTCCCCTCACTACCTTAGGCAGCTCCACAAGCAGTTGCAACCAGTCCTTCTCACATTCTAGTACAGGCTGAATTTTAATTAATTCCTAGAGAACCCCTTTAAATATTAATAATTGTGGCATTGATGTGGTTGGAGATTTGGATCCACGCCATACGCCTATAAAACATATGACAGAAGGCGTTATAATTAGGACACTAGGACAGAGCAGCTACCAATATTCCGCCTTCTAAAATTCAATCATTATGATCTTCCCACAATAATGAGGTTGTTAAAGTTTTTGCAGCATCCACATTCAATAAAGGGGCTTTTTATAAGGTTTGCTCTCCCCTGAAGGGGTATTACTATTACTAACTGGTAACAGCACAGGCATGGAGCTAATAATAAGCATTTAAACTATCCGCATTGGTGTCCTTACATGTAGGTCCTCTGACCCGTGCTGGCGCTGCGGTGGGGCTGCTAATGTAGGATCCCGTCTATCAGAGGCCTCCATTCACCTATACTGGGGACGGACTACGCATGTGCTAGTTCTCCTGTTCAAGTGAATGGAGGCCGCTGATAAACAGGTTCCTCCATCAGCGGCCAAGTTCCCAGCGAGCGCTGGCACACAGGTCGGAGGACCTACATGTAAACATGAATTATTCTTATTAAAACTATCAGTCATCACCCTCTGAAAGTTTAATAATGTTTATTACTGTTCTCAGCACATGTGCAGCTGGTCCTAGAAAATGGCCAACCCCTTTAAACTTCGCATTCCTTTCCGATAGAAGCAAATGGTGAAAAATGCCGCAAGGGCCTCAAATTCTACAGAAGAAAACAAGTAGAGCTGGAAGGCAATCTGGAAACTATTCGAGGAGTTACGAGATGTTTACTGTAAGGCTGAGAAGTCGTAGAATTAATTAGCAAACAGTGGCGGTGCTGCTGGTCGAAAGAAGCCAATTTTTCGTTAACCCTGTACAGCCCACTCTTTGGACTAGGGATTCAACCTCCTTTTCCAAAATGGATTAAACTGGTCTTCTCTGACATCTACATCAGGAACCCTCACACACACACTAGATGTAGGTCAGCAGAACCTGCCAATATTGGCAGGATCAACTGAACCTAATATGTATGGAGGCTTCTATGATCTTCCCTAATAGTAAATGTTGCAAGAGTTAAGTTTTGGACATGTTGGATTTCAACTACCTAATCCTTGTGTTCTCGAAGAGCTTAGCCACTGCCAGAGATGCCTGGCCTCTTCCCATCTCCCTATGGACAACACATACATGCTTGACCAAGCTAAGTAGGGTGATCTGGGCCCAATACTCCTCGAGTTTAAGTAAACCAAAAATGTCGTCTATGGACCACTGCATTGTTGTGTCCAATATGTATTTTTGCCATGGTTGACCAGTCCAAAGTTGACCCTTGGATTTCTGTTGTGGTTCGCAGATTGCACTGCCACAGAATCCTCCCCTGGATGAACACCAGTGGTTTTTATTACAGATTTTGATGCAGAGTGAACATAGTGGATCATGATGTGAAGAACTACCAGGTGACATTTCTGAGACATAAGCCAACAAAACATTTCTTAAAGCACTTTATAGTACAATTCATTTCAACTGGAGCATCTGTATAATGCTGTAGTGGCGTTGTATTTGTAGGCACATCTGCACCTTCTAAACGCCCACCAATCTTCAAGTTCCAAATGCCATAGTAGGGACTACGAATGTGGAGGTCTGGTCAAGCGGTTGGCACACCCAGTCATGACATTTTGCACAACTGCTCCCTCCATCTGTTCTTATTTCTATGTACAGACATAGAAGGACCCCATACGTAGATACATACGACACAACTGTTGGAGATGGGAAAGATACCCCAGTGCTCCTACAACGGGGAAGAAGACAGAGGAGCTCCTATTTTCAGGGACGCCGATGTCTCATCATTATCCAGAGATAGCCAGCTAAGCCATATGTCATTAGGACTGCATGTGTCCTCTGATGCCAGTTGGTTGGCACTAAACCATCTAGACTACATACACCAACTCACCATGTGTTGCCATCACAAAGTTCTTTACCCGTCTGTATTGGTTTAGAAGCATTGTAAGTTCCTCGATTCGAAGGTCCTAAAATGGTACATTAAAAATACATAAGAATGGCATAGCCTGTTGAATACAAACCAAATGTCCCTAGAGGACCTTCAGGGACCTTCTCTAAGGGTTTGAAAATGGTTAGCTATGTACATAATATATTGGGTGTAAAGAGGACCTGTCATGGTTTTATCTTTAAGTAACTAAATACCTTTACTGGCAGGGCACCCCCTGCTGATGCTGGCACCTGGTCCGGTTTTTGAAAATAGTGCTCCTGCACCCCGCTGCGCCCCCCCTGTAGTTTTCCCGCTCAGTATGCTAATACTGAGCATCGGAACAGGGAGGAGGAGACGCCCCGGTTTCTCAATGGGCGTCTCCTTCTCCCTGGCTGTGCCGCGATCCAATCACATCGGAGAGCGTCACAGCCAAGGAGTTTTTTTCTCCCTGGCAGTGATGCTCTCCGATGTGATTGGATCGTGGCACACCCAGGGAGAAGGAGACGCCCATTGAAAAACCGGGGCGTCTCCTCCTCCCTGTTCCGATGCTCAGTATTAGCATACTGAGCGGGAAAACTACAGGGGGGGGGGCGCAGCGGGGTGCAGGAGCGCTATTTTCAAAAACCGGACCGGGTGCCAGCATCAGCGGAGTAAAGGTATTTAGTTACTTAAAGATAAAACCATGAAAGGTCCTCTTTAATGCCACCGTAAAAGATGTCCATTACTGTAGAACGGCATCTTCTAGATATATAATACCAGAAGCAGACATAAGCATTAAACCATGTGCAGCAAACAGACTCCAGAACTAAGACCTGACAGCTTATTGCTTAAATGTTTCCATGGGACAACTTGTGCCAGAGCAGACGCCACGTCTTTCCTTACTGTGCGACTGCCAAGTCCAGAGAAGAACAAAGTGAAGTCACGCACGGTATAAAGTGACCCTGTCACTGGAGAAGATGACACAGTAAGGAACTTGTGCAGCATGAGGTGCATAGTTCTGTACCATCACTAGTGTCCCTATGCCTGAACCAACATCCAAGCCCATCATTTCGATAACTTCCATCGACTACAACTCTGAAGGACCTTCTTGCCATAGCCTTGCCCTTTCTAGTTTCTGAGGGCACCCTCAGGTTCCTGGATTTTTGACTACTCTGAAAATGCCCCTATATATAATTCTAACATATACCATTTTTGTGCAAGTTAGGACATATTAGCATTAATAACTTACTATTTTATCAGTAACCCAAAGTAGTTTGAGACCGTACTGGCCATGACAAGCTTAGCAATAGGTCCATGGTCCTACTACTACTGAAGATTAGCAAACTATGCCCCATTATTAGGCAGTATCAGTTAGTAGCTGGGTACTGCCACTCCTAGCTTGCCCCTACCTATGTAAAAGTACTGGAGACAGCAGGTCCTCAATATATGTGCACCGGCCATGTGAATCCCATATCACGGATGTGAACCCATTGACTTTAATAGGTCCACAATCTTCAAGATACGGCGAGGTGTGGTTCCGTGGGTTTTTTGGTCCCATCATGTCCTATCTTTTGTCATATATTGCAGATCACAGACCCATTCAAGTGAATGGGTCCCTACCGCAATACAGGATTCACGTGGCCAGTGCCTGTTCATTGTGGACCGCAATTTGCAGCCTGCAGCACCGGCGTTTTACGTTTGTGTGAATGTACCTTAAATAAAAGGACAAACTAAGTTTTCACGTTTGGTACACATTACTACTGATAAAACTAAAAAAGGAAAAAAAAAAAACATGATAAAAAGTAATAAAACACAGCCCTATATGTAACAAAGAAAAAAATGCAAAAAGGATTTGGGTAGTCCAAAAAATAGAAATATTAACGGGCCGTTAAACCACCATACGCTCAAAATCACTAAAAAAAAAATAGTAGGTTAACTGGTTTTCAGGGGATTTGGTGAACTATCAGAAAACAGAGCTTCAAGTGCTACAAAGTTATCTTAAGAAATGAATCAGCACAAAAAGCACAGCGGTAAAAAAGTGGAAATTCACAATAAAGTGGTTTTCTGAGATTTTTGAACTGATCATCTATCTGGAGGATAGGTCATCGGTATCTGATCGGTGGGGGTCCGAGACCCTTGTTGATCCGCTGTTTGAGAAGGCGCCAATACTTGCGGTAGGGCTGGAGCCTTCTTGCAGCTCACCAAGCACAGCGCTGTACATTGTATAGTGGCTGGGCTTGGTATTGCAGCTCAGCCTCATTCACCTTAATAAGGCTAAGCTGCACAAAGGCCACATGACCGATGAACGAGATGTCACATGGCCTAGGAAAAGCTAAGAGAAGACTTCGGCAAGTGCTAGTGCCTTCTTAATCAGCTGATCGTTGGGGGTCCTGGGGGTCAGACCCCCACTGATCAGATACCAGTGACCTATCCAGTTCAAAAATCTTGTAGAACTGTTTTAATTTCCAAACTTAAGTGTAAAAAAAACAAAACAAAAAAAAAAAACACCCTAACAGAACACGCAAAACACCACAAGCCTCTCATGAAGAACACCGCTCAGCCTATAGTATACACAGCGCACGCTTACTTTTTCTTCATTTGCCGCTAGTAATGTCTCCATCCCCAACTTTAGCCTCTGAACTTCTTGATCTGTGGGTCAGAAAGTTACATTTGATATTAAATTTTTTTTTTTTTTTTTTTTTAGAAGTGTGAATGCTAAAAATTATGGGCGGAATTAAAAACCTGGTAGAAAGATTAGATTTGCTGAAAGCAGAGATTTCCAATGCAAAGCACATGTGATGTTAAGAAACAAAGCCGTGAATTTTTAATCATAATTTACAAAGTACTCAACAGTTTGGAATATCCGAAACAAGAAACCGGTCATGGATACGCAGAAACCGGCACACAAAAATTAATTTCTCGAAAATGGAAAAGCCAGCTATATTCCTAAGTCTATTAGTTGGGCAGTATTTTTGGGCACTGTATGGGGTATTTATTTGGGCACTATATGTTACACTATAAGAAACAGGTGTCTATAGCTGGTGCTACGCAGGGCCTCATAGGCTGGACCTGACCACAATAATATGAAGGTAGGGCAAAATAGTCCAGTCCTATCACCACATCTGATACAAGGCATGGGAGACACAGGAGGGTTGGACCATTTTTGCTCTTTTTTTTTCATTTTGTCTCATTTTGACAACCCCTTTGCGTATACCCTAGATCCAGGCGTGCACCTAGCCTTTCTGCTGAAAGGCGCCCCCCCCCCCATGCTAATTTCTTAATCTAACCCCTTTGCCACAATGAAAGAGCTCATTGCCCATGGCCCTTCTGCTGCCCCCCTCTTGCCCCTACTTGGTGCTGCCTGAGGCAATCTCCTCACCTGGCCTCATTGGTGGTGCACCCCTGCCTAGATCAGATGACTAACAAGCAGTGGTGCTTGTGCTAGTAGATCCTGTCCGTTCATTTTTTATCATATGGATGGAAGCTGCAGGAAAAATGAGTATTTGAGGGTAATCCCCCCCAAAACTAAAACAGCTGTTGGCTGTTATCATAAGCAATGTCTTTAAGCTTATACAATACCATCCAAGTTAGCATGCATGTGGAAGGTTGAAGAACGACACACACAATTACTATTAAACAATATGGCGAGTCTAATAGCCCTCAATAAGACCCCTTTAAAAAGGTACTGCTAAGCAGCCCTCGAGGCATTATGATGAGGCAAGTAAACTGAAATCATGAAGCATGTAGGAATTAATCAGAACTACTGTAACACTGCGTCTGGTAAAAAAAAAAAACTGGAGGGGGTATACATCTCACCCAGATTGCTTAGGTGGGTGAGGTAAAAGAATCCAGGACAGTTGGGTTACTTCAGCAAAATGTAGTTTGCCAAGGTACTTGTTCAAATGTGTTTAATGACCTGGATTTTTTATGAAATGACAGGCTGATAGTGGGACATGCCATTCCCTCCCCACTCCTGTACTACACTTTCCCCTAGCTCGAGGCAAGCCAGGTGTAGTTCCTGGGCTCATTAGTGGAAGGAATAAATACAGAGCTGAGAAGCTCCTTCAGTGTCAGAGCCCGGGAGCTGCAGCTTATGGTGCCAAGCCTGCTCTAATATTGATGCAGATTATAGGTGAGAAAACCTCTGTTTAGTTAGCGTCCAGATGGGCAGGTATTTTCTTTAGGTTTGCACGAAATGAAAGGCTTAATTTTGGCTTCCGATTAAAAATAAAACCCGATCTGGACTTTTAAACTTGGAGCCTGTACTGTTTGTCATAGCCAACCCTGTCCACGTTTACAGATCCTGACACTACCCATAGCTTACCGGCTGGATATGGATCAGGTAGCCAACCCTACACTGGCTTCTAGATTATATTACTAGATTTGTGGCCAAAGAGTAATAACGATGGTCAGACTGTCCCACCAGAGTACTATATGTCAGGATCCTTTAGTGGTCTCAGGATGTAATATAATAATGGGACTCAATGGTCCAGAAGAAAACAACCCCAGTTGGAGGTAACTTTGGAACCCATCTCTTGTCACTAGCATCTATTTCTTATGGGACGGTTCACAAGTAACCTATTAGGTCCTATTGAAATTAATTCCTATGTGCGCAGAAAGCTTACAATGCAATTAAAAATAGGCGTGTTCCTGTTCTGTACAGAGGGAGGGTGGACTCACAGAGCAATATTTGCAATCACAACACATTTTTTTCCTTTTTTTTTTGTATGGTAAATCAGATGCAATAAAAAACAGCAGAAGTCAATTAATTCAGATTTCACCAACACTGCAGGCAACACATAGAGCAACCAGACAGCCTGCCCATTCTGGATTTTGGAAGCCATGATGTTACTCTGACCAACAATTAAAGTGATTTCACAGATTCACGGAGAAGCTAAGGTGGAGGAAGCGCTGACACAATGTTAGCTGTCTGTTTGCTGTGACGTGGCACAAAGGTTATTGCAACAATGTAGCATTATAGACGACAGTGGTGGACAAGAACGACAAAAGGAACAATGGCTTACGTTTCTCTTTTATCCTCCTCTTAAATACTTCTTCTATGGGATGGGAAGAAGTTAAAAAAAGCAAAATAATGCAAAAAGTTACATTGCATGTAAGATATGCATCGCTAATTCTTGCCAAATGGAGAGTTTCATGCTAAGATTGCACTGTATGAAAGGGTGTGTGCACTACTGCAAACAGCATTATTTCTCCAATGCATCTAAAATAGAAAATGAAGCAGCTACGAATATAATCTAGAGTAAACTTTCCTACCATTTTGAGTCTACAGCTCCCATGCAGAGCAAACCCTGTGTAGACTGAAAGCCTAAATCCCTTTCCTCCAACTTCTTACATATATACATTCCATAGGTTACCAAGCAGTTGGGAGAATGTCTTCAGGATCAGACTACACATGGTTTGTTTGTAGTCTGTAACCATGGAGATGTATACACAAAACAATAGGAGATTCATATTCAAGAGGTTTTGTATTTCTTGTTCTTTGACTCTGATACTTCTCTGCTTAATCCAAAGAATATCACTTCTTACCTCTTTCCGAAGATTCATTTTGTGCAATTGTCCTTGAAGATATCTGGCTCTGTAAGCGCTCAATTTCTGCATCTTTCAGGGCCAGCTGCTCCTGGAGTTGAGCAATTTCAGCCTTATAATAATAAAAATGAATGAAAATGCAGAAAAAGTTAAAACCTACAGGGTAATTCTATGAAGAAGAGCATTGGTTGGTAACCCTAGAGGACATTTCAAGAGCCTTTTAAGCGCAATTTCTTTGGCCGGTATCATCCAGTTGTCATTGTATTTATACATTTTCAGAAAGAATAACAGGAAGAATACAAATATTTACCATAACAACCAATAAAATTTTCAGCTGCAATTTTTTTGAGAGACCCTTTGTAAAGTTACATCTGGGATACAACTGGTCACCATGTGCAATGTCTCCCAGCAGAGCTTTTCTTTTATAAATCTCTCTATTCTTCCTCCAAATGCCACCCTAGGTACATGTTCTCACATACTTCCCACATTGCAGTTGGTAAATCAGGGCCAAATAAAACCCACCCTGAGAAAGCCCACGAATCAGGCAGGGCTTACATAAGCCCCATCCATATTCTGCCAGGGACAGCCCGAATTTGTCTCTGAAAATTGGGGACTTGTTTCGCTAAACTGAAAAAAATAGCCCCCATCTCTACGCTTCACAAATACGATTGCATTACACTCTGTTTCCTATGAGGCTGAGGGCTCCCTTAAAAGGTGCATTGGACATCTACTGTATCCCTGCATCTCTCCGATTTCATACAGGGTCTTCTGACTGTTGGATACTGTATGAATCTGACAGCATAATCGTTGTATACTACACAGGATGCCATATGCAGGGTGCCCGTTGCGTAACTATAGGGGTCGCTACGGTCGCAATTGTGAACAGGTCCCCCTTGCCAGTGGCGCACCACCAATTACAGTATCTTTTGCTTTATAAGGTGCAGTGCGCCATTCTGGAAACGCTCGCTAGTTTGCAGGAGGCAAGAGGGGTGAGTGAAGTGCTGTAATCACCTCTCCTCCTTGGGTTTCTCCAAACCTGTGCAGCACTGTCCTGACTATATACAGCGTCAGGACATAGGAGCGCAGTATGACCTGAGGCTGCACGCAGTCAGGTGACAGTGCAGCGAGGGCCGGAGAGGACCAGAGAGCCTGACTGCAGGAGAGGACGGACGGATGTGGAGAGTAGCAGTGGAGCAGGAGAGGTAAGTTCATTTATTTATTTTGGGTCTGATCTGAGGATCTGATATGGTGGGTGGGTCTGATCTGAGGATCTGATATGGTGGGTGGGTCTGATCTGATGATCTGATATGGTGGGTGGGTCTGATCTGATGATCTGATATGGTGGGTGGGTCTGATCTGAGGATCTGATATGGTGGGTGGGTGGGTCTGATCTGAGGATCTGATATGGTAGGTGGGTGCCTCTGATCTGAGGATCTGATATGGTGGGGTGGGTGGGTCTGATCTGAGGATCTGATATGGTTGGTGGGTGGTTCTGATCTGAGGATCTGATATGGTGGGTGGGTGGGTGGGTCTGATCTGAGGATCTGATATGGTGGGTGGGTGGGTCTGATCTGAGGATCTGATATGGGAGGGGCCGGTTTGACAATCTGATATGGTAGGATCTGATCTGAAAGATAAGGCAGTATTGTTTGTACTGGTATATATTATAACGGGGCATTTTTTTACTGGCACATAATATAAAGGAGAATTATTACTACTGGGGGACTATGAGGAACATGATTATACTATGGGCACAGTAGGGGCATTACTACTATTGGGGCACTGGTAACACTAAGTGGCACTCTGGCAGATTATTTCTGGGACTTTGGGGAGCACAGTTTAGCATAAATATTTCTGGGGGACATTATGTTTACACTATTAGTGTCAGGGCCACTATTTTCTGGGCACAGTTATTTTTTTGGGAACTGTGTGACAATTATTGAATAGGGCACTTGCATGGACTAGTGTTTTCAGGGGGGGTTATCTGTTTCTGCAGTATAGTATTGAGAAGCACAGTGGGCACAGTATTAGGAAGAACAGTGGCCACAATATTGGGTTGTTTCAAAGGTGGGGGGTGATAGAAAAGTAGGAAACTAAGATGTCTTTTTGTCAAACTCTGCAGAGACGAGAGATGGGTGAAAGAAATAATCATAGTGGTCTGGTCTGAATGGAGAACATGAGGAAAGAGATCAACATCAGAGGAGACATCAGTGGATGTAAGAAGTATGTTCACTGTATTACTCTGTACGTTTTGTAGCGCTGTATGTAATGCTTTCCGAGCACGTTTTTAACAGTAGGGCTGGAGGGAAGGGGTTAGGTTGAGAACTTGGCATGGGCGGGTGCCGTTTTAATTTTTGCCTCAGGCAGCAGAAAGCCTAGGTGCACCCCTGCACCAATGTACTGAAGGAACGGGCCCAAGCTGAACTCTTGCACCAGGACCCATGAGCCTTTAGCTACACCCCTGCATGGTGGTAATCTCCCCTACAAGTGTTGCTTCCAAGGAAGAAAAGCTCTGCACAAGATATAGGCTGTGCGGCAGCACACGGAGGTTGTGCAGATCTGTATTAAAGGCATCACACAGCTGATATAGGCCAGAATAGATACTGCTGGAGAGGGGTAATCTGAAAGGTAGCTCACCTTTGTTGCCTTGAGTTTCCACTCATACTGCGCTCTCTCATTTTCCAGTTCCTCCACTTTAATTTTGAGGCTTTTAAGTTCCTGTATTAGCATCTGTGAATGAGACCAAGAAACATACTCCATGAGCAGCAGGTGAGAGGCGCACGTCTACACGGTTCAGGCAAAATATCCAGACTCCTTACTGACAAAACGAGCAGATCAACCTCATGCAGTCAACACCAAGTCAGCAGGGAAGATGTCATCGCTCCCTGGCCTGTCCACACTTGAGTCTGATGTTCTTCAGCGATTAGGAAACCTCCCACCTATGTCATGAAAGGCACCGTGAACGAGTTGTGGAAACTAAGTGTCTCAGCAAGTCGGTGTGTAGCTCCAGGCACCCAACATTTTATTTGCTGCTTCCAAAGTAGTAAAATTCACCTTGGAGGGCAAACCTGAATGCTTTTATTTAGTTGCTTCTTCATAACTTACAGCAAGTCAATGGCACGAAAGGATGCATGGTTGCCTTGCACAGTTGCATCTATGGGTTCAGTTCTGACCATTAATGGTCTTCTCTCTCTTCAAAACTGATGGGTCAGGCTTACGGACTATGAACATGGAAACGTTCAGATGCAGAAATGTATACAGCAAGTTGTCCACAACTGTCCCATGCACATGCTCCTAGAGAACTCCATTTACACGCATGGAATGGATTTGTTGGGCGACTGGCGGCGATTTACAGGGGCAATCATTTGGAGCGAGAGGTCTTTATCGGACTGTGTAAAAGCTCCTTAGTTATCCCCTTCATACTGATATTTAGAGGACACATGCCCGAGATGAGGAATATGGAGTTTGTGATAGGAGATAAGGCTCCATGGTTTTATTAGAAGTTCCAGCAACATCTACAACCATGCAAATACTCAAATCAATAGTCAAGTAAATACATTTTTTTGGTAAAGTCACAGCAAAAGACAAGGGGTAAAAAAGGCGTAAGTGCCGAAGATCTGAAAGACATCTCACCGCAGGCAATAGGACACACACAACATTAGGAACATAAACCTGCACTTGTCATGCTCTACTAGTATTACAACAAAGTACACAAGGACAGTTGTGGCACAGGGATACGGTAAAGCATTTTAAATTTTTGTTAAGGGGCTCCATCATTATGGTATACACGCCTTCAAGTGGCAAAATATCATGTTTCTGTTACCAAAAATTAACTAATAAACCAGGCACAGTGCCTTGTAGGGCTAACTCAGCTGAATGTAATGAGTTACAGATCGGCTGCTTTATTCTGGAGAAATAGTACTTTTAATCCATATGCAAATTAACAGTTAAGTGCACCAAGGGTGGGTCCAAGCCACTCTGTGCACCCTTGTTCCTCCTGCTTCCTCTGCCTGCCCCTCCTTCCCCTTGATTGAAAGGATCAGGTTCCTACATAGTCATCTCATCTGACCTTGCCAATCAAGGAGGAACTGGTAGAGAAAATGGGAGTAGCAAGGTTCCACACAGTGCCTTGGGCCCGCCCTAGGTGCACTTAACTGCTTATTTGCATATGGCTTAAAACTACTCTCTTTCTCCAGAATGAAAGAAGGGATCAACAAGTGAAAGGTATCATTACATTCAGCTGAGCTAGCCCTATGAGGCATTGTGCATGGTTATCCATGAATTTCCTGGTGACAGACTCCCCAATTTCTTTGTAGCAATTTTCAAAAATTACCAAAAAGTTCTAACACTTTTCAATGTCCTCAAAGTATTACTCATTTATGCACTTTGCAGAAATCGGGATTTTCCTGCATAGCTTCCATCAATGCCCATAAATAGGCTAGTAACTAAAACCTGGTACACATTAGTTGAGTGCAAGATGTGCCAATGCAAGACAATGGAAGAAGCGCTTTAGTACATCACCCAACCAAACCCCATGCAAGGTTCAGAATACTTCTCATACATCCTTCCCTTCACAACCAGAGCACTTCACCGGTTGTGGGGGGTGACAAGCTGTGGTGTTGTGGACAGGCTCGATTAGGTCAGTTATGCTAGCCTTGGTCTCCCTCTCTTGGATTTTAGTATTGATCTCCAGCTGAAGTTTGCACATCTGCTCTTGGAGCTCATTGATCAGATTGAGTACAGACTACAAAAAGGCAAGGAAAAAAAAAAAAAAAAAAAAGACCTGAAACCAAAAGAACTAAATCACAGAAATCTAAATGTTAAAAAAAGAAATAAATTAAAAACAATGATAGTTGTTCATGCTTTGAGTTTTGGGCTGGGAATTCTTGGGCCCACCAGAGGGCCAATTCTAATGGTGGAACCTTCATGTGCATCCACTTTCAGTTACATTAAAATCATGCAACATACAGGCTATGGTATATTATCTGTGAGCCTGTCCATAAGAAATACAACTTTTAGGTAAATGTTTGGCACCAAAAATCACCCTCAAAAGATTTCTTCTGTTGGACCTTTAGGCCCACAAGAATGTCAAAGTCTACACACACCAGAAGTTCCTTGGGTATTCTGGAGGACAAGTCCTACTTTGCACGCTTCCTAGGGTACTATAGTTGACCTTGACATGCCAACTTGTGGTCCTGGTGACCATATGACCTTGTATTTTCCTACACAATAGGAAATTCTGCAGTAAACCTACATGTAATCAAAGAGCATGAAAGAGCTGAGGGACGGGGAGTTGTCTAGAGGGGTCCTAACACTATAGAGCTGCTGTAGAAGTCCATGCATCACAGAAAACAAAAGTGGCCACTACAGAATTTCCTTTCTCTAACAACATAATATATAGGGTTTATAAATGCAAAGGTTTCAGACCCCTGCAGAGCCTTTATTTCGTTAGGCTGGGATTAAAATTTTCCATTGACCTCTTTGTTTGCTTGTTGTCAGTTCAGCAAGTACAAGGAAGAGCTAAAGCAACTGTGTGAAGACTCCATCAAACTCCTCCTCCTATCTCAGCTTCCTGGATCTCTGGGAATACGTCCCGGTTGAGGACTGTGATATCAGAGTTAACTTCTTAGGGTCAGAGGTGTTCTGCGTTTTTATTTTTCTGGTTTTTGTATTGGATTTATTTTCTGCTGGAAAAGTTATAGTCAACAGTAGCCCAAACGTTGAGCTAATGCTCAACACTTTGAAGTATCAAGAGCTATCGAGGGAAAAGTATAGCTAGCTCCAAATACTAAGTTTTTTTTTTTTAGATGGCAAGGTAGCCACACAGATTAGATTAAAGAAGCATTCACACAAATGTTTTATTCTCTAACCTGTTAGAAAGGTACATGATGTAAACTGTAGTTGCTGGTGACTTATAACCTCCCTTCTGATCCTCAGCTGTGTCATGTGACCAACACTCAGACTTCCTGTTCTTTGTCAGTTGGAGATTAATGACCTATCTATTCATTCCCATAAGACTGACATAGAGGCTCCCATAGGAATATATATCTATATCTGACTTCCTGTCCACGCGTAAGATGCTGTGTTATTTGGAAAGTCAGTATGCTGGCCACATGACACAGCTGAGGATCAGAAGGGAGGTTATAACTCACAAATACCTGGCAGGAAGATTACCTTTACTACAGTTTACATCATGTATCTTGCTAACAGGTCAGAGAATACAAGATGGAGAGAGGGAGGGGAGATCTAATAACTATGTATAAATATATCAGGGGTCAGTACAGAGATCTCTCCCATCATCTATTTATCCCCAGGACTGTGACGAGGGGACATCCTCTGCGCCTGGAGGAAAGAAGGTTTGTACACAAACATAGAAGAGGATTCTTTACGGTAAGAGCAGTGAGACTATGGAACTCTCTGCCTGAGGAGGTGGTGATGATAAGTTCACTAAAAGAGTTCAAGAGAGGCCTGGATGTATTTCTGGAGGTAATAATATTACAGGTTATAGTTACTAGAGAGGGGTCGTTGATCCAGGGAGTTATTCTGATTGCCTGATTGGAGTCGGGAAGGATTTTTTTCCCCTGGAGGGAAGAAAATTGGCTTCTACCTCAGTTTTTTTTTTGCCTTCCTCTGGATCAACTTGCAGGATAAGGGTCCATTCACACGTCCTGTTTTTCTTTCCTGATCCGATCCGCAAATCATGCGGATAGGATGCGGATCCATTCATTTCAATGGGTCCTGAAAAAATGAGGACAGCACTTCGTATACTGTCCACATCCGTTGTTCCGTTATGCGGATCCGTAAATAAGATAGAGCTTGTCCTACTTTTGTCCGCATATGCGGTCCGTGGTCCCGTTATAGTCAATGGGTCCGCAAAAAATGCGGATGATATGCGGAATGCATCAATATGTCATCCGCATATCCGCATTGCAGAAAAACGGAACGGATGTACAATTAGTAAAAACGGAAGGTTTTTGCGGAAACACGGATGCGCAAAAAACGGACCGAAAATCTGGAAAATAAAAATACGGACGTGTGAATGAAGCCTAACAGGCTGAAGTGGATGGACAGAGGGCTTTTTTCAGCCTTATATAAACTATGTCACTATGTGAAAAACAAAAACGTATGCTGACGCTTTCCAGTCTTATAGAGGCCAAGAGTACACGGTATTAGCCTCCATTGGGCTAAGGGGGGCCTATGAAGAATTTGTGACTCAAAGACATGTTTTATCCCTCTCTTGAAGGGTTGGATCTCCACTTGGTACTTAGATGATGCAGAATACTTGTTTCCTAGAAGTTTTATCCCAGAATACGGACAGAACCTAAAAAAAACAAACTCTGCTGCACAGTTCTGAAGTCGCCCAGCAGTTGTCAAAACCACACCGCCTCCCGTCACCCACCTGTCACAGAGCAATGTCCCCAGGCTTCCCCCTCTATTTGGGGTACACATTAAATCATCACGTACACTAACAACATTGGCAGAATTCTTAAGAATCTAAAAGACACAACAGGTTTAACAGGGTCGGAAAACTCCATAATTAACTAAAAAACACACCAATAACCAAAGTCGTTCGGATACCTTTCCTTAAAGATATGATCTAATCCCCCGTTATACAGGTGTCAGAAGAGCGGTGAAGGATATAATTTCCACTTATGGCGTGCTGATGACAAGTGGAAGTGAAATCAATATCTTGAAGAGATTTTATAGGCTCGAGTGTTTGTTACTGGCACATATAAGACCTATAACAGCTGCTAAGTGGTTGGCGTGCCTCGAGAAGCCAAAATCTACGGAGAGGAATCAGATGGAACCTCAACAGGCTGCTGAACGAGACGACCATTGGCGAGAGGGCAGTAAATCTTCTAGGGCAGGAGATGCCAACCTGCAACTCTTCAGCTGTTGCAAACTAAGATTCTGAGCATATCCTGATAGCATACTGGGAGTTATAGTTCAGCTGGTGAGCCGCAGGTTCTGGTGAATGCACATCATACCATGTGAGCGGATGAAGGGGGGTTGTCCGTTGAAAAGAGGAGGTCTGACTGCCGGGGTCCCTGCCAATCACGAGAATTGGGGCCCATGCTCCTCGTTTGAATAGAGCGGCAGACACACAGGCTCGTCTTCCGTTCCATTTAAATCTATGGAACTGCCGGAGATAGTCGAGCATAAGCTTAGCTATCTCCGGCACAGCAGGATTGGCATCACGCACGTGTCAGCTACTCCATTCAGATGGGGAGAACAAGCCCCCGTTCTTGTGGTCGGCAGGGGATCCAGCATTCAGACCCTTGACAATCAGACACTTACTAGGCTGCAGAGATCCCCCTGGTGTGGATATACCTTAAAAAGCATCTGTCAGCCATTTTGTACCTATGACACTGGCTGATCTGTTACATGTGCGCTTGGCAGCTGAAGACATCTGTGTTGGTCCAATGTTCACGTGTCCGCATTGCTGAGAAATATGATGTTTTATTATATGCAAATGAGCCTCTAGGAGCAACGGGGGCGTTACCATTACACCTAGAGACTCTGCTCTCTCTGCAACTGCCGCGCCCTCTGTACTTTGATTGACAGGACCAGGCAGTGTAAATGTGATCACACTTGGTCTTCTCAAAGTGCAGAGGACACAGCAGTTACAGACAGAGCTGAGCCTCTAGGTGTAATGGTAACGCCCCCGTTGCTCCTAGAGGCTCATTTGCATATATTAAAACATTTTTCTCAGCAATGCGGACTCATATGAACATGGGACCAACACAGATGCCTTCAGCTGCCAAGTGCACATGTAACAGGTCAGCCAGTGTCATAGGTACAAAACTGTTGACAGATGCCCTTTAAGGGTTTCCAACAACAGTGCTCTGCACGTCTACAGGTTGTATGCTGTATTGGAAGGTTATTCTTATCTGGATATTTAGGACATAGCCACAGGATATACCATATACAGTAATTGTACAATAGGTATGGGTCTAACCTTGAGGACCCCCTCCTATCTCAAGAACTGGGCCCCGTTGTGTGGTGCGGGGGATGGGGAGTATGGTGCACAGCACTATCCATTCACTATGGGACTTCCATTCTTGGCCATTTTGGGTAGTTCCATAGCAGTAAATGGAGAAAGCCACACATCCCAGTGGCTCTTGTTTTTCTGATCCTCGACAATCCTTCACTAGGTGACCCCCAACCTAACAGGGTCCAGGTAAAGCCCCTTCCACCTTTCAGATCTGCTCTCCAGTACATCTTTTCTGACCAAAAGAGGATTAGATCTTGACTCAATCGGAGACTTGTACACGCAATTTCTTAGGGAATGTTTCCCCTCTCTCCTTCACCAAAATATTTTACCTTTTTTTACTCTCCACATTGCAGAAATACCTCCTGGGATTGCATGAAAACCCATCAAAAGCTACTGTTGACTGATCTAAATGAGTAATAGTCTCCTAGTATAAACAGCTTGTAGCCCTTCTCATTAATACAAATGCAATTGTTTACAAGTGAATCGGCCAGTCATAAATAAAAAGGAAAACCAAAATCAGATCTGTCAACAGCAGCAGGTCTGCTTGTTGACAGTTTCCAGGCACAGATACCATGTACAGTACATTGTAAATATGATCAGGAAAAAAAAACACTAAAAAAGATATATGTATAAAGTATATGCAGAAATGTTGTTTTATTGCATATAAAAGGAAACCATCTTGTGGATGACCTGGAGGGTTGTCAGGCTTCTAATACTGCATTTCTATATTTGTGTCCACTTTAGGGATTTTGAGGTAAATCAAAATCAAATATCTAACAAAAAGAGGTCAGATATAAGGCAGAATGTAGTTAATTCAGCTGAGGGAAAGTTCTGAGAATAGATATGACCGCACACTCATGAAAGACGCTGCATTGGTCGGGATGAAGTGCAGCAGGAGTCGGATGTCAATCTCTGAAAGCTCTAATCATCTGAAGTCCAGCAGATGTGGATAGATATAGATATATACACACATCCATGAATGATGATGTCAGGAGGGCGACTAACCTCTGCCTTGTTGTGAGACTCTTCACAGTCGTCCTTCTCTTTTTCCAAACCGACCAGCTTGATCTTTAGATTTGAAATCTCAGCCATTAGGTCCAGCTTTTGGGTTTCTAGAGAGGTCCGGCTCAGAAGCTCCTACAAAGATAAGATACAGACAAAGACAAAGGTTTGAGTGTTAGATGGCCTTACATGGAGCCCTGGGCTGTAGATCCTTTTGGCATCCCTTCCTCAATATGATGTGTTTAGGTAGCTATGACACATACATAGGGTTGGACTGGCCCACAGGAGCACTAGAGAATTCTCCGGTGGGCCCAGCCTCTGAGACAAAGGTCCAGGCATTTGGCTGTCTTTGGAGCCACTAGGGTCTATTTGCTTGAATCACACTCTACCAGGCTTTATTGATGAAATAGGGGGATGGGCCTCATGAATAATATCCTCTGAAGGGCCCAAGGAGCCCCAGTCTGACACTGCCTATACAGGTGCTCAGGTGGCCTACGTTGCCCACAAAGTCCTAATATGAAGGCTCAATTAAAAAAAAAAAACAAAAAAAAAACGAGCAAACCGAGCAAACAGCTCTATAGGCAACCAAATAACAGAGTTATACAATGTCTACATAATACAGTTATATAAATCATGGAGGTCCCAAGCTTTAGGCACCAGGCTGAGGCCATCGGTGATGCCCACTTTTACCACAGATGTCCCTGGACACCCATAAAGAGAACATGTTATCAGTATGTAGGCTCCCAAACTGCTATCCAGAAAATGACTGCTCATACATGTCCTTTTATATTCTGGGAAAGTCGGCAAAGGTCATAAAGAGAAGTTTGTGATAGGCTAATGAGTGTCAGGAGTCCTTGTTGAGGAACCACCTTCAGCCGCATATGGCACATGTGAGGTGCACTGAACACAGCTTCATCCGCTTGTTGTGCATGCTCTTGGTGCCACTGGAGTACCCAGTCTGTGGGATGTCAATCAAGCCAGGAAGGGGAACTGTCAACATGACTGTTCCAAGGAGAGGTTCCTCCCCCATGACTCCTAACATGAGTTTAGGTAGGTTCAAACGATGGATGTATCCCATGGCAGACACCGCTGTGGAGTTTTAATTTTATATGATGCGGACCCGCTCTTAGGGGGTCATTTATCATTTAAGGTTGTTTTTATGTCTGTTTTAAGTTCGATTTTGTTTTGTGTGCCTGCACCAAATTTATGAAACGGTGCACATTAAAGGGGTTGTTGAAGTTATTTTTTTGTCCTTTGTAGGCTTCTAACTAGTCAAATACAACAGCTTTTCCATACAATTTCTGCTTCTAAAGCTGCTGGTTTATCAGATTTCACTCAGGGTCACATGACCTGTGATGTCAGCTTATCTCCCTGCTAATCTTGTATTCGTGAACAGAGCCTGTACACGAGAGGTCACTGTGCTGGCCACGCCCCCCCGCTCTGCCGGGCTCCTGCTATCTGCTCTCCCTGGATTCTTTCAGATAAAACATTAACTCCTCCAGCCAGAACACACTGAAGGCTTTACAACAGCAGCTGCAGATGTAAAGAGACACAGAATTTGCTCTCTTCACCCTACAGACACAGAGCTGATACTTGTGCTGATCTGGATCTGTACAGTATTGCACAAGAACAGGTAGGGGGAAGACCCTGTGTGTATCAGCAGTGTCATTGTACAGCTGGGACTTGTAGTCCTACACATACAACATTCTGCTGAGTATTCCCAGAAGACATTTCATTCAGGCCAGCTATTGTATTCATTCCCTTTGTACAGCAGGAAGGGGGAGGGGCAGAGATGGTTATTACTGCAGGTAAACAAAGGCCAGAAGAGAATCAGGGAAATGAGGAAATATAGATTTTTTTGCCTAAAACTTGCTTAACTTAGTTATATATTACTGCCCATCAGATTTACAGTGCTATACATTTTTTTTTCATAACTCGGACAACCCCTTTAATAGGATATAGAATATTTCAAATCTGACTGTACCATCCATTCAGGCATCCGGCTCCATTCACATGACCTGCAGCAATCCCGATTCTAGAGTATTATACTGTATGTACGCTATATAGGAATTTCCACTATTCCGGATGTCAGCTATAGGGGAGAAGGAATGTAAAAGTCATTCCATCAGACTCTGACCTACATCTACTAGAGCAGGAATTGCTCACGGTTATGGAGTCAGCGGGGCCCGTTGTGTTCTAGGTGATGTAGAAGTAAATGAGGATTAGGTTTCATGAACTGAGAACATCCATAAATCAGGCTTCATTTATTTGGAAACCTTAGAATAATACTTTCTCCAGAAGCCGGAGAGAGGAAACGACTGTGGACTGGGCCAATTCTTACATGATGGGCAGATTCCTCAGCTCTAGCGCCATGTACAACCTGCGACATCTATGACAACTCTCCACATCTTTGCTTTGAGGGTTCTGATCAAGCTTCCCAGTATATTAGACGTTCATTGTGTCTGCAGGATGGGTCTTGCCATCAAAAATACCAGAACCCCAATGGACCCTATTAAAGTCAGTGGTGCACATTTACTATAATGTTTGTGCTTTTTTAGGCATAAAAACGCATTTTTAGACAGTAATTTTTTTCGCATTTACTACTGAAATTGCGTCTGTTTAGAGGATTTTGCACCTTGTTTGTCTATTTTGAAGTTTTAGACTAATTCAGAAGTTTTCTTTTATTACTTTTTTCTGACCTATATGTAGCTGCGCCTTTTTTACGCTGGGATTTATCACAAAAACAATCCTATTTCTACTCCACCAGGCTGCCGTACTTTTCTTCATCGGTTTGGAGTGGTGAAGTGTGACCTTTTTTTGCATTAAAAGTCACACTTTCAGGGAGACATGCGAATTTTCACATTTGCGCCTTTTTTTCATGCACACACTAATTACACCAGTCTAAGTGAATATGAACCTGTCATACTGAAAAAGAACCAGCAGAGGTCAGACTAAGGGCTCATGCACACTACTGTGTGCTGGCTAGGCTCGCAAACAGCAGGTCCGCAATATACAGGCCACGGCCGTTTTTGCACCGCATCACGGATGCGGATCCATTCACGCAATCTGGAAGGTCTGATGCAGAACGGAGGCACGAAACCCAACAGAGTGCTTCAGTGAGGTTTCTCTCTATGCCTCCACACTGCAAAAAAAGTAGTGCACGACCTACTTTTTTGTGGTGCGGACGGATCACGGACCCATTCAATTTGAATGGGTCTGGATCCATCAGCGGAATGCGCATGGATGTCCCCAATGCACAGAACGGCTGAGCAATGGGGCCTAATAGCAATACACCTAGCTTGAACAGTTATATAGATGGGCAACTTGGGAAGATGGCCAACATCCGCTCTACTCTTATGGTGGTGGGACATGTACTTCATATGGGGCTGCTGAACGTATGCAACTCTACAAAAACACGGTTTCGTACGGTACACCCTAAGGCAGTGGTGGCGAAGCTATGGCACGGGTGCCAGATGCGGCACTCAGAGCCCCCTCTGTGGGCACCTACACCCTGGAAAAAGTCTATGATATAACAATATATCTTAGACTTCTCCTGCCATTCATTAGCGCAGGACGTGCTATGAACTGCACACTAAATGTAGGCAGACTATTACAGCTCAATGATAAAGTACAGCAAACTTCGGCACTCCAGCTGTGGTGAAACAGTAATGATTTATAATGCTGTGAGTTACTGAGTTACTCACATAATGCCGGATCCGGAGAATCGGCTATTCTCTACCAGTTCCATGTGTAAGGCCTCTTTCACACGAGCGTGTCCGGATTTGGTCCGGATGCGTTCAGGAAAATCAGCACGCATCCGCACCAAATCCGCACGCAATTGCAGTCAGTTTTGACTGTGATTGCGTATGTTCTTTCAGTTTTTTCCGCGCGGGTGTGAAGCGTTTTGATGTGTTTATCACGCGCTTGCGAAAAAACTGAATGTTTACAAACATCTCTTAGCAACCATGTGTTAAAACCGCATTGCACCCGCACTTGTGTGCGGATGCAATGCGATTTACACGCAGACCCATTCACTTCAATGGGGCCAGTTCTGCGTGAAAAACGCAGAATATAGAACATGCTGCGTTTTTCACGCAACGCAGAAGTGATGCGTGAAAAAAACGCTCATGTGAAAAGCCACATTAAAATGAATGGGTCAGGATTCAGTGCAGGTGCAATGCGTTCGCATCACGCATTGCACCCGCGCGGAAATCTCGCCCGTGTGAAAGGGGCCTAAATCTAGCTTAATACGCCCCAAGTGCATGTGACCCATAGTTGTCAACTGTCCCTGATTTTCAGAGACAGTCCCAGCAAATTTGTGGTGTACCGGGCTGAAAGTAGTTGAGGCTGCTGTAAACCCTACCCAAAAGTGGACGGTGAGGGGTCGGAGCTCAGAGGTCCTGATTTTTCCAACAAAAACGTTGATAAGTATGGTGACCTATAGGTAAGGCCACATGGGGCAGTTATCCTGCAGAACTGCCATGGTAGCTTCCCGTTTGGCAAATCCGCAGCACACTCTTGGGCACATTTACTAAGTGCGAGTAAAAAAAAACAAAAAAAAACACAACAGGTGTATTGGCAAAGCATGTCTTGCGCCTCATTTATTATCCCTTAATAAATCAGGTTTTTCGTTTTTGGATTCAGTCTGACCTCTAGTGGACATTTTCTTGTAAGACAGGTTCAAATTCACTAAACTGGTCTAATTAGTACGCGCACGGAAATGTGGCTCAAGTGAGCTGAATTTTGGCAATTAGACTGTTTTTAGGACAAAATCTGGTGCACCTACATAAATAGGATGGAAATTAGGTGCAAAGGTTAGAAAGCTTTTGAATTTGTCCGAATATTCAAAATACGCACAACAGGTGCAAAAACAGTTGGTAAATGAGACTTAAAAAAAAAATAAGACAGTTATAAACAGGCACTATAGTAAATGGGCCTCACTGGGGGGAGATTTATCAAAACTGGTGTAAAGGAAAACTGACTTAGTTGCCCATAGCAACCAATCAAATTCCACCTTTCATTTTTCACAGCTCCTTTGGAAAATGAAAGGAGGAATCTGATTGGTTGCTATGGACAACTAATCCAGTTCTACTTTACACTTTTTTTGCTAAATCTCCCCCACCGCATCTGTACAGCCTTATGTATGTGTGGCCCATTATACACGGTAACCAGACAGCCTCAGGTCACCATCCAACAAGTTGGATTTTCTCCTCTCAGATCCGATGGTTTCCGTTAAGATAAGCAGTGCCAGAAATAACAGACAGCCACCCATCGACTCAGAAAAAGGATGACAGCTTTCTACCCATGATGTTTATGACTAAAACAGATATTCGATGAAATAACGAACTCACAATCTGCGGATGTTCATCCGTCTCCTCCTGAAGTCTACTCCATCTGCGTCCGGCCTAGGTTTCCAGACACCACCTGCCGCAGGTAGAGGCAGACAACCCCGGCCAGAGGACGAAGAGAAACGCTGCAGCTAGGAAAACCCTCCAGACAGTGACGGAAACTTCCACGTGGAGCCTCGAAAACTTTTATAGCAACTGCTGCGCTCGGAGGCTGCCAGCAATGTGGAGAGCGCCGGCCGTGGACGGCCCTCAGGAGATAATTAGAAGCCGGGATCTGAAACTAATCTTAGGCTTGAGTTCTCGTTCCTGACCATAGGAGAACACGGAGTGGATAACACAGGCAGCACAGAGCTACTCAGCAAATGAGAAACAAATGTGGAGCCGGGAACAATGGGAACGCTGCCTGCATATGTAACCCTTTTCAGCCTGCCAGATGGAACATACACAGGTTGCAATTCACTGACATGAGGCAGGGGTAGGATTTTTTTTTTTTTTTAGTCGGCAGCATGTGTCTCCTCTGCATCAAGGTATCCTGAGGTCTGGGGCTCACAGGTGGATCAAGGTTACTAGATGGGCTGCACTGATTGCTCGGGCCCTTGGTGTGATAAGCGGCAGTTAACAAGCAGGGGTGGCGTCATCTGTCATGGAGAAATATTAGGCATCTGTGCAGAGGCGGACTGGGAACTTAAAGTGGCCCCATTTTGTAGTCGGTTGCAAATTGATGGAAGGCAGGGTCAGCAATATTGTGGCACATTATACCACCCCAACAAAGTAAAATACCACAGTTCATCACAAAACACATCCCCAAAAACTTCCACTGGTCGGCAGCCATGAGGAGGGCCCAGACGGCCCCCTGGGCATTGGCCCACCGGGAAATTTCCCTGTAAGATCTATTGCCAATCCGCCCCTGCTTCTGTGTAACAAAATAGTAGGAAAATACTGTAGTCACGTAATGCAATAATTTCCTGATCCCATGGTGTGTGGGATCCAAAGCTTTAAAAGAGTTTTCCAAGATTTTTTTTTTTATTGATGACATCATCAGTATCTGATCGGTGGGGGTCCGACACCCAGGACCCCCGCTGATCAGCTGTTTGAGAAGGCAGCAGCGTTTCTGTGAGCGCCGTGGCCTTTTCATAGATGACCAAGTACAGCGCCACACATTGTATAGTGGCTGTGCTTGGTATTGCAGCTCTGACTCATTCATTTCTATGGGGCTGAGTTGCGCCCAGCCCATGTGACCCATGAACGTGAAGTCACATGGCCTAGAAAAAGCTGAGAAAATGCCGCCACACTACTGCCAGTACTGAGGCCTTCTGGGAAAAATGTTTTTAACAGTAGAAATTAATTTCTGAAGCCTATAGGAGCCAATACATTCTAAGGCCCCATTCACACGACCGTATGACACGGGGGCCGCCCGGCGTGTGTTCCGCACCGCTCGGAACACATGGCCGGGCGACCCCATTCAAACTGCCTATACTTGTCCGTGCGTGCTCACAAGTATAGGACATGCTTCATCGGAGCCGCAGCACGGAGCTAGCTCCGTGCCGCGGCTCCCCGCTCCATAGAGGTGAATGGGGCCGCATCTATTCCGCCATATTGCGGAATAGATACGGCCCCATTCACACAGTCGTGTGAATGGGGCCTAATGGTTCCGTAGACGGTCCGCAAAAAAACGGAACGGATATGGAAAGAAAATAGACTTACAGGACACATGGAGAAATCTGCGGGCACGCAGTGCCAACATAAAAGTACAACGCTACTATGCCGCTCACCGTCCTGATGTCAGCTTAGGTAACAGGATCCGCTAACAATAAAGAAAAGGGCCCAAAAAGTATTTGAACCCAAGATAATAAAAGGAGGCCTCAAATCTCCTGTACATAGAGAGGGGGGCTCACCGGCTGCAATCAAAGAATAGCAGGTGGGATTAACATTCCTTGTGAACAGTTGTATCCGCGAGAGCCAAGTATAGACGTCCGAGTGACAGGAAGGGTTACATGATGTACGATTGTTCTATTCTCTGCCATGACTGTAACCGCAGCAATTACAGCACCCCTAGGGGGCGCCACTTTACTCCCCAGCATCAACGCAAATAAATTAGGATTATTATATGCCACTCTTCTCCTTCTTTCTTTTACTGCTCTGTGTTCGTGTCAGTCTTTACTACAGTTCTGGCTTCACATTCTTAAAACAGGAGAAACAGTACTGCCATTGCTTGAATAAAAGCGGTTTTCCGCACCTATAAAAAGACCGCTCACTACTCCTGAAGTGTTTGTTTTAGTACAAACTTGTATTCCACTTGTAATAGCATCTCTGTGTTGTACTGTTCCTCTGTTATTCCTCCTGGACACATAAATTAAACAACTTGGTGTCACCACTGCTGTTGTTGAATGGTTGTGCCCAGAATTTGACATCATCAGCACTGATTAGTCAGCGTGAGAGTGTGTAGGGAGACGCCCCCAGTTGCCTATTCTAGCAGGAATAACAGAGGAACGGTACAATACAGAGTTGTAAGAAAAGATGCTTCAGAATTAGTAAATATATTTTTTAAATTTTTTTATTGTATTCTTGCAGCAGTATGACAGCATAGGACAGGGGTCGGCAAACTGCAGCACCCCGGCTCTATCGTGCTCCAGTTCTTAGAATAGCAGGGGGTAAGGGGTTAGTAAGCCAGGGGTTAGCAATCTCCGACACTCCGGCTCTTGTGAAACTACAACTCCCATTATGCTCCAGTTCTGAGAACAGCAGAGCAAATATGCTGAGAGTTGTAGTTTGACAACAGCCGGAGTGCGGCAGGTTGCTGACCCCCGGCATAGGCAGCACTTGGTACAATAACTAATTCATTCTCCTGAGATCAAAGAAGATCCCAATGTGTTTTGCACATGTCCATCTGTGAAGTGATTGTCTCAGTCCTTTCCTAATTAAATCCAGATGTATTTATAGGGTGAAGTTCACACCACAGGACAATACAGTGGAGAAATATTGCAAAAACAACCCCTCTCATCAAAAAGAAATGCCTATATACCGTATTTTTTGCTTTATAAAACACACTTTTTTTCCCTACAAAAGTTTGGGGAAAATGGACGTGCGTCTTATAAAGCGAATACTAGTGAGCGCTTCAATTATGGAAGCGCTCACTAGTATGCATTAGGTGCTGGGAGAGGGGAGTGAAGCTCTACGAGTGCTTCCTGTACTCACCCTCCCTTGTCTTCCATCTTGGGACCGCAGGCGCACTGTCCTGACCGCGTACAGGGTCAGGACGTAGTGCACGCACTATAACCTGATGCTGTGTGCAGTCAGGTGACCATGCAGCGCCAGCCAGAGAAGACGGGCGCGCGACTTCTAAAGAGACCGTCGGACCCGGAGTAGAGCCGTGGTGCAGGAGAGGTAAGAGAAGTATTTTTATTTTAAGGTCTGATCTGAGGTCTGATGGGGGAGTAGTATGGGGGTCTGACATGGAGGGCTGATATTAAGATTAAAGAAAGTCTGATGGGCATCTAACGAGGGTCTAATATGTGGGTCTCATGTAATGTCCTGATATGGGGGTGTGATGTGATATCCTGATATGGGGGTGTGATGTAATGTCCTGATATGGGGGTGTGATGTAATGTCCTGATATGGGGTGTGATGTAATGTCCTGATATGGGGGTGTGATGTAATTCCTGATATGGGGTGTGATGTGATATCCTGATATGGGGGTGTGATGTAATGTCCTGATATGGGGGTGTGATGTGATATCCTGATATGGGGGTGTGATGTAATGTCCTGATATGGGGGTGTGATGTGATATCCTGATATGGGGGTGTGATGTAATGTCCTGATATGGGGGTGTGATTGTGATATCCTGATATGGGGGTGTGATGTGATGTCCTGATATGGAGGTGTGATGTAATGTCCTGATATGGGGTGTGATGTAATGTCCTGATATGGGGGTGTGATGTAATGTCCTGATATGGGGGTGTGATGTAATGTCTTGGGGGTCTGAGCTGAGGATTTGAAATAGGGGTCGGATCTGACAATTTGATATGGGGGTCTGATCTGAGGATCTGATGAAAAATATTTTTTTCTTATTTCTCTCCTTTAAAAGCTGGTGTGTCTTATAAAGCGAAAAATAGGGGAATATTCCCTTAACCCATAAAGCTGTACATGTACACTCTGCGGATATATGGAGCGGACCTCCGCAGTGAGCCCGCTCCATACGTGGCGGGTGCTGGCTGTATCATACAGCTGGCACCCAGCCGCACTGACAGGAAGTGGTGATCGCCCTGCCCTCACCATTTATCAGGTGCCGCAATCAATGTTCCTGAAAAAATAAAAAAAAGTATAAAATCCCTATGTACCCCCCTTCCCACATTAATGTGTGTTACTAAAAATGTATTGTTTTGCATTGTCACATGCTTTTTAAATGTTTTTTATGTTTTTGTTGTCCAATTTTTTATGTTCCTTTTTGCAGTTTTTACTATGGGGAAAAAATGTGTTTATTATCCTTGCACTGTGACATCACTGTGTGCACTATCCCACGATTGTGACATCACTGTGTTTATTATCTCTGTACTGTGACATCACTGTGTTTATTATCCCTGTACTGTGACATCACTGTGTTTATTATCCCTGTACTGTGACATCACTGTGTTTATTATCCCTGTACTGTGACATCACTGTGTTTATTATCCCTGTACTGTGACATCACATCACTGTGTTTATTATCCCTGTATACTGTGACATCACTGTGTTTATTATCCTGTACTGTGACATCACTGTTTTTACATTACCTGCACTGTGACATCATGTGTTTATTATCCCTGTACTGTGACATCATCACTGTGTTTATTATCTCTGTACTGTGACATCATCACTGTGTTTATTATCCTGTACTGTGACATCACTGTGTTTTACTTATCACTGTATTATTATCCCCTGTACTGTGACATCACTGTGTTTATTATCTCTGTACTGTGACATCACTGTCATGTGTTTATTATTATCCTGTACTGTGACATCACTGTGTTTATTATGTACTGTGACATTGTGTTTATTATCCTGTACCTACTGTGACATCACTGTGTTTATTATCCCTGTACTGTGACATCACTGTGTTATTATCTCACTGTATCATACTGTGAACATCACCTGAGTGCATGTCTTAAAGTGTTATGTGACATTGCTTTTGCCCAATTCCTGTTCTATGACATCACTGTGTGCATCATTCTTCTGTTATGACAGCATTGTAGGAATTACAAAATACAAAGGTTAGTCAGCAGCTCCTGCGATATGAAGTAAATGTGCAGGTGCACGAAAACTACAAAAGTAAAAGAATACACAATGCTGCAGCGCTCTGCATGGTAGGAAATGAAAATAATTAGAAACTATTCACGTTCTGACCTTTCTTCTAAAGGCAATCATGGTAAAAGGGGGCCCTTACGGGGTCTTGCTATGGGGCACCATGGTTATTTGTCACGTCTCTGCTCTGGTGGACCACTCTGACCCTGGTGGTACAAGTTGGGCATAATGCATCTTGTTGGAAGCTATCAAGCTTGAGTTCTTCTCCACTATTGGGTCATCTAATGGTTCCATGCACTTTATGGATGGGAGCTATGTTGTCTTCATCCGGTCACACAGGGGTGCACCACCAATGAGGCCAGGTGAGGCGATCGCCTCAGGCAGCACCAGGTAGGGGCAAGAGGGGGGCAGCAGAAGGGCCATGGGCAATGAGCGCTTTCATTGTGGCAAAGGGGTTAGGTTAAGAAATTGGCATTGGGGGGGGGGTGTTCGCTGTTTCAGTTTTCGCCTTTTTGGCAGCAGAAAGGCTAGGTGCATCATCATCTCTCATTCCCGATCCAATGTGAGTTTATGGCGTTCACTTAGAGTCGATTCCACCACGAGAACGTCTTATGGGTTTGCCCGCTTTCCTACATATTTATAGTCTATTATCGTTATCTACGAGGCATTAGAAGAACTATAAAATGTGAACACTGCAACTTTAACCATCTTGTTCCAAGCCTATAAGCGTTCCTTAGGTTTTTACTAACCACCTCCTACTTACGGCTTTTACAACCGCAAATCCTGTCTTACTCGTCAAGGATTTCGACGCTTTCTGGAAGAACAGCGATCACACTTGATGGAGCTGTAAGTATCAAACAGTCAGTGCCGTCCGACGGCATTGTAACAAAGCCCCTCATTGTCACGCTTAAAAGACTTACACGCTCAAAACAGACCGGCAGCAATAAACGCATAAATAATTCTCCATGGGATTACGTTAAAAGACTCATTTTCTGGCGCGTACAATGACAGCGAGTTCAATCATCCTTTTACATGGTATACAATGGAATCCTTTCAAAAGGGAGCAACAACCACAATTCACTGGTTGCCCGAGGCAGCCATAATAATTACACAGAAAGCAACATGTTTTCCTAAGCTTTTTTTTTTTCTTAAAAGATCCGAAAAGTACAATTAGGACCGTAGGGTGGACGATGGGACTCTGTGCATTATGCATACAGGGAAACGTACAAAATAGCTATCGCTGTCTGGTTAGGCTTGGATGAACATAGACACTGTCTGCACTCATGTGTGAGAGGTGTTTGGATATGAAGAAAGACCTGGAGCATGTGTAACCTGTTGAGCAAGTCCATCCCAAGTACTGACTGAGGTGTTTGTTTCGAGAGGACCCGTCGCCTCTCCTGAAACGTCTTAGCACCTACTCGCATTCCCCTTGTCATAACAGTTCTGGAGCATCTTCTCATATAACTACATTGTACCGTTCCTCTATTATTTTTACTAGAAATCTAAGATGATTAAGAAGCCAGAAGTCTAGAATAAAGGTTCAGACGGGAGTTACCAGCTGGAGTGTATTCCCCCACAGTCTGACGCTATTCAAGCACTGCAGCAAGTTGTAGACTGTGCAGGGACACATCCCCACCTGGTAACACTCAGCTGGACCTTCATTGCAAGCTGCTAGTAAGGCGAGCCTCTGAGAGGCCGGTGCACAGGATGGGAGTGGTAGAGGTTGTGTCACGGTGTAATCTCTCAGGCCGTTGTTCCCTGGGGATCGGCGCAGTGGAAGTGCAGAAGAATGAGCCCAGAAGTGAACGTGCAAATTGGAACTTATGGTCCAATAGCAGCAGATTCCAAGTGCAATTTCTGGCACCAGTTGGAGACAGGTCGGATGCCTGCAAATGGTACCCTGTGGGTATAGGTGCCCACTGTCAAGTTCAGACTTGAACTTTAACTGGATTAGAGGTGATTATGGGTGATGGGTGTCTGAGCCGTAGTCCCTCACCTTGCAGCAGTGTCCAAAATGCAGGATTTTGTTGATCACTCTGCTGTCTTGTTTATCAAATGTTTTCTTGAGGCAGGATTAAGTTGGTCTCTCTGGAGAAGCTACTGGAGAAGCTACAAGGACAGGAGCTCCGTGTTGTGCTTCCTCTCCCTTTCCAAATCTACACAGCGACTCCCCCTCCTGGCAGGAAGCGGGGCCAGCCCATTCCTACCAAGAGGGGAGGAACAGGGTGGTTAGCCTTGTTCCTGCCAACTCTTTGCCATCCACTCAACCTGGAACTTATGGCCAAAACACAAACTACATAATATTACATATAAAGCAATAAACAATTGCACATACTCCCACGGTACTGCACTAGCAATAATTTCATAACTTCTAGCAGGAATAATAAAGGAGTGGCACACCATAGAGTCATAAACATAGATGCTCCAGAATTGTTATTACATGGGAAATGCAAGTAGTTACTAAACCAGATATGTCAGGAGAGGGGACGGATCTTCATAAGCCCGAGGAGCCTGTACTGCAGGACATTGTGTCCTTACTGTTTTGTATGATGGAGAAGTAGGAATATGGAGCTTCTATACACAAGGGTGTAGCTAAAGAGGGCTGGTGGGTCATATACCCTGAGTACTGGGTGTCAGGAAGTGTCACTCTGAAGTTAGGAGAGAACACGTCTGCAATGCACCAAATGATGGGAAATGGCACAATTTGGAAAGCGTATGTGCAGTATGGCCCATAGATTTCAGATTTTGGCTCCAAATTACACAGATTTGTAATACAGCCTTGTGCATGGACTTGTTGGATCCTGATGTGTGCTGTGCAGATGTACACTATACAGTGCAGATCCTTTCCTTTATGTCAAAATGAAGTTCACTACAGTGTAACCTGATGCACCCAACTATAGGTCAGTAGGGTTTATCAGATTTGGGAGGTCTCCACCGCACCACCGTCAAGCCAACGTAATACCAACCACTGGTTGTGTAATACTGTCATCTGCTTCTCAGTTATGTACAGTCATACTCTGCGGGGCTGGACCATAGGTTTGACTAAAAGGATAATGGCTGAGATGCAGCTTAGGTCAGCATCTCCAATCCAATATATCCTGTTCCTAGACGCAGTAATTACATGGGCCAACTCCAGAAATAAGCTTTACATGTGACGGTCTAGACAGGTGGAAGCTGACTGCAACCTTTCCCTTGGGTGCTAAGCACCTTGTCCTAACAGGTCTATAGTGATTTTCCAATAGGATAACTTGGGATAACTCCCTTTCTCCAGACAGCTCCCCAAAGGAGTCTTCATAACTGTAGGATAGACTGCTGGAATCCTGCGCAAGTGGAAGGATCCTGCAAACAGCAACCCACATCTCTGCTTCCAGTAAGACCCTGGATGCTCTAGTGGAGTGGTCCTCTTAAGCATAGCAAGTACATAATCAATGAAAAATCTGCCATATGCTTCCTTTAGGAATTGCTCCTCTATAGTCACTTGAATTGTCGTTTAGGTTCTCAGAATACAGAATATATTAATTGTTATGAACCAGATGTGAATCTGCTGTGTAACTTGAACAGATTTGGCTTGGGGATACTCCTAAGGGTGTCATCTAAGTGGTCCCCCTAGTATTTACACTATAACTCCTCTACAGGGATCTAGACTTCGCTGCAGGAGAACTACCAGGCTGCTACCTCTTGGAGTAGTCTCTGTTCAAGTGACAGCTGACCTATGGGGGTCATGAGACACCAGTGCAGAGTATAAGAACAAGGCCTCTAGTGCACAACACATTGGTCACAATGATGACAATTATAATGAACATCTACTTTAACCCCTCTATAGGGACCTAGACTCCGCTGCAAGAGAACTACCAGGCTGCTACCTCTTGGAGTAGTCTCTGTTCAAGTGACGGCTGACCTACCGGGGTCAAGAGACACCAGTGCGGAATATAAGAACAAGGCCTGCAGTGCACAACACCTTGGTCACAATGAGGACAATTATCATGAACGTCTACTAATTTAAAGGGACACTTCCAGCAAAAAAAAAATTAAAAAATCACATATTAACAGCCTATACGTGAATATTCTATGCATTTATTTTTAAACAACAAATAGGTGGACGGTCTTCTAGATATAATCTTTTAAGATCACTTCATGTATTCCTGTCCTGTCTCTTTAACATCCTCTTTGTATGGACCTTTAGAACGGCAGACTCGCTAGACAGTCTTGTCAGACCATCACTGAGGCCAGAGAAAGCCCCCTTGTAGTAACTCCACTAGAGACTCACACATTTCCCTAATCAATACAATGCTCTTCTGTGGGCATCTTTATATGGGCCTATCAAGAGAACAACAGAGCTGTCGTACTGTCATCCCAATTCTACACCTACTATTATGAGGATTGATCTTCCCCAACAGCAGCAGTAACCTGACAATGGATTACCTGTCTACATAGGAGATCTATCTCTCTGTGCTGACTCCTACAGGATGAGATTTAATATTTCATTTTCAGTGGCACCATACGGGCGACATGAAACAGAAAAACAACCAAAAATTCTAAAAATATTTTTTCAGAAGGAAGTGTCCCTTTAAAGGGGTTGTCCCATGAAAAATATTCTACATTTTTCAAACCAGCACCTGGACCTAAACTTTTGTAACTGCGTGAAATTAAAAATGTAGCATAGCCACTGAGTTATTCAATAACTTTGTTTGTTCTTTTCCTTATTTATCTGTCCACCTTCCTAAGGCGGTTGCACACGCTCAGTTCCATCCATCAACTGCCACCAGCTATAACTACTGTTAGATGCTGTGACAGTAACAGGAAGAGAACTGCAGCAGAAAAGACACACCCTCTGAGCTGTGATAGGGAGAGAGCTACAGCAGAAAAGACACACCCTCTGAGCTGTGATAGGGAGAGAGCTACAGCAGAAAAGACACATCCTCTGAGCTGTGATAGGGAGAGAGCTACAGCAGAAAAGACACACCCTCTGAGCTGTGATAGGGAGAGAGCTACAGCAGAAAAGACACACCCTCTGAGCTGTGATAGGGAGAGAGCTACAGCAGAAAAGGCACACCCTCTGAGCTGTGATAGGGAGAGAGCTACAGCAGAAAAGACACACCCTCTGAGCTGTGATAGGGAGAGAGCTACAGCAGAAAAGACACACCCTCTGAGCTGTGATAGGCAGAGAGCTGCAGCAGAAAGGACAAGCCTCTCTTTGAAAGCACACGCCCCCTGAGATGCCAGTTCTAGCAGAGCATCTGGGATAACCCCTTTAAGGACAGAAGACTCCAGGTAAACACAGTGGCTATGTGCAATCTTACCTGCTGGAGCATTTCCTCGGTAGCATTAAGTTTTAAATGATGCTCCTCTACGCAGGATTCCAGATCCCGGATCTTGTCGCCTTGGGCCTCCACCTGATCGGTGAGGACGCTCACCTACAAGAGCAAGGACATGAAGGAAGACAATGTGAGACTTGAGTTTGATCCTTGACAAACTGTTGAAAGCAAAAGCAGAAGGCAAGACACTTCCCCTTCTAAGCTCGCACGTCCTAAACTAGCAGCAAGGTCGCTCTTACCTCCTTAATTCTGAGATTTCGTGTGCAAGCAGAAGACGAGGCGCAGCTTCCTTCTGCTGCCTTCGGTTTCACAACTCAGTTTCTTGCAACACTGAAGCAGTCTCGGGCGAGAGAAATATAATGGCTCGGGCTCTTTCGACTCTCTGCTTTATGTGGAAAAACAATAAAATCTTTCTTCGCGGAGCAAATTGTTTTACTTTTGACAAGTGGAGCGGAGAGCCTTACCTATCCATAAACAGCCCCGGTGGCAGCGCGCGTCATGTGTGCGCTGGGCATGTTTAAGCACTTACTGAGCGTTTCCTAACTTAGCAAGTTACTACACGAGCGTAAGGAAAACCCAAGAGGGGAGTAAAAAGATTTACCGAGGCAAATGAAATAGTCAACTCAATAGATTAAGGCTTTGAAGCAACAAGTCTGCACATCAAGGCCAAGAGGCTGCTAATAAGCCCGAGCATTTATATTGGTTGATATAGTTCTCGTTCCTGCTTCCAGGGTGTTACACTTGGCAAGGGCACAGTACTATTACCGTACTAGAGCAGGAATGCCGTTTTGACAGATGCCCCTCCATGTGTAGAGACAGGTTGTATTGGGTGGCACAGCTGTTGTGGAGTAACCTTTCGGCACATCTAGTACTTCTAAATATCACAGGCTCCTTCTAGTGACTGGCAAAGCAGGTGGTTTGGGGACTGTCTCTGATTGTCCACAACATTATTGTTCTCTGGGACTTAAAGGGGTTGTCCGACCCCTCCCAAGCAGGGGCGTAACTACCATAGCGGGAGACCATGCGACTGCTATGGGGCCCAGGACCTAGTAAGGAGCCACATGTGGGGGGCCTGAACTTCACACAGTTGAGGACACTGATGTCCAATACATCCAGACTAGAGTTGAACTAATCGATGCATACAAATGGAATTTGATAAAAAAAAATCAGCCTCCTTGAGCAGTGAGGGACTGGCCCTGCTGCTCAAGAGACTCCCCCTCTCCCTCGATTGAAAGGGCCAGACATCATGCCTGACCCTGTTAATCTTGCGCCTGTGCCATTGCTCTGAGTAGTGGTGGAAGTGCAAAGGCTCTGCTGCTACTACCTGAGCAAAGCAGATGCTCCATGTGCAGGCGCCTCTATACTTTTTGATGTACATAGATGTGAGCGGCGCATGGACAGTTGGCATTTGCGCATCGAGTTGTTCATCACTAGTCGAGGATAATTACTACAAGCCTAATTCCCAACATTTAAAATCCTCATTCACGGGACATTGAGAGTTCTACCCCCATAATACGCCAATAAAATGGCCACAAATTCTTACAGAAAAAAAAAACATTTCTGGGCACTTTTGCATAGTCGCCCTCCCATGAGGTACGCTTGGCTGACTCACTACAAGATCAGGCACATTGTAACTTCATCAGTGTTGTGACCAGACCTATAGTGTGCACCAGGGGCGGACTGGGGACTTAAAGTGGCCCTGGAAAAATACTAAAAGTGGCCCCGTTTTGTAGTTGAGTCCAAATTGATGGAAGGCAGGGCAGTAATACCATATTGTGGCACATTATACCACCCCAACAGAGCCAAATACCACAGTCCATCACAAAATACTGCCAGCAGCACAAAATACATCCCTAAAAACTTCCACTGGCCGGCCATGAGGCAGGCCCAAGCTGCCCCCTGGGCATCGGCCCACCAGGGAATCTTCAGTGTAAGGTCTATGGCCAATCCGCCCCTGGTGTGCACCACGGCGAGCAGTGAAGGATATCCAGATAGCAATGATTTTCCTTTAAAAAAATTTGTGAAGGAACGGCATGAGAGGTATTCCAGTGATTTCATCTTTATGTGAGTTGATCGATGGCCAAACTCAGTCAGGCCTACTTGACAGCTGAGCCCGGAGCTACGGCTTCACGGAGCCCGTCCTCCAGTGACTAAGCCGGTGATTAACTATTTGGAGCCTACCCAGAGACATTCTTCTGATGCCTCCTGGTTGTAGGAGGAGACACGAGATTGTCTTCTTATTTCAGTCTAATTTTACTCAGCAATAGACTGGCCAGAGACATCAGCAAGAACCACCGGCAATCTGACCATCTCTGAGGGCTGCCAGACAGTACCCCAATATTTTATCTCTCTGGTCTTATTCTGTTCTACCTGCAGTAAAGCTATCTGGCAGAAGAACCATCTGGCGGAGTTTACTGTATCCAGCCTATCCAGATACTGCCGATACTGGTAGATCCCATTGACTATAATGGGATCTGAACGATTTTCGGCATGAGCGCCGGGTTTTGGCTGCATAAAAACTGGTGCACACACTGGTTTTTGTTTGGCAGAGACCCAGCACTCATCCCGGAAACCGTCCGAGACCCCGCCGGATCCCATTATAGTCAATAGTCTCCGGTGGTGCACGACTTTAACCAGCTAGTGTGGATTTGGTGAATCCGGTGATAGCTTTACCGCAGGTGTGAAACTAACCTAACCTCATGAAGAGCCGTCCAATGACTTCACGATAAAAAAACAAACAAACATAAAAACGCATTAACAACCCTTGCTTTTGTTTTTACGTCTTTCAATAGGATTTTTGGCTGTGTTCGCCTTTGAATTTAAAGGGATTTTCTGGTACTCTTATATTAATGAACTATCCTCAGCATAGGTCATCCCTATCAGATTGTGAAGGAGGGGGGGGGGGGGTTGTCCTACTCCCTGCACCCCCGACGATCAGCTGTTTGAAGAGGATGTGGTTCTCCACTGAGCGCTGCGGCCTCCTCCCTGCTCACCAAGCACAGCGCCGTACATTGTATAGTGGCTGTACTTGGTATTGCAACCCAGGCCCATTCACTTGATTGGGTCTCAGGTGCACCTAGGCCATGTGACCAATGAACGTGACGTCACTAGTCTAGGAAGAGGCCACAGCACTCACGTCGTACCCCGCCGATCTTATGTGGTTGACCTATGCTGAGGATAGGTCATCAATATATAAATCCCGGAAAACCCCTTTAATGCTGTTATACACGTGAATTCTCAATTTACTCATAAAATATAATGTTCTCCTCAGTATCTACTTACCTGTAAAATAAGAGATTCCTTGTCGCCTTCCAGACGCGTCAGTCGCTCTTGATACGTTTCATTATTGACGACTGTATGGTTAACCTTGGAGAAAGGCAAAAATACTTATCAGTCAATAGCAGGAAATGGTGGGTAACGCACAACATGCTGATTGATTATCATACAGTAAACATGAAGGCCTGTCCAGCTTCTTCTCTAGTGCCCTTTCAGTCATTACATACAGAGAGATAAAGAGAAATTCCTTTGACTCAGTTAAGCCTGCTTCTGTAAACAGATCCGGCAGGCTGTTCCGGCCCGGGAACATCCTGCCGGATCCGTGAACATCGGTTGCTACCGTGCGCTGCCGAGATACTGTCCGGCCCCATTCACTATAATAGGGAGTGGCAGAGACCTGGCCGCAACCCAGCAAATATGCCAAGGAGCTGCCGGACAAATACTACTGCACACAGCAGTTTTCTTCCAGCCGCTTCTTGCCATATTTGCTGGGTAGCGCCCCAAATTCCACTGGTCCCTATTGTAGTGAATGGGGCAGGACAGTATCTCAGCAGCGCACGGAATTTACGGATCCGGAATCGGAACAGCCTGCTGGATCTGTTTGCAAAAATGTGAAACAGGCCTTATTCACTAAAAAAAGCAAAAGGAAACTTTCGCTTTAGACAAAAACATCTTCCCCTTATTGCTACATGGTCACAGACAAGCACATATTTCCCATGCAAAATTGCTTTGATTGCGGAAAATATGGTTTATTTGCTTTACTAAGGCGACCACTAATGACGAAAATTGGGGCGTGAACGATAAGTAAACTGTTTCAAAAACTGAGCTCCTCAAGATCAGGAGTGTAAGAGTGGCTGCACACGGTGCAGATTTGTGTGCAGAAAATCTGCAACAAATCTGCACCACAACCGCACAAAAACCGTACATAAATCCGCACTATTTATTGTGGTTTTGGTGCGTCTTTTATATGGTTTTCAACAATTGACATGCTGTGGGTTTTAAAATCCGCACAACAGGTCAATTTCTGCACCTAAGAGAAAAGGCAGAGTGTTTGTGAGATTTGTGTAATCTCATTCACTTTGTTGGTAATCATTTGCGCTGCGGTTTTTCCGCACTGTGTGCAGCCACCCTAAGGGCCCGTTCAACGAGTGGGGTTCACAGTGTAATTTTGGCGTGGACGTCCGTTAAATTCCACCAGAAACCTGTCAGCACCTGCGTCCTTTCTGCCTCCCATTCAACTCAATGGGAGGCAGCGTTGAGGATTGCAGAGTGGCGGCTTATAGCCGCAGCGAGAAGGGTCGTGTCGGTTCTCCACGGCTACGGATCTAAAGCCTCCGCTCTGTGGTCCTCAGTGCTGCCTCCCATTGAAATGAATGGGAGGCAGAAAGGACGCAGCTGCTGGTTAGATTCTGACAATGTTTTGGCATGGCTGTCTGTGTGAATGGGAAAAACATAGAGTTTTTTGGAAGAGGTTTTGAGGCAGAAGATCTGCCTGCTGGATTTTCAGCCAAAACCAGAAGTGGATCCACCAGGAAAGAGAAGTATAAATCCTTTTTTTTAAATATTTCTGATTCCTTTCAAATACTTCTGAATTCTCCTGCAGGCAAATTTGTCTCAAAAACTCCTCCAAAAAACTCGTACACTAAGGGCTCATGCACACGGCCGTTGCCCGGCCGTGGCCATATTGCGGCCCGCATATGGCGGGTCCGCAATACACGGGCACCGGTCTTGTGCACCCCGCATCACGGATTGTGGACACATTCACTTGAATGGGTTAGCAATCCTGGAGATGCGGAACAGAGGCACGGATCGGAACACCACGGAAGCAATACGGCGTGCTTCCATGGTGTTTCTGGCTGTGCCTCTGCAACGCAAAAAAGTAGTGCATGCACTACTTTTTTGTGGTGCAGACCGCGGGATGCGGATCGCGGATCCCATTCAAGTGAATGGGTCCGCAAACCGAAAGCGGCGGCCCCGCGGTCAGTGCCCGTGCTTTGTGGACCGCAAATTATGGTCCACAGCATGAGCACTGACAGCATACGTTCGTGTGCATGAGCCCTTAGAGAGACCATATATTAAAATGTCATCTCATTAAAAATATGTACACCCCTCAATAAACCATAGAATTCTATGGGTCCATATTGTACCGATGAGCCACAGCATATGAGAGACATATTCTACAGTGCCTCCAGGGAGGATATGGTACCACAAGGAGGAACCATAATGCTGCACATAACCATAGGGACTCCATGTGCCTACAGGCTCCGAGTTCATGGCTTTCTCTTGTGCACAATATCTCGCTCTACTCAAAAGTGAAAGATTTTATTATGATGTCCATCCTGCCCATGCCCATAATACTCTCAGAAATCTTGGAAGCCGAAATATGGGGAGATGTTTGGTTGGATTCTCACACTATAGAATTACCTGATCTGACTCTGTGACTGCCTGTAATATAGAGGAATACAGTGGTCAACTGTGATTTTCTTGCCCTAATCATCCATATATGGTCAAAACAATTTATTTTTGACCCATGACCCAGCTGGGCTACTGTCTTATCTGAAGATCTGGAGATTTGGTCTCCAGAGGCCATTGACCTCAAAGCCAGGCAACATGACAACCAGATTCAACAATCTTGGCTCTTGGAAAGTCTTGGAAAGATCTCAACACAAATAAAAATGCACGCTATCATGGGAGCAAATTCTTTTTTTAGAAACCAAAAAATGCGCTTGACTAATGTTTTCATATTTCAGTAAAGCATTCCAAGGGTCAGAATGTTAGACTGGTGACTGCTGAGAGATTTTCCCATGACATACATTTCAGAGTAAAGTCTTCTCTAGGATCTACAAATATCTCAAGCATTGCTTATAGGGGGTAGGGGGAGTAGCCTTCAGCCCCTGTAATGGTTAGCTCTGTATGGACACACGAGTCACCACATTTCTGAGATATTTGCTTTACATGGCTATCATCTATTGAATTGTTGGCGGACAATCCAACGTGTTTCGGTTTTCACACCTCCTAGCAGTTATGAAGAAGTGTCTTCGAGCACAGCAGAAGTTGATTTATAGTAGGTTGGTTGAGGCCAACCACTGAGGAATGAAGTTACAGAGACATTCCAGAAATCATCAGTCTATAGATCAATACAAGGCAGTCTCTATATACCGTAGTCGTCGTTGGTGATCCAACACCATCCAACGAGTACAACGGCAGCAGCCACACCCAAGCCCTGGCACCTGAGGTGACCCAAAGGCACCAGTATTACAAAGGGGACATGGCAGGTGGTGGAGTCCTGTTATAGATTTTGCATTTGGGGCCTATAACCTACCACTGTACTTGGAGAGGCTGTTCCCAAGGCTTCCGGCCACCATAGAAGTATGGGGTGATATGTGTAGGGAGCTTGGTTCTGCAATGGCGTTTAGGAAGAAGCGAGTCGTCTGTGGCTAAGGACCAGCCGAATGAAACTGGATCAAGAGACAGGGATCACTGGAAGAGTGGAGTGGGCCTTGTGACCCACACTCAGCACTTTAGAAGTTGCCTGATACTGAGGTTCTTGCAACGTTCACAAATGTGGTCTACCTCTCCATCCATGGGACTTCCAGAGATATTCGAGTGCTGCACTTGGCTTCTCTACCGCAGTCCCATAGACTTGAATGGAGAGGCATATTGCATACTTGGTCACCGTTCCATTCACTTGGAGGACCTCCACCGATGACAAGAATGGAGGTCCACAGAGTGAATGGAGCGGTGACCAAGCCCATATGCCTCTCTAGCCACTGGATCTCCATTGATAAGACTCTTGTCGCCTATACTGTGGACAGTTGAGAAGTTGTTATGGTGGGACAACTCCTTTGAGGAGTAAATGATAGCTTTATTGATGTCCAATGGTGCAGGAAGTGGTTTACAGAGAGGTAATGGGGCCCATAGTAAATATTAAAATAGCACTCCTTTCTGGTCCTGGTTGACACTGACCTACTACTCCTAACCTATATAACCTAAGTCTGTCCCACCCGGGACAAATGGACTTGGTTCTTTCTTCTTCTCCTTCCTATAGACCCTCGTTTGTAGGACCTGTGGAGAGGAGATCCTGCTCAGGTGCTCACCATCCATTAATATAAGGGATGCAGCCAACTTGATCATGGCTCCTTCATCTTCAGGGGCACATAGCACCATGGTTTACCTCGATGGCGGTGGTTAGTGATGAGCGAATCGAAGTATCTGAAGTGGACTTCGATCCGAATTTCAAGGAAAATTCGATTCGAATTTCCTTGTGCTTCGTGGCAACGAATAAATTTTCCCTGAAATGACGGTAAAAAAACAAAAAACATGCCTCAACCGTTTGAGGGCGAAGAGGCCATCACGGCCGTCTTGATTGAAGATCCTGCGCAAAATCTCATGTGTGGTGACATGTGACATCACCACTCCGGCCAGCATGATGAGGTCATCACGTGCCACAGGAGATTTCCATAGGGACCTTCATTCAAGTTGGCTGCTGCGGCCTTTTCGTGCTCTCATGGATAAGGTAAGTATTATTATTATTATTTTTTTACTGATTAAGCCCTAATTTGGTATCTTAGATGCTGTGATCAGCCATGAATGTGACGTCTGAGGGTTTTCTTAACTTCGCTCATCTCTAGTGGTGGTTATAACCTAAGAAACAGGCCCATCTTGTCTGTCATGGTTGAATTAAACTATTGTCCCCCCCCCCCCCCGTAAATCTCTCAAGAAATAAACGCAGCAATTACACATTGACCTGAATCAACAAGATAATCCGAACAAACATCAGACAAGATGGCAGGTGACGGGGCTGAGCAGAAATGTGACCGTGGTCCATAAAGCCATGAATGGTATCTGCAGATGAAAGGATGCCCAGCGTGGTCACTCATGATGGATGGTCTGGAGTTATTGGATGTCGACTTGCTTCCATGACTGGCAAGTTTAGAAATGAGGAATTTAAAGGCGCTCTTATACCACCGCTATATACAGATAACCCTGCAGGCCAGGGATCAGCGACCTCCGTCACTCCAGATGTTCTGAAACTACAACTCTCAGAATGTTCCATTCACTTCTATGGGAGCTGTGAGAACAGCCGAGCACATTTGCATGCTGGGAGTTGTAGTTTGACAGCAGCTGGAGTGCTGAATGTTGCCGATCCCTGCTGTAGGCGGTATATGGAGCAGTTCATTAATCTGACAAGAGAATTACTGCATGCATTGTAGGGTGGTATTACTTAGACGATGAATAGCAATTTTATTTGGGCATTACATGGCAGGATTGTGTGGGCAACATATAGCAGTGTTATGTGAGCACTATATGGTAGTTTTATTCGAATACTGTATAGAGGTAGCATTTAGGCTTTGTATGGCGGCGTTATTTAGACACTGAATAATCATTTTATTTGGGCATTATATAGCAGCATTGGTTAGGCAATATACTGTATAGTGGTATTATGTGAGCATTATATTATAGTTTTTTTAGAGGTATAGAGGTATAATTTGGGTACTGTATGGTGGTATTATTTAACGTTGAATAACAGTTTTATTTTGCCAATGCCTGACATTATGGCAATATATAGCAGTGTTATGTGAGCAATGTATGGTACTTTTATTTAGATACTGTATAGTGATTGCATTCAGACTTTGTATGGTGGTGTTACTGTATGTAGACACAGAATAATAGTTTTATTTGGGCATTACATGGCAGCGATGTTTGGGCAATATATAGCAGTGTTATGTGAGCACCATATGGTAGTTTTATTTGGATACTGTATAGTGGTTGCATTTAGGCATTGTATGGCAGTATTACGTCGATGTTGAACAATTGTTTTATTTGTGCTTATGTGAGCACTATATGGTAGTTTTATTTGGATACTATTTAGTATTTAGGCATTCTATGTTGGAATCATATAGATATTGTAACAGTTGTATTTGGGCATTACATGGAAGCACTATGTGGCCAATATACAGCAGTGTTATATGAGCACTATATGGTAGTTTTATTTGGATAGTATATAGAGGAAACATTAAGGCCTTGTATGGCAGTATGATTTAGATATTATATGGTGGTATTATTTGGCAGTGTATGACAATGTTTGGGTATAAATAAGTGGGTAAAAAGTACGTCATTTGCTTGTTGTCCAGGGGAAAACATTTCATAGACAACTGTCCCTGTGTCGCTAAAAGTAAATGTGAGCATTTTTCCGCAATCTCGTCTCCTGCAATGCATCCTCTCCCATATACATGCATCCTTGAAAACAGATTCTTTCTGCGCGGTGGATACCAGTGGTCTGCAGGTTAACCTTACACCCCAGCATCTTTGGGTTTCACATGCGTTGGAAGAGCAGATGCACCATAAAAACACAAGTTTGCAGAGACTGCAGCGCACACTTCTTTTTACATCTCATTTTTTGTCCTTTTTTTTTATTTTTTATTTTTTACAAATATTAACTATTCTAATAAAACTACAAGCACAAAGACAATAAGTCATCTGCTTCTAATCACAGACCTCGTTCTCCTAAGATCGCCTTCTTTGAAGATGCCTTATAAGGGGAGGAAGGAGAACTCTGTATACTGTATACGTCAGTAAGGAACAGTCAGGAATAGGTAAAGATAATACGTTTAGATCAACACTGGGGGCAATCTGGGATTTGGAATTTACTGAGTAAATCCACTCTTGTTACAGATTACATATAGAATTAACCTACAATGGTTACAAAGTAACTTTGTAAAAGCATTGTATAATTTATCTTGTACTGAACCTGTGTTAAAGCCTGTAGTATAGATCAGAGCTGCATTCACAAATCTGGGGCTTGAGAGCTGAAATCTGCCAAGTCTGTTTTGGTTCAATTTCTATAGAAAGCTTGCTCTGATGATTTGCATTCTGGCAAGTGTCATGTTGACACCAAAAACTGCATAGTAGTAAGATGAAGAATAAACTATAAGTGGCTAACGGTATGATTGACAACAAGCTTGGGAACTGTTCCTATTAACAACCAGTAAAATTCTGAATGCAGCTCTGGAGTATAATACAGGATGTAACTCAAGATCAGTACAGGATAAGTAATGTATGTACACAGTGACTGCACCAGCAGAATGGTGAGTGCAGCTCTGGAGTATAATACAGGATGTAACTCAGGATCAGTACAGGATAAGTAATGTATGTACACAGTGACTGCACCAGCAGAATGGTGAGTGCAGCTCTGGAGTATAATACAGGATGTAACTCAGGAACAGTACAGGATATGTAATGTAATGTATGTACACTGATTCCACCAGCAGAATAGTGAGTGCAGCTCTGGAGTATAATACAGGATGTAACTCAGGATCAGTACAGGATAAGTAATGTATGTACACAGTGACTGCACCAGCAGAATAGTGAGTGCAGCTCTGGAGTATAATACAGGATGTAACTCAGGATCAGTACAGGATAAGTAATGTATGTACACAGTGACTGCACCAGCAGAATAGTGAGTACAGCTCTGGAGTATAATACAGGATGTAACTCAGGATCAGAACATGATAAGTAATGTAATGTATGTACACAGTGACTGCACCAGCAGAATAGTGAGTACAGCTCTGGAGTATAATACAGGATATAATTCAGGATCAGTACATGATAAGTAATGTATGTACACAGTGACTGCACCAGCAGAATAGTGAGTGCAGCTCTGGAGTATAATACAGGATGTAACTCAGGATCAGTACAGGATAAGTAATGTATGTACACAGTGACTGCACCAGCAGAATAGTGAGTGGAGCTCTGGAGTATAGTACAGGATGTAACTCAGGATCAGTACAGGATAAGTAATGTATGTACACAGTGATTCCACCAGCAGAATAGAGAGTGCAGCTCTGGAGTATAATACAGGATATAACGCCTGTTCAGTACAAGATAAGTAATGTATGTACACAGTGACTCCACCAGCAGAATAGTCCAGGAAATACGGTCCATGTGACGGTCACATTTCCCAGACCAGCAGCGGCTCAGATGACCTGAACTCACTCCAACACAATGATCTAAGATGCTGTGAGTTCCAACCTCTACTCACCACATTACCGTATTTTCCGGACCACACACGCTCATGAAACGGGACTGATATTCAAGATCAGTGAGGAGTTTTTCTGATTCTTAGATAAGTGGTTCCATCATAAGTGATCAAGGCCCCTTGTGGTATGGATATCATGGAAATGGGGTCCCCACTCAGAACCCACCTCTATATACCACAGTAGAAATCCAGTGGGACACTTGGCACAACAGTGCATTACTTGGTCAACTAAATGGGCAACTGGTGGCACTATATGTGAATACTTTGGGAAGAAATGTGTGGTCAATGGACGTGAGAAATGTTATCTAACCAGAGTTTGGCTAGAAGTAAATACAATATTGTATCAAAGTAAATACAATATTGCAGAAGCTGCACTGAATCCTGCTCTACCTGTGGATTTTACAATCTATGTGTAGCACAGCACCACCTTGTGGCCAATCCTGCCAGGCACAACATCACACTTTTTTATTTTGGATTTTAAATCTGAACCTTTTTACTAAAAGAACTATTTTAATCCACACAGAAAAAATGGTAAAATCAACAGATGTTCCCACTTTGTGAATTCTATTGACATGTGCTGGGTGACAACCATTATGAGCAGCCGTTTCAGGGCTCACTGGTGTTGACGACTAGCTTTACACACAATGTACATGCCATATACTGTAAATATGCTTGCTTTACAGAGCTATATGTTTTCATTTTCTAGTACTGCTTTGCTCGGGTGTCAGTAGTCACTGACATTCTGGCATTCTATTCATCAGCAAACAGCATTAGGATAAGCAGCTCTAAAACCTACATCTAAATATAAGATTATATACAGTAAGTCTTTTCTGCAGTACCTATATCAGGCATGCTCAACCTGTGGCCCTCCAGGTGTTCTAAAACTACAACACCCACCATACCCTGCTGTAGGCTGTTAGCTGCATGCTGGGAGTTGTAGTTTTGCAACAGCTGAAGAGCCGCAGGGTAGGCATCCCTGACTTAGATCTATAGAGGGACATATAGAATCATATCTGGGGCTACATACAGTTTGTGGTTCGTCCAAGACCTGGTCCCAACACTATAGTGGTTGTCCACTTTGAGATAAACCTTTCCCTGGCGGCTGGTTTGATATTTGATTATCCAAAGGGATTCTTGATTAGGACCCCTCAGGAACCCACTGATCAAGGAGGACTTACTGCTTTTATTTGGTATCTGCATGGGAAGTGTTTTCAATGGAGGCCTAGAGCTGAGGGTTGTTCTACACGTGTCCTTCTGCATTGTGGGACCCCCTGTATTACTGCACTGGATACCCTATATAGGATGGTACGAATGTGCAGTTAACCAGTAAACAGGTCCAGTACTGACACCAACCGTCTTCACCTCATCTGCCCTCCATCTCCTCTACCTTCCAGGACCACCATACATCCATCACCCTCATCCTGAAGGCTCTATACATGACATGAGGAGGCCATTCTCAGTCCTATATTATACACCCAAGTGCGAAGGACCTTACAAATATACCATGATCCTTCTATTTCCTGCAAAAGTTCTTCCAACATCAGGTCCTGCTCCACCTTACGTCTCGGCTTTCAGCATCTTGCTCATCTTCATTCCTTTGCTTACAATAAGACATTGTCCCTGTCACAAGATGCCCTGCCCTCGATGACATAATGAGTAATGAGCTGCAGATCTGATATATCTGGTGTGGATCCTGAGACTCCTCTGACAAGTTATTAAGGCTAAAACCTTTTTTAAGAAGCAATACCTTATGAAGCATATAGCGGTATAGTATGGCCCCATAGACTCTTATGGGTGGTGTATTACCGTACAGTACAACAGAGGTTGTACAAGCCAAAACATGGACGTTTGCCCTTTAGAGTCTACCTTTTTTTTTCTCCCAAAAACAGTGCCACGCTTGTACGAAGGCTGTGCCTGGTATTGCAGCCTCCATTTGCTTGAATAGGGATGAGCTGCAATACCAGATATAACCTGAGGACAAGTGTGGCGCTGTTTTTGAAAAAAAAAAAAATCAGTTCTATTTTTAAATAGGGGATAACCACTTTAAAAGGGTATTCCAGTTATATCAAGTTATCCCCTCTCCATAGGATTAGTGAGGGGGGGTCCTACCACTCGGACCCCAACCGATCATGAGAAAAGGGGCCCCAAATGAAATTGAACGGAGGGGGTAGTCAGAAATGCAGAGCCAAGCGCTGTACTCTGCTAACTCCGGAACTCCCATAGAAATGAATGAAGCGGTCACGTGCATTTCCGACAACGTTCATTTCAGGGGGGGCTCCTCTGGGCTTTGGGACCCCTGTTCACATGATCGGTGGGGGTCCCAGTGGTAGAATCCCACCGATCTAATAGTTATCCCATATCCTGTGGATAGTGGATAACTTTATATAACCACAATACCCCTTTAAAGGGTATTCTCATCTTAGACAATGGGGGTTTATCGCTAGGATATGCCCCCATTGTCTTACAGGTGTGGGTCCCACCGCTGGGACCCGCACCTATATCGAGATCGGAGGGGGGAGCGCTGCGCCTGGAGGACCCCAGGTTTCCCGGGGTCCGGCCACCACCAGGTGAAGTTCCCCTGCTGCTCCCATAGGGACCCACACCTATAAGACAATGGGGGCATATCCTAGCGATATGCCCCCAATGTATAAGATGACAATAACCCTTTAAGTCTTGCAGTGTAGCAGGGCAGACATAGAAATGAACACTGGTGGATTTTTGAGATTCTGGGGTCACAGTCGCAGCAAACAGGCGAGTTACGCTGCGACCCTAATAATTTCTATGGCTGCCCGGCTACACTGCGCTACTTGGGTGTGCTACCCTAAAGGTATTTGTCCGCCCACCACCCTGTTGATTTCCATCTAAAAAATATAAAAGATTCACGGAGGCTGACTGCACGGTTCTCCAGTCTGTTGCCAACTACCTCGATGACGATATTGAAAGCTATTGGACACAATTTTTCTTAAAATCAGAATCCCATTGAATTTACTAATAATAATCTTTAATTATATGGCGCCAACATATTCCGCAGCGCTTTACAATCAGGGGGTACAAAGAGAGTCATATATAATTTAAAAGGATCTCTTTTGGTCACAAAACATACTCTAAATAGAAACGGACCAGAAACCAGACCTGCACTTCCTGCCAAGTCTTGGCTTATGCGATCCTCAGTGTGGGGTCACCACCACCTGCGGTGAGTCTCAATGATCCAGTTACATCTTGGCACCCGGTCATTCTAAAGAAAACTTTCCCAGGTGACAGACGTGTCATTTCCTTTTCCGAGATTAACTTTTTGGACAGAACAGACTGTGCGCGAGCGCCTTTAAATAACACCCCCCTAAATATGGGCGTCCTTACATCTGAGGTTGTCACCCGGTTTTCTTCAAGTCCTAAATCACCCAGATTGGCACTGTGCCCAGATACACTGGAATACACCCTCCAGTGTTCAAAAAGTTTGGTGACGCCCAGGAAGATAAAGATCTAAGAAATCGCTCGAAGGTGACTTTAGGACTTCACGCTTGCCTTCTCTGGGGATAATGAGCTGTGCAGTTGGAGCAGACCCAGGTGTCCCTTTACGATAAGGGGTTGAATGCTATAGATAGGGAGCGGTATAAATAGAAAACAGGTTGGGCAGAAAAAAATTTCATTGAGAAGACACAATGCCACCCTGTTCTCTATTTATGTCCTTGAAAAGGCCAGAAATTAACCATTCGTGCCCCAGGAGATATGACCTATATACATGAAAGGCATTCTTCAGGTGATTCGTAATAAAGTTATAGGACAGCTTGCGGTGATATTATATAATGTATAATACATAACCGCATTATTCTGGTCCTCAAGAGCAGCATTCCTGCCCATCCATCGATACAGTGTAGCTATACGGAACTTTTGGTCGCCTCTGTATAACTTTGGCGATCGACCGCCAGTGCAGGGGCTTATTAAGACGCTAGTCTTAATAAATGTGCCGCTATAGGTTTAGCTGCAAGATCAACCCTGTGAAACCAGGAATACTCCCTGGAAGGGTTGATCGTGCTGATTAAAATGATACCTGTCTTGTAAAAATCGGTTGTGGGGTTCACGAGAAAGATAGACTTTTATTCTCTATGCAAATGAGGGATTCAGTGCACTTTCTAGTGCTGGCCACACCCCTTGGTGCACTGAAACCCTAATTTGCATAAAGAATAAAAAATATTTTTTTCTCAGGAACACCTCAAAAGATTTTCACAAGACAGGCATTATTTTAATCAGCAGGATTAACCCCACCAGGTAGTTTGCCTAGTTTAATAGGGTTGATCCTTCTGATATGTGCTCTTTATGGACCAAACACCCATGGATGAGTTCTTCACTGCATTCACCGACCTCTTTCTGACTACTCATACATATGGCCATATTCCATCAGATTGACAAAGTGAGCACAGACTCTTCCTGTCAATGAACTTTATTTACTACACCCAGTCATGGTCTCCTAGTAACTAAATTCTTCTAAACTAAAAAAAGTGTTAGTAGTAGCGTATAAAATTCTCCTGTCAACAAACTTTATTTACAACAAACAGCACACTACTTGCAACCGCATTCCCCAAGATGTTTCCTAAATTGGTGTGGAGAGTAGCAGTGCATAAAATTTTTGATTCAACAAACTTTAATTACAATAAATAGGACAGTACAAGATGTAACCATGGACCCCAAGATCTTTCTTAAATAATTGTCAAAGCTCGTAGTGCGCAAAATTCTCGGGTCAACATACTTTAATTACAACACACAGTGTGTTACATGTAACCACGGCCCCAAAGATCTTTCCTAAATCAGTGTTGAAAAGAGTAGTGCATGAAATTATCATGTCAATGAACTTTATTGACAACACACAGTGTGGTACATGTGACCACTGTGCCCAAGATTTTTCCTAAATCAGTGCGCAGAGTAGTAGTGTATAAAATTCTCGTATCAACAAACTTTATTCCTAAATCAGTGTCGATACTAGTAGTGCATAAAGTTTTTGTGTTGACATACTTTATTCACAACACACAGGCTGCTTGGTACATGTAACTACGGCCCCCAAGATCTTAACTAAATCAGTGTCAAAAAAAGTAGCGCCTAAAATGTTTGTGTTAACAAACTTTATTTACAACACACAGGCTGCGTGGTACATGTAACCACTGTGCCCAAGAAGACCCTTTACTAAATCAGTGTCAAAAGAAGTAGCGCATAAAATTTTAGTGTCAACGAACTTTATTGACAACACACAGAGTGGTACATGTAACCACGGTCCCCAAGATATTTCCTACATCAGTGCGGAGAGTAGTAGTACATAAAATTTTCGAGTCAATGAACTTTATTGACAACACACGACATGGTACATGTAACCACTGTGCCCAAGATTTTTCCTAAATCAGAGTCAAGACTAGTAGTGCATAAAGTTCTTGTGTTAACACACAGGCTGCGTGGTACATGAAACCACGGCCCCCAAGATCTTTACTAAATCAGTGTCAAAAACAGTATCGCATAAAATTTTTGTGCCAACAAACTTTATTTACAAAACACATCGTGGTACATGTACATAACCACTGTGCCCATGATTTTTCCTAAAGCAGTGCACTGAGTAGTAGTGTATAAAATTTTCATATCAACGAACTTTATTGACATAACACAGCGTTGTACATTTAAAAATGACCCCAAGATCTTTCCTAAATCAGTTTGCAGAGTAGTAGTAGTGTCAACAAACTTTATTGACAACACACAGCACGGCCCATGTAACTACGGCCCCCAAGATCTTACCTACATCAATGAGGAGAGTAGTAGTGCATAAAATTCTTGTATCAACGAACTTTATTGACAACACACATCGTGGTACATTTAACCTCGGTCTCCAAGATCTTTCCTAAATCAGTGTGCAGAGTAGTAGTGCATAAAATTCTCACGTCAGGGCAAAAAGTTCCCATGTCATTAAGTTTAATTCACAATGAACATGGTCCTACGTGTAGCCATGGTCCCCAAGTTCTGCTTTCAGAAGAACGATCAGACGCCCTGAGCGCCTCAGGTACTTGTTCCAACTAACTTTACTCAATGAAACAATGGAGAGCCCCTTTAAGACAACCTTTCAGTTCCGTTGCATTTGCCAATTGCAAAATACATTGAACTAAGTCGTGATTAGGGTCACATGAGTGTAATACGCGTTCTTCGGGTTAATCTCTTCGTTGATACGGCTGCTGCTATAGAAACAAAGCGAAGCGCGTGACGCAGGCTTATAACTTAAATCGCGTGGATTTGGTAAAGTAAACAGAAAAACAAAGTGAAAGGCTTAAGGAGACCCGGTATATAGAATACACTTACCCTTCTGAGCCACGTGAAGTGCTTGTAAATATCGATTTCAACATCCATTCTCTGCGTCCATTTCGCACATCAAATTCCCTTCGGAAAGACGGTCGCTCTGTCGGCTGGAGACATAGCCTTTGTTCTGGGATGACAATGTCTCGTGCGTTCCTGTTTTTTTTTTTTTTCTTTTTTCCAAACTTGGAAAAATTAGATCACATTCTACGACGTCTTTTGGTTACTGCCCCCCCTGGGGCTGTCTATGGAGCGCTGCTCACAAAGCGAATTAACTTCTGCCTATTGCAGGATCTCCCTAAATGCTGTGTATTAAATCCTAGCAAATATCATACGACCGGTTGGACGACAAGGAGGAGCTGCCTGTTACCTCCAGCACCGAAGCTAAATATTGCCAAGGAGTCAGGAGAAAAGTATTTTTCCAAGGATGCCTGCTCCGTCTCTGGGTTTCAGAGCGGTGGGTGACTGGAACTCATTACTTCAAGACCCCCTATTTCCTGTCTGTGCCTAGAATGTCACTTCTCCTCGCCCCGCTCTCCTGCCAGATACTGCAATGCCTTCCAGCAGCCCCTGCAATGTGATCCCTCTGTCCTCCTGTTGTAGTGTGTGCGAGACTAGGGCGATCGCAGGGACAAAGAGAGGTTTGAGTAAACACCTCTCTCTCTCTCCGAAACTGCTAAGAAAACCAGGTTGGACATCTCAAGATTTTGAAGGTCTTGCTTGTAAAAATAAAACCCACCCACACAGGGTTCATGTGTTGAGGAGGGTCTGAAATATTACCGATACTGATACCTATATCAGTTTTCTTTTTTTCTTAAAATGGGCATGATTATGCAGTGGAAAAAGATGTAGCAGAGCTGAATTTGCGCTTTCTGGAACAAAAAGAAAGGCAGCGACCAGATGTTTATAAAATTACAAAATGCCCTCCAAACACAATGGGGGAAATAGATCAATGTCACTGCGCCTGCTTTTAACTCCAAATACGTGAGCCAAAATTTTGTTTCCATTACGACATGCTAGACATCAACTTTTTATACTCTTACTCTATACTATAACTTTTGCACCAACTTTTTGTCTAGTCCTATATTGCACTTCTTCTTGGCGCAGTCTTAGTTTTTGGCACACGATACCAGCTCCAAGGTGGTATAAAACATGGTGTACAATTATGACAGTATAGACCCCTACAGATTTAGGGATCATGTACGCGGCCGTTGCCCGGCCGTGCCCCTATTTGCTGCCTGCAAACAGTGGGTACGCAATATACGGGCACCGGCCATGTGCACCCCGCATCACAGATGAATGGGTCTGCAATCCAGAAGGGCGGATCACAGACCCATTCTAGCTGCGGTCGCGAATGCACGGAACGACCAACCAATGGCTGTGTGTATGAGCCATGAGCCCTTAGACAAATTAAACAATCTTAAAGGGGTATTCCCATCTGAAACAATTGGGGTATATCTGTAGGATTTGTCCCCATTGTCTGATCGATAACGAGAACGGAGAGAAGGGGGTGGCCGGAGGACCCCGTGTTTTCCTGGGTCCGGCCACTACCAGGCCCTCTCCCTATAGAAGTGAATGGTAGAGCACCGCGAATTGGCGATCAGTGCTCCCATTAATTTCTATGGGCCCAATGGAAATAGCCGGCGGCCCCATAGAAGTGGATGGAGGGCGGCTGCGCATTTTGTCTTGGAATTGCCCCAGATCCCACTCTTTGCATTGTAAAGGATGAAATTTGCACTGAAAATCTGCACAAACAACTGACCTCCTGCAGATTTCAAAATCCGCAGGTCAATTATTGGCTGGAAAATGTCCACACCGTGTACATGACATTTTGAAAATCTCATCTATTTAGCCGCACAAAAATCTGCACGGAAAATCTGAGTACTGTGTGAATGTAGCCTTAAAGGGAATGTCTCCCCGATTTAAGATTCTGGACTCCTTATCTCCAGGACTGCTTCATGTATATACTGTAGATAATAGTGCAAAATAAGGGTGACAGCTTCCCTTTAAAGGAGTTGAGACACTGGTTTAGGGACATCGATTTCCGAATACGCGAGTCCCCAATTCAAGGTCTATTACTAGTGCAGAGAGCGGGCGCAATGAGGCTTTTTGCCCTTTTCATCGGGCAGTAAGAACACAAAATGCAATAAAATATGCCAGATGATAAACTCAGCACTACTCCATTTGACAAACACAGCTCTGCTATATCTGATAAATTCAGGTCTACAACACCTGACATACTCAGCTCTGCTATTTTTGTATAATCATGCCTTAGGCCTCATGCACACATCCAAGGACCACGGTCCGTGAAAACTAGGCTTGGCGTCCTGCTGAGTGCACGAAGCGCACGGCGTCATTGGTTGCTATGACGCCGTGCGCTTTGTGCACTCAGCAGGATGGCAAGTCTAGTTTTCACGGACCGTGGTCTATGGATGTGTGCATGAGGACTTACTAGAGTCCAGTCTGCTGAAAGATTACTCCTAGTTGGATTCGATCCCAGGACCCCAATGTTAACCACTGAGCCAGATATTAAATATAAAATAGTGGCTGAGGCTCCACACATGAATGACAAGGTGGATTAGCTGCATAGAGCGTGCACATGGGCTGAGATACTTCTAAATGAAGATCCCAACCATGACAGATCCTCTTTAAAGGGTGTGACATAAATCCATCAAAAATGCCACCATTGTTAGGAAGTTTCAGCTTGTCGTGCTTTCAGGTGGGGCACGGTATAACAAAGTATCCAGGTATCCTTACTCCAGGCCATAGGGAGCTTCAGGTTACACCTATGGCTGCTGAAGAAGGGGGGCTAGCCCTTGTTGGCCTCATTTTTCTTTACAATGGGTTGTGAGAATTTACACAAAACCTCCATTCCTAGAAGCACTGCAAACGAGTAGGATATTAGCCCAAGAGTCATAGTAAGGGAGCAGGCGAGAGAGAAAATGTCCGGGTCCGGGATTCTGGTCCAGGTACCTAACCATCAAAATTCCACCATTTTTAGGACGTTTCGGCTTGCCATGCTTTCAGGTGAGGCAAGGTATCAATGTATCCTTTCTCCAGGCCATTGGGAGCCTCAAGATACACCTCTGGCTCCTGGAGAAGGGCATACAGGTCCAGGTTGCTGGTGGGAATCCACTTCTCCAATACCAACCATCAAAATGCCACCATTTTTAGGAGGTTTTAGCTTGCCATGATTTCAGGTGAAGCAAAGTATCCATGTATTCTAAATCCAGGCCATTGGGAGCCTCAAGTTACTTCTCTGGCTCCTGGAGAAGGTGGGCTAGTCCTTGTTGGCCTCATTCTTCTTTATAATGGGTTGTGAGAATTTACACAGAACACCCATTCCCAAAGGCACTGCAAACAAGTAAGATATTGGCCAAAGGGTCATTGTTAGGGAATAGGAGAGCACAAAAGTGTCCGGCTCCCAGATTGAGGTCCAGGTTCCAGGTGGGAATGCCCTGCACCATTGTTAGGAAGTTTTAGCCTGTCATACTTTCAGGAAGGGCAAAGCAGAACCAAGTATCCATGTATCCTTACTCTTAGGCTTCATTCACACGTCCTGTTTTTCTTTCCTGATTCGATCCTGATCTGGATCCATTCATTTCAATGGGTCCTGAAAAAATCAGGATCGAATCAGGAGAGAAAAACAGGACGTGTGAATGGAGCCTAAAGGCCCTTTTACACGAGCCGATTATCGTTCAAATAATCGTTCAAACGTTCGGATTTGCACGATTATTGTTGTGTATAAACACGGGTAACGATTTAACGACGAACGAGATTTTGTTCGCTTCTCGTTGATCGCATCTTTTGTCCTGCCAATAAATTAATCGTTCATCGTTCGAAAATCTTCCAGTTTAAACGAAAATCGTTTAGTCGTTGGCAGATGGTAATGGTAATGCTTATGGCAAGGAGCAAGGAACGATCGTAATAACGATTATAAAACGACCGAAAGTACGAAGATTGTGAACGACTTCTCTTTCAGTGTAAACGGTATTTACATTGCATCGTTCGATCGTTCATCTACGATCGCTAATACGATTTATCTTTCCGTGTAAAAGGACCTTAAAGGCCCTTTTAGACGGGCTGATGTGTCTCCCTGCCCGAGCGCCGATCAGCGATATCGGCGCTCGGGCAGGGAGCCTTTACACGGCCCGATGAATCGAGCGCCGGGCCGCAGGAGTGATCGCTGTATCACTCGTGCGGCCGGGAAGCTCCATACTGTCAGGCGCACATCGCCTGTTTACACAGGCCGATGTGCGCCCGACAGATTGGATTTTTTGTAGAAACCAAAAGATCCAATCAGCCGACGAACGAGCGTTTTGCTCGTTCGTCGGCTGATTAGGGCCACTTTTACACGGGCCGATTATCGGCACTAGCGTTCCTAGGAACGATTTTTCGGCCGATAATCGGCCCGTGTAAAAGGACCTTAAGCCATTGTGCTCTAGGACCTTACAACACCGGCACCTGACGAGAAGGTCTAGCCCTGCTAAGCTTCATTCTGCTTTTTAATGGGTTGTGAAAATTTGCATACAACCCCCTTTTCCACATGCATTGCAAAGGATGGAGAAGGATACTGGCTTAAGGTTTATAATAACGAGTGTCCAGGTCCGGGTTCCAGGTGGGAATACCCTGCTCTAACTACTACCCTTCCCAGGGGCAGCACCTTAAAGTAAGCCCCCCTATTCTTCTCCCAGAACCTATAGAAGCTACTTAAGTGGTGCTCACCCTTCCCATGACTAGCCCAGACCTGGTGTTAACCCAACACTATCCGCCCATGCCCCCCAACCTTGGCACGTCCGGGTCTGCAGTATGCTGCGCCTCACTATTTATGGTGTATAATAAAAAAGGCTGTGTCTGGTGTTTGCTTGACATATTCATTGAGTGTATCCATCGTTATATTGGTTGACTATGCTTTCAGAGCAGAGGAATCCCACCGAAATATGTATTAGTTAGGGCTCATGCACACAACCGTACATCCGCAAAACATGGATCTGCAAAAAAAACGGACGGCGTCTGCGTGCATTCCGTATTTTGCGGAATGGAACAGCTGGCCCCTAATAGAACAGTCCTATCCTTGTCCGTTATGTGGAACGGACATACAGAAACGGAATCCACACGGAGTAACTTCTGTTGTTTTTGTGGACCCATTGAATTGAATAGTTCCGCATACGGTCGGCAAACAAAACGGAACGGACGTGGAAAGAAAATGCGTTTGTGTACATGAGCCCTTAATGGACAAAGCCTAGGAAGCGTGTCCACAGTACCATTTTAACCTCACGTGTGCCATTCTGTACCCTGACCTTTCCATAAATGACCCCCACTACATCCGCTGTAAATTATACACTTCCTCATAGAGCGATGGAAAAAGATTTGCAGCTCGTACACACATTTCCAGCACAGCTGTGCGGCCGCGTCTCATGACCATTTATATACAGAAGTCTGATAGCTCAGCGCAGCCTGTAATGTAAACCGCCGGGTTTCCACCTCCTCCCATCATCACATTGGACGGCTGTCAGCCGGGGTATTTATACTAATTTCTGCGGGAAGTGTCACTTACGGGGAAATTTAATCACCTGCTCTGGTAATAGACGTTCAAACAGACAGATGGAGGATTTTACAAGACAAGACCTGATAATTAAGGCTGATGATCCATTGTACGTAAAGTAGTTTGAGGTTTAGGCTACTTTCACACTAGCGTTTTTAAATTCCGGTATTGAGTTCCGTTATAGGGGCTCAATACCGGAAAAAAACGCTTCAGTTTTGTCCCCATTCATTGTCAATGGGGACAAAACTGAACTGAAGACAACGGAATGCTCCTGAAAGCATTCCGTTCCGTCTTCAGACCGGAGGACAAACCGCAGCATGCTGCGGTTTGCTCTCCGGTCCAGGCATCCGCACCAAGACGGATCCGGAATGACCCCCAATGCAAGTCAATGGGGACGGATCCGTTTGGTGTGGACACACCAGTAATCCGGATCTGTCCTCCATTGATTTCCAATGGGGGGTCATTCCGGATCCGGCATACATACACACAGACATGCATACATACACACAGACATACAAACAAACATACAGACATACATACAAACATACAGACATACATACATACATACTCACATACTCCCGGGACGCCGGCAGAACGTCTTCACGCGCCTCCTGCGCGCTGCGATGACATTTCCCCACTGCGCCCAGCAGAGGGCGCTGTGGGGAATCGTCATCACTGCGCGCAGGAGGCGCGTGAAGACGTTCTGCCGGCGTCCCGGGAGTATGTGAGTATGTATGTATGTCTGTATGTTTGTATGTATGTCTGTATGTTTGTATGTATGTATGTCTGTATGTTTGTATGTATGTCTGTATGTTTGTTTGTATGTAGTCTGTGTGTTGTTTTAATGTGTGTCATGTGTGGGGCCGGAGCGCTGCTCCGGCTCCACACATGTATAGCGTTAGCACGGATCCGTCGGCACCCTTTAGGTGCCGGATCCGTGCTAACGCTAGTGTGAAAGTAGCCTAACCCCGCCACAGTCACCGCTGAGTGATTGCATTATTAGTGTGATATGTGTAAAGAGAGGCTTAAAGGGAAGCTCCACCTTAAAGAGATTATCCCACTATTGTGAGTGATGGAATATCACTAGGATGGGCCAAGAGTTACTGATCGATGGCGGCCAGGCTGCCATGATACCCATTGTCCCCGGGCTCCATTGCAGTATTGCCCTACATAAAATGCTCCCAGCCCCCACTGTGCAGGGAACTGCAATAGACTAGACAGCACTGACTGGCCTGGTGAGCAACTACTGGATTCAGCTCTGTGCACCACTGTGCTGCCCTCTTCTGGCCGGCGCAGTGTCTTCTCCTGGGCTGTAGGTGGTTAGGGCAGCCCACTATGTCAACGTCAACGATTATTCAGGTTGTCCCAGCCCAGCGACTGCCCAACTCTTCTACACCGGTCTTCATTACTCCTCTACATCAATTCTTCGGAAATCTGATGCATCAACTGTGCTACATTCACTCGACTGGGGCTGAGCTGAGCCTAGGCCATGTGACCTATATAACAAGAAAGGAGCCCCAAAAGAGAAGGAGGGCGCACTGTGCATGCACAGCCACCCTCCATTCTTTTCTATGGGTCCGCTTGCTTGGCTATTTCCATCGGTTCCATAGAAATGAATGTGAGTGGTGGCCCTGCTTACGCTCCCATTAATTTCTATGAGCACAGTGGGGAGCTGCGGCTGGTGGTGGCCACTTCGTTCTCGATATAGAACGGTGCGGGTCCCAGCGGGTCATCAGAAACATATGCATGTTGTATTTTCATTCCGGCCACCTCTCAGCAGGGGTTGCCATGCTGCAGCCGGATCCACAGCCTGCCCCCATTACAGTGAATGGGGCCGGAGCGCAGTTCCAGCCCCACACGTGCACCTGTGGCAGCAGGCCTAAGCCAGACTCTCTGTAAACTGCTGCCAGAAGCCACTTCTCCATTGGTTGACTTCTAGATTCCATGCAGCTTCTGCATTCTGATTATAAATATATTATATGCACTTATATACTTTACAGACATTAGCATCACACTGTCCCCAATGGGGTTCACAATCTAAGTTTCCTATCAGTATGTCTTTTGAACCTGGAGAAAACCCATGCAAACACAGGGAGAACATACAAAGTCCATGCAGATGTTGCCCTCGGTCAGATTCGAACCCAGGACCCCAGCACTACAAGGCACTAGTGCTAACCACTGAGCCACCATATATATATATATACATATATTATCTATTGATCTATTATTGATTCTTTAATATCATACCATGTCATAATTTACATGAAGCATCCATGTGCACATTAAATATATATATATATATATATATATATATATACAGAGAAGGGGGGGATAGAGACACCTCTGCCCCTCATCAATAAATATTTGCTGCTGTAAATCACCCCAGTATCTACAAGACTGACAGAGACACTGACCATTGGGGGTGACCAGGAGGTCACAGGCAGGGTGGTCGGTTCACCCCTTCACTTAAGGCCACAGATGCATTCCAAAGGATTTGTGACTGGTAAACAGGTACCGAGACTGATGAGGGGATTAGTTTTATGGTAAGTATGTTACTTATTTTCCAAAAGAAAAGAAAAACAAGAATATTGTAACATTGTAACGAAACATTCTTTGCTCTACAGAAAAACAAAACCACAAAAACAAGTAAAAAAAACAAACAAAAAAAACAAAACAACAAAACTATTTATCTCCTTATGGGATAAGATATATCCTACTGCGATTCCTTAAAGAGGTTCTCCTGGCTTTTTTAATTGATGACCTATCCTCAGGATAGGTAATCAATATCCGATCGGTGGGGATCCGACACCGGCCCCCCCCACCGATCAGCTGTATGAGGAGACGGTGAGCATTGTACGCACATGTCGTCTCCCTTCTCTCTTCCTGCTCTCCACTGTATGACTATGGGACAGCAGCAGCGGACAGGAAGAAAGAAGGGAGATGGCACGTGCACACTGCGCTCAGCGTCTCCTCATACAGCTGACCGTGGGGGTGCCGGATCCCCGCTGATCTGATATTGATGACCTATCCTCAGGATAGGTCTTCAATGGAAAAAGCCGGGAAAACCCCTTTAAGGCTACTTTCACACTACTTACATTGTGAGTCATGACGGATCCGTCTTGCTCCGCACCACATCGCGGACAGAAAAACGCTGCTTGTAGCGTTATTCTGTCCGCGATGGGGACGCAACCAAATGGAACGGGATGCATTCTGGTGACTCCGTTTCGTTCAGTTCAGTTTTGTCCCCATTGACAATGAATGGGGACAAAATGGAAGCGTTTTCCTCCGCTATTCAGATCCTATGACGGATCTCAATAGCGGAAAGGGAAAGCACAGACGTGAAAGTAGACTAACTATGATCTCTGTTTTGTAAATAATTTATCCAAACGATTTTAAGTGACTTTTGGATTTCTCGGACGACCAGTGATAGGACTCGAGGATACTTAATCCTGGTTAATTTTGCTTTTCGGGGGCACGTACATGTGTTGGACTCTCCTTTCTAAAAAAAAAATATTAAAAAATGCCTGCCTTTTGGGAAATTGGGCCATGGAAAGGGAAATAGACATCAGCCTGTTAAGCCTAGCTGTATCTTTGCCCCTCTCTCTGCTATGAATGCACGCCCTCCGGTTACTACTACATCTAAATGCTAATATACTGAGTATATATTTTGCGCTCATTTGGTCGATAGCTATTTCTTCTGATCCTCCATAGATATGCATCCTTGGCTTAGCTGAGTTTGCACATGTTATGAATGTGGAGAAAGGAGCAAGCTGCTGCTGGAAACCTCTGGTGGTGGCTTACCTCCATGAGCAAAAAAAGGATTGGGCATGTTGACATCGAACTACCCAATCCATATCTCCTCTGACATCTGCTGCCAGAAGAGAGTCAAAAGACTCCTATACACATTAAATGGTTGGCCGGTCCCACTGAAACGTGAATGCATGGCCAGTGATGTACATAGAGAAGTAATGGCCCCATAGCAAGGATCAAACCAGGCCCCCACACAGGACAGAAGGGTTTCCGCCTAAACCCCTTTCAATGACCCTTGGGCCATTTTTCCACTGCCTCATTTACTAAAAGTTGTTCCTTTGTCCTGAGTCCTGACCAAGTTTTCACCTCCAGTAGAAGAAGAGATAATCCCAACTAAGACTGGGCCCCCTCTTGTCCTGGGCCCCATAGAAGTCACATGGTCTGGCGCTATGGTGGTTACGCTGCTGTGTATGGCCCGTGAAATGGTTCAAGCACATGGCAAGAATGAAACCTGTATGGAGGCACATGGAGACCCTACCTGTCATTACAGCTCTGTAGGCACTCAATGTACCGCCATATGGTACTTCTGTGAGTGATCCTCTTTACACCTGTGTAACACAGCATGGAGTGGAGAGACAGTAGGAGTCCATAGGAAACTCTAGTTATCCTGGTGTTACAGATCCTTACTACACAGATATGTAACACAGCCATGTGTCTGAACCCATATATATAATAAACCAGCGCGATCCTAATAATCACAGTAGTAAATTGGAAGAGATAGTAAGATAACAACACTAAGGAGCTGTAACAAGGGGTTTGTCTTGGAATCATGTGAAAGCCGAAGGTTGCAACACATCTGAGCCACTCGCATTAGTGTCGTTTCATGAGTTACATAGTATAACGCTTCACACTTTACCAAAAAGATGTATTGTATTATTATTATTGTATTATTACCTTTTAGTATCTTCTTTAATTGCAGAGAACTATGTGGCTAACTTCCTGCTCTGCGTACGGCGTCCCAGTACTGACATTCCTCCGGGCAAACAGAAGGCAAGTAAAGCCTGCGGCTGCTATCTAACACTGAGTCAGCGTCCTATCCCCCAATGTGCAGGAGCAGCAGCATTCTTACCGGCCATGTGCTCCCTTCCAGCCTATCCCCTGCTGACTTTCTGTTGTCTGTTCTGTTGAACATTGACCACAAATATCTCAAAAGGAGGAACTAAGGTAAACCAGGTTTATTTGTCGCCAACACCTGAGTGACGCTGTGAGGAACAGAACCTGGCATGTGTGTGTATATATATATATATATATACTGTATATTGCTGAACAATGGTGACAGGGCTTCGTTTCTCCATGGGATCTTTTCTGCATTTACTAGACACTTATGACTTAAGGGCTCATGGACATGACCGCATGTATTTTGCAGTCCGCAAAAAAACGGATCCGCAAAAAATACAGATGACGTCCGTGTCCATTCCGTATTTTGTGGACCACTAATAGAACAGTCCTATCCTTGATCGTGATGAGGACAATAATAGGACATGTTCTATTTTTTTTTTGCTGAATGGAAACATGGACATACGGAAACAGAATGTACACGGAATAACTTCTGCTTTTTTTTTTGCGGACCCATTGAAATGATTGGTTCCGCGTATGGTCCGCAAAAAACAGAACGGACACGGAAAGAAAATACGTTTGTGTGCATGAGCCCTCATTTATTTCAATGGCTCAGCAGAAAATGCGGACAGCGCACTGTGTGCTGTCCGGATCCGTATGTCCGTTCCGTAGCCCCGCAAAAAATATAGAGCATGTCCCATTCTTGTCCGTTTTGTGGACAAGGATAGGCATTGTTACAATGGATCCGCAAGAAAGACGGATGCAACAAGGAGTGTGATGTCATCCATATTTTTTTGCAGATCCGCATTTTGCGGACTGCAAAATACATATGGTCGTGTGAATGCAGCCTTATACTGCAGATATGCCAGAAATATCCCTTTAACTTTTAAAGGAGTTGGCCCATCTCACACATTAGTGGCATGTCACTAAGATACAGTATGACACCAGTGTCAAGTAGGTGCCGGTGCCACCTCTGGGACCTGCACCTATTTGTAGAATGGGGCCCTAATGTGAACGACCGCGCCACCCTCCATTCACTTTTATAGCTGAGCGTTGGCTTCTCTATTTCCAGAACTTCCATAGAGGTGAATAGAGGTGGGCGCGCTTGCACAGTGTGCGCTTCATTTATTTTTACGGGAGTACCCGAAAAAGCTGAGCACACTTGCTTGGCTCTTTTTGGAAATTCTAAACAAGTGAATGCAGAGGACCCCGCGCTCTCCTTCACTTTGGAGACCCAATTTTAGGGATGGGTTGCCAGTTTCAGAGGTGGGACCAGCACCTATAAGACACGGGTGACATATACTAGCGATACTACCAATGTGTGAGACGGACCATCCCATGTTCATGATATTTTCTCCCCACCTTTCAGACTGATATAACATATCATCTATGGCCAGAAACCCTTTACTGTCAAGTTACCTTTCCCCTTTAATTTCACAGTCACAGAAAGGTCCAGGAAGCTGAGATTTGGGGAGATGGCATGGAAGACATGTTCCTCATGCTGAAGAATTGCCTTTACCACCAGTTTCCTCCAGTAACATAAAGTGAACATTTAGGTCTTTTCCTTCATAGATTTTACCCTCAATCAGATCTATAGCATGAGGCCGTTTTTAGAGCATTTACAAAAAAGAGCTGCTTTGCCTGTGGTTGGTAAGCAGCTTGCTGATACGGAAATCTCCATCGGTGGAGTCCACGTCACCATTTCTGTTTCAATAGTGGAGTGGAATAGATCACTTCCAGACACTTCAGGCCTATCTCCTAGAACAGTGATGGCTAGCCTCCAGCACTCCAGCTGTGGTGAAACTACAACTCCCAGCATGCTCCATTCACTTCTATGGAGTCCTGAGAACAGCCAAGCAAGGGGGCATCTTGGGAGTCGTAGTTTTACCACAGTTGGAGTGCCGGAGGTTAGCCATCATAGTCCTAGAAGAACAAAGGCGTGGGTCTACTGAAATACAACATGTCAGATCCTTTAAGGTGTCAGGCAACTGTTAGACTGTCCCTAAACACAGTAGATTGCTGGTCAATACTACTGAAATCATCAGGTTGGTCGCTATTGATCTAATGTTTATAGCCAGCAGGACAACTCCTGTCTATATGTCCTATGAGGGGGGTCATCTACTTGGGATCTGCATCTAGGAGCCAGAGCTGAGCTGTAATGTAAGGCTACTTTCACACTGGCGTTTTTGATGGATCTGGCAGGGTTCAGCAAAAATGCTTTCGTTACCCCATTGAAAGTCAATGGGGGACGGATCCGTTTTCTATTGCGTCAGAGAAAACGGATCAGTCCACATTGACTTGCATTGTGGGTCATGATGGATCCGTCTTGCTCCGCATCCCAGGACGGAAAGAAAACCGCAGCATGCTGCTCTCCGGTATGAGAACAGAACAGAATACATTTTGGAGCGCTCCGTTCTGTTCAGTAACGTTTTGTCACCATTGACAATGAATGGGGACAAAGCGGAAGCGTTTTTTCTAGTATTGAGACCCTATGAGGAATCTCAATACCGGAAAATAGAAATGCTAGTGTGAATGTAGCCTAGTACATTCATCCTGTTATACATTGCTTCATTTGCAATGACCACTTCAGTGGTGAAAATGATCAGCTAATGGCAAATCAAATCAAATCAACTGGTTTCTGGGGCTTTTTAACCCCCACCTGCCAAATAAGGATCCATTCCTTCTGATTCTTGGTTTAAAGGCCACCATACTTTACAGCGCCTCAATTTGGAAGCTATTGAACATTGCATCAGAAAGAGAAGCAGGGCATCCATTAATACCCATCGTGATTTGTCATTAGAAGGAAAGTGCTCATATTGGCCACAATATAATACAGATCATCTCTGCATATCTAACTGACTCACCAGGTTACTCTCTAGCCATGCGATGACATAGGACGCCGTCGCGTTGGGGATCTGGTTCCGCAATGCTTCTCGTTCTTCTGGGTTTTCTACCATTTCCAGGGATATTTTTAATTCCTCTATTAGATGCAAAATTGTTATAGTTCCAAAATATTCCGATGGCACCGGGGATCCCACGTCAAAGGCTCTGTTGGCAAATTCTGTGACTGCCTTGGTGCCTAATGCCAAAAAAGACAGAAGCAGCATTAAAAACTGGATCTCTGGGGCATTCCTTAAAGGGGTTTTCTGATGACCTACGCTATGGATAGGTCATTAGTATCTGATCGGTGAGGGTCAAACACCCAGAACCCCTGCCGATCAGATGTTTGAGAAGGCACCAGCACTCACAGTAGCGCTACGGCCTTCTCACAACTTTTCCTAGGCCAGTGACGTCACGTTCATCAGTGATGTGGCCTAAGAGAAGTTCAGCCCCATTGAAGTGAATGGGACTGAGAGCAATATCAAGCACAGCCACTATATAATGTACGGCGCTGTGCTTGGTGGGCGGGAAGAAGGCAGCGGAGCTCACAGGAGTGCCGTTACCTTCTCAAAAAGCTAATCGGCAGGGGTCCTGGTGTCAGACCTCCACAGATCAGATACTGATGACCTATCCTGAGGATAGATAATCAGTAAAAAGTCTTGGAAAACCCATTTAATATCAACTGCAAAGAACTGCAAGGAAGATTTCAGCTCAGCTTGTCTCTACTTGATTTTAAAAGGGAGCGCTCCAAGATGCATTCCATTCCGTTCTCATACCGGAGAGCAGCATGCTGCGGTTTTCTTTCCATCATGGGATGCGGAGCAAGAAGGATCCGTCATGACCCACAATGCAAGTCAATGGGGGACGGATCCGGTTAACTCTGACACAATAGAAAACAGATCCGTCCCCCATTGATTTTCAATGGAGTTCATGACGGATCCGTCTTGGCTATGTTAGCGATAATACAACCGGATCAGTTCATAACGGATGCAGACGGTTTTATTATCAGTAACGGAAGCGTTTTTGCTGAACTGTGCCGGAACAGATATATATGGTCTAAGCCCTCATTCTGATATGATAAAATCTGAGACTCTCAGCCAATATATTTTGATCAAAACACATCTGTGCCCGCCTACCAGCGCCAAGTACATCCGCATATTTAGTTATAATATTCTGCAGGATGTTTTATATATTTTTCTGTGATTTTTGATAAATTTATGTGCTTGAAGGAGTGGCACCTTCAAGTGTGAATGCGCTCCTATCATCAGGGGAGTAGTATTCTTCTGCACTTTTGCCCCGCCTATCCCACAGGCGACTTTGATTAAGGTGGTACATATAGGTGTGCGTGCTCCTCCCCTCATTGGTTGCTGGATGCGCATAGAAGTAACTAGGAGCAGCACACTATATGTGCAGGGTCGCGCTCCTGAATGTAGATGCCCAACAGCATAGCTAGGTTTAGCATTGAACCTGCCTGACTGAGACCACCTTGGCGCTGGTAGGCGGGCACAGCTGTGTTTTGATCAAAATATATTGGCTGAGAGTCTCAGATTTTATCATATCAGAATGAGGTGTTAGTCCATATATTATGTTTGCATCTATTGTGTTAGCGCATTATTTTCTGTGATTTATGCCCTAAAATAGGCAGGTCTTCAAGGGGTTAACTACAGATCATGTGTATATCTTTCTCCTCTGTCTAGAATGAATCCAGAACTAATATTCAAGTAAAATGAGTTATTATTTGCAGTTTACGTCATTTTAAGGGGCACAGAAGTTGCACTCACACCCAGCCTCAGGACCGTGATTGGGCCCAAGGGACAGCAGTACTATAAATGATACAAGAAGCTGGCGGGGGCCCCAGACACTGATTTTCCGACTGCGGCCCAGAAGCTTTAGTATACGCTTCTGGTTATCATCAAGTGGTTCTGATAGTCTATGCAGACAACTCCATTTTGAACCCCAGCCAATGATGAAAAAAAAGTTGCAATTTGCTTCCTCGCAGTTACTTTTCTACAGGATAATAGTAACATTGTTGCAATAGTTTCACATACAGGTAAGTCACATGGCTGAAATACTTTGTGAGTCATAGGTATTGCTGCCAGGTTTCTTGGGACTAGGCCTGTCATGGTAAATTGCAAAGAGGAGACACAATCTACAGACCTTTCCTGCTTTATGACTTCCTTGTACAACATGATATGTTTTAATGAGGAATTTCTAGTTTCCTCTCTTCACCACTAGGTGTCGCTACAACATTGGACAGATAATCCGCAAATAATAAGTGCAAATATGTACAGAGCGCTGTGGGAAAATGATGTGTATGTCCTACAGGTGAATCTGAACAAGACTGGATGCCAGTATCCACAGTAAGAGACGAAAGATATAATAAAAAAAAGAAACTAAAATTTATATTAAAGCTGCTGTTAAAATTTGCTGACATGGTTTGATGCCTCATGAACAGTATTTTATAGATACAATGTGGTGCTATCATACATACAGTATATTATTAGGCTTTCCAAGTGTCCTGTGAACAAAGGGTATGGTCTGGATTTTGGGCAGGGCACACGTCCTAATTAGTATTCTTTAATGCCCAAAACAGAAAGGTGATGATCCTCAGGGGTGGTGCTAAGGAAGAGCTTAAAGGCTAATGGACACCTTTGAATGTAATACTTTTTATTACTATATATACTATAAATATATACTATATATACTATAATATACCTATTTAGAGCTAAAAACTATTTTAAAAAGTCACTGGAAGAAATATAACTGTTTGCATCTCTGATTAAGTATTACTCACTGCCCACTAAAACGCGCTAAAATAAAAAACACCTTTATTGTAAATTACTTAAAAGGATTGTCTCATATCACTATGCCCCCATTGTCTTATAGGTGCAGGTCCCACCTCTGGGACCCACACCTACAGTATATCCAGAACGGAGCCCCACAAAGTGGTGGCTGGAGGACTCCGGTCCGGCCACCACCAAGCGCTCTACCCATAGAAGTGAATGGGAGCGCACCGGGCATATGCGTAACCATTCATTTCAATGGGTCCACAAAAAAAAAAAAAACGGAAGTTACTCCACGTGCATTCCGTTTCCGTATGTCCGTTCCGCAAAGTAATAGAACGCGTCCTATTTTTGCCTGCATTAGGGACGAGGATAGGACTGTTCTATTAGGGGCCAGCTGTTCCGCTCCGCACAATGTGGAATGCACATGGACGTATTTTTTGCGGATCCGTTTTTTGCGGACCGCAAAATACATACGGTCGTGTGCATGAGCCCTAAAAGTGACCATGCAGATGTTCTGTATAGATGGAAGCTAGGCCTCAGAATCATTGTCTTTGGTGGGCACAAGAAACCCTAGTCCAACACTGAAAGTAAAGTTGAACTGCAGCGGGGTGGTCCTTGGACAGTTTAAAGGGGCTGTCCAGGCTTTAATGACTGATGACGTGTCATCAGGATAGGCCATCACTAGCTAATTGGCTGGGTTGCGGGTTGTTGGACCCCCACTGATGAACTGGTGGATAGGCCATCACTTAGCAACGCATGGACAACCCCTTTAAAGTTATATATGTCAACTGATTTCATGGCATCTGCATGAGGTGAAATCCACAACAAAATACAATGAGGGTCATTTATCAAACTGGTGTAGAGTAGAACTGGCTTAGTTGCCCATAGCAACCAATCAGATTCCACCTTTAATTCTGCACAGCTCCTTTGTAAAATGAAAGATGGAATCTGATTGGTGGCTATGGGCAAGTAAGCCAATTCTACTGTACACCAGTTTGATAAATCTCCCCCAATGTATGGAGACTAAGAGTTTTTTTTTTAAAGGCTTTTTTTCTGTACTTTATTTCTGTACTGCTATTAATGGACAATCCTTAAGAGCGGTCATCAATACTGGATTGGTGGGGGTCCGATACCCGCCACTACCAGTGATCAGTTGTATTGAGCAGCCAGAAACTATACAGCGGAGGAAAGGCTCAGTTCACTGTGTAGTTTCCGTCATTGGCGTACTTTAGAGGAGTTCCCATTCACCTGAATTTTGAACAGAGCTGCAGTACCCAGAGACGGCCACTACATAGTATATGACGCTGTCTGCTTCCATATCTGTCTATATAATTTCCTCCAGTACTGCTGGCTGTCCGAAACAGCTGATCGGTGGGGTTACCAGGAGTCGGACCCCCACCAATTTAACAATGATGACCTATTCTGAGGACAGGCCATCCATATCAAAGTACTGGAAAACCCCTTTAAGTTAAAGCTATGGCCCACCCCCTATCCAACAAAGAAATTTACAGCGTTCTGGGTTCTTTTTTTAGCGCTGGAGGGATGAGCGGGAGGGCTTGTACTATCTGGTGGTTCACGGTAACTGCGGTCAGCTGGATAGTGGTGACTAGAAGATGTAAATGTGCCAAAAATCAAGTTATTAAAATAGCGCTCATTAATATTTTGTACCAATTAACAAGCGAGAGGATGACAGGTGACAAGCCGGCACCTTGGCTCTTACTAATGGGGGAAGCTGGAGCCTTAAACAGGAGCATGAAAGGCGCTGCAGGCGGCGCCGGGGCTGTCACATCCGCTCAGCTTCTCTGCACGACTCAAATTATTTGAATTATACGTCTTGACTTGAAGGAACCACTTTAAACGGGAACGTGAAGAAGCCAAACGGACGGGCAAAGATTTGTCAGATGGATCTGAAGACCCTGTAATGTAGATTGTTTCTAACGAAGGGGAATCCAAGTATCTATAGAGGTGATCATATAGGTATATATGGGTCCAGGAGAGCAGCTTTACTTAGTAATATACATATGTGTTTGCTTTTCTGTAGGATACATTATAAATTGATCTGATTGCTAGTGTTACATTTAAACATTTTTAGATATTTCCTCTTTTGATGTTCTATTACCAGGAAACAGTCATGACTATATCTAGAAAAATGACATTTTTTGCCATTTTTTACTAACTAAAAATTATTTTTCCCTTATATGTATTAAAGGGATATTGCAGGATTTTAATATATTTTTAATATCTATTTTTGATGGCTAAACCATCAATATCTGATCGGCGGGGGTCCGGCGACAACACCCCTTCCGATCAGCTGTTCCTGAGTAGCTCTGGTGTTGGAACTACACTGTGTAGTGGACAGAACTGGTTACCATTCAAAGGGGTGGATTGGCCATTGACTTTACAGGGAAATTTCCTGGTGGGCCAATGACCAGGGGGCCGGCCGTGGAAGCCAGTGGGGATGTATTGTGTACTGCTGGCGGCAGTATTTTGTGATATTTCTGTGGTATTTGGGTCTGGTGGAGCGGTATAATGTGCCACAGTATGGTATTGCTGGCCCTGCCGTCCACCAATTTGTACCCAGCTGCAAAAACAGGGCCACTTTTAGTATTTTTTCCAGGGCCACTTTAAGTTCTCAGTCCACCCCTGACCATTCATCCAATGGGAGCAGCACTGCAGCAGCCAGCTTGGTTCACTATATAATGGACTGCGGCCGACTTCCAGTACTACAAGGTTAGTGGGGGACCAGTGGGGGTGCGGGGTGTCGGATGCCTGCTGATCAGATATTAATGACCTATTCTGATGGCCACCCCTCACATTTTTAGTTATCTGTTAATTAATATATAGGATAGGTCTGTGATGGCTAACCTCCGGCACTCCAGCTGTGGTAAATATATGACTCCCAAGATGTACGCTTGCTTGGCTGTTCTCAGAACTCCATAGAAAGGAATGGAGCATGCTGGGAGTTGTAGTTTCACTACAGCTGGAAGTTAGCCATCACTGGGATAGGTCATCAACAGGCTTGAGTGAATTGGGTTCAGGCTACTCTATCCGAACCTGATTCGTTTGAAAACCTTGTTTAGAATATGCGCTCCGTACCGCAGTAAAATGTATTGGCTCCGCGGAGGCCCTGTTCTTCCCGCCACAAGTAACGCGAGACTTGCTTCGTCTCGTGCCTGTGACGTCACATTACAGTTCGGTTCTGCGCATACATTCCTGTTTCAAAATCTGAAGCTTAACTTAGGCACCACCCCGAGTTTGGTTTCAGATCTTGAAACAGTAATTTATGCGCGGAACCGAACTGTAAGGTGACGTCACAGGCAAGAGACTAAGCAAGTCTCACGTTACTTGTGGGGAGAAGAACAAGGCCTCAGCAGAGCCAATACATTTTATTGCGGTACGGAGTGCATATTCTAAACAAAGTTTTCGAACGAATCGGGTTTTGGATAGAGCAGTCTGAACCCAATTCGCTCAAGCCTAGTCATCAATATCAGATTGGCGGGGGTCCAACACCTGACACCCCCACCCATCAGCTGTTAGAAATGGCCTCTTTCTAGCCCAGCAACATCACCATACATCGGTCACGTGGCTTAAAGGGAACCTGTCACCTCAAAACCACATATGAAACTACCAGCATTACCTTATAGTCGCCACCAGTCAGTTCCTAATCATGTGTTTGATGTTGTAGCCTTAGGCTCATTAGATTACAAAAACTATCTTTTAAGCGCCATCAGCGCTATCTTTCAGGTCAGCTTCAAGTCAAGGGGGCAGTGGGTTCCTTGCTTGAAGTCAAGGTAAGCACGCCCCCCTAAAGCTCTCTCCCATCTCCAGTTGCTCGCCGGGTTTCAGGAAGCTAAAAGAATGGCGAGCAGCAGCCGGAGATGGGAGAGTGCTTTACCAAGGAGCGCAATGCACTTTGCCGGTGATCCGAGACACACTGCGGCCTGTCAATCAAATGAAAGGGGACAGTTAGGGGGCGTGCTTACCTTGACTTCAAGCAAGCTCTGCCCCCTTGACTTGAAGCTGACCTGAAAGATAGCGCTGATGGTGTTTAAAAGATCGTTTTTTTTAATCTATTGAGCCTAAGGCTACAACATGAAACACATGATTAGGAACAGACTGGGGGCGACTATAAGGTAATGCTGGCAGTTTCATATGTGGTTTTGAGGTGACAGGTTCCCTTTAAGTGAAGGTCCTCCAGCCACCACCTTGCCGGGCTCCGTTCTCGATATAGGTGCAGGTCCTAGCGATATGCCCCTATTGTCTATGATGACACAACCACTTTAGCCACTCCTCCTTATTATATGCCACTCCCTAGAGGTGCAAAAAGTGGCTAAAAACATAAGAAATTTGTTGGAAGAGATAAGTGGTGCAAAGTGTGACTTCTGGTGCCTTTTGCTTAGTCAATCTCCCCCATAATATTTTTGTGCTGTTCGGGCTGGTAGGAGAATGGACCCGTCACTGTTATGTGCTGTCTTGGGGGGACAAAATCTCTTTAAATGATAATTTCCGTCTAAGGCCTCATGCACACGACCGTATGTATTTTGCGGTCTGCAAAAATGGATCTGCAACAAATACGGATGACGTCCATGTGCATTCCGTATTTTGCGGAATGGAACAGATGGCCCCTAATAGAACAGTCCTATCCTTGTCTGTAATGTGGACAATAAAAGGACAGGTTCAATTTTTTTTGTGGAACGGAAATACGAACATATGGAAATGCACACGGAGTAACTTTCTTTTTGTTTGTGGACCCATTGAAATGAATGGTTCCGCATATGGTCTGCAAAAAAAAAACAAAAAAACGGAATGGACACAGAAAGAAAATACGTTCGTGCACATGAGCCCTAATTCTATTTTTCTCTGCTAGAACGGTTCTGTCAGATGACACAGCGGCCAGAGAACAGATAAAAGTACTTTCTATCCTCCTTGTTTGCTCACAGTAGTGTCAATGTTTACAGGGAGCACACACAGGGCTATGGGGCGATTTTGAAGGTTACGGGTTTAAAGGAATAATGATTGGTTAAATTTTGTTTCTTTTCCAGAACAGGTTGGATTTTTGTTAATATGTAGTAGAAGTAATACCACCTAACGAGCTTCCAGTCATGATTAGTTAACCTCATGCTGGCGTCCTGTAAAATTCCACAGCAAATGAAGCTGCACGCCGCCGGTCCTTAAAGAAACAGGACTTCATAGCAATGTTCTTTTGTATGTGATCCCTGGGGAATGGGAATTCTGCATTATAAAACCGTGGGCCTGAGCATGCCCTAACATTTACTGGAAGGACATGCAAAAACCTGCAACGGTGGGGGCAAAATAAGACTTCAAGGGGATTTCCAAAAGTAGCAGGTTCTCTTAGATATTGTCACATTGATATCTGACACTACTAAATGTCTTGATAAGATAAACCCTCTTCATATGACCCATTACAGGGTTTTTCCAAGATTTGAACCCTTTTTTAGTAAGCCCTCTAACAAGAAGTAGTCAAGAAGAGAATCATACTCATCTGCTCCCCACTGCTGTGGTCCGGAGCCCTGGCTATGTACTGTGATCTTCCCGTCCCTGGTCTCTTTACTTCGGGACAGGCTATAGATAGGGTCACGTGAGCTGCTGCAGCCAATGACTGAGCTCCGTAGTGACAACAGTGCTGGGTCACGTGTCACTTGTGGACACGTCACGGCTGAGACCAGTCATTGGCTGCAGCAGTGTAAAAGACTCCCTCTATACCCCACTGGAAGTAAACAATCTAGGGACCGGAAGATCGTTAAGGGTAGCAAAGGCGCTGGACTGCAGCAGTGGGAACTAGGTGAGTATCATTCTTTTCTTAAAGGGCATCTATCAGCAGTTTTGTACCTATGACAATGACTGACGCTTGGCAGCTGAAGGCATCTGTGTTGATCCCATGTCCGCATTGCTGAGAAAAATTATGTTTTAATATATGCAAATGAGCCTCTAGGAGCAACGGGGGCGTTACCATTACACCTGTAGCCTCTACTCTCTCTGCAACTGCTGCACCCTCTGCTGTTTGATTGACAGGACCAGGTAGTGTAAATATCATCACACCTGACCCAGTCAATCAAAGTGGGGATGGCGCAGCAGTTGCAGAGAGAGGTGATGCCTGTTTAGCTATTAAAAGTCTGCAGTACAATACCTGCTATGATGTCATCCATTTGCTCTAAGGCCGCCTCAAGCATATGACTGGCGTCCGAAGCCATTTTCGATGTAGTCTGTCACCTGCAGAATGGAAAAGAAAACTCAATTAGCATTTATGCATTTTTCTAGACCTTCTCTGTGACAGTGAGTGGCAACAAAGAAATGTGAAAAGGGGACAAATGATCGTTATTACGATCATTCATCCCCCATTCATTCTGCAGAACAATGATGATGCCCTGTTGACAAACATTCATTTTAGGTGCCACATCAATGATACAATCACCTGAAAAATGGGTCTCAAACATTACACAGACCAATAGTTCTTCTGGAGCTCTCAAGCTGTTGGAAATTGCACTTCGCAGTTGGCCCTGGCAGCCTCAAACTTATGGGGTGCTATTCGTTCACAGCGCATTTTGTAACACAAAATGCATTTTGTATAGACAAAATTCATTTTGTAGAGTTCTGTGTGACAAAATGAATTCTCTGTGTCACAGAATGAGATTCTGTGCGACAAAATGACATTCGGGGCCACAAAATGAATCTTGTGTCACTAAATAAAATTCTTACAAATAAAAGAAATTGATTTCTGTTCACAATGGGAACAAACGACAGCCTATCGGCTGTAGGCTGCCTTTTGTTAAAAAAATGTATTTTGTGTGCAGATTAATTTTGTGATTCTGTGTTTCAAAGTAACATTCTGTGAGACAAAATCTATTCTGTGGGACAAAATGAGTGTTGTGTCACAGAATGAATTCCATGTAACAAAATAAATTCTGACACAAAATACCATTCTGTGCAAAAAAATCCATTCTGTGCAACAAAATGATGGAAATGAATTTTGTGTCACATTATGAATTGTGTGTTGCAAGATAACATTCTGTGTGACAAAAAGATTGCTGTAAAGATAACATGAATTCTGCGATTACTACATTTATTTTGTGTCACAAAATACATTGAGCACAAACGGCACACCATACAAACTGGGAGTTGCAGGTCTACAGCACAGGTTGGAGACCACCATACTATGGACGTGATGAAAGCATATACGGACGGTCCCAGCAGATGATCAGACGTTGCGCTCCAGTGATGTCCATCGATGATACTGAAGTTAGCCCTAAGTCCATAAGCCAAGAGATATGATTTCATAACCCGATTATGTCACGCTTGACTCTTACTGCTATGCGGACATTAAGCAGGAATGACATGTGTTTCCAGGTTACTATTACTGTGTTCTCCTGTTAAAGGGAAACTCCGGGCAACATGGTATTTTTAACCCCCCAACTAATATTATAACAGGATGTCTGTATCCTGGACCTCACAGCGGGGTGTCAGCTGAAAGGCAATGCGTGACATATGCAAAGTTGTCATGGGAATATCCTAGTAAGTGCTGCAGGCCATATAGTATATTACTACAGATCGCCTGATACGTATAGAGTGACCCCATATCCTGCTGCTCTACAAATACAATTCTGCCATCACACTATACCAATAGACTAACACACAAACTCATGGGGGCAAGCCTGGGATCAGAATGTCTTTAGGATAGGCCTGGAAAAATCCTAGCCAGGTTTAGACGTCAGAAGATGCTCCAGGGCTGCGATCAGCAACCTCCGACACTCCAGCTGTTCAGGAACTACAACTCCCATAATGCTTCCTTCACTTCCATGGGAGGTAGAACAGCCAAACATCTTTGCAAGCTGGGAGTTGTAGTTTCACAGCAGCTGGAGTGCCGAAGGTTGCTGATCGCTGCTGTAGAGCAAATTGTACACTGCAACTGAGGATGTGCAAGCCTGGCCATAAGGGCTCATGCACATGACCGTATGTATTTTGCGGTCCGCAAAAAACGGATCTGCAAAAAATATGGAAGACGTCCATGTGCATTCCGTATTTTGCGGAACAGAACAGCTGGCCCCTAATAGACAGTCCTATCCTCGTCCATAATATAGGCAATAATAGGACAAGTTCTATTTTTTTTCAGAACGAAAATACGGACATACGGAAACGGAATGCACATGGAGTAACTTCCGTTTTTTTTTTTAAGACCTATTGAAATAAATGGTTCCGCATACGGTCCGCAAAATAAAAACGGAACGGGCATGGAAAGAAAATACATTTGTGTGCATGAGTCATAAAGGGAACCTGTCCTGGAACATGGTGTCTGACCTGCAGGCAGCATGTTATAGAGCAGGAGGAGCTGAGCAGATTGATGTATAGATTTAGGGGGAAAAGGTTCAGTAAAACTTGTATTTCATTCATTTACATTCCTGCTCATTCTGGGCTTTGAAGTCCAGGAGGAGGTCCTATCAGTGATTGACAGCCTTCCCTCTATGAGGAGGAGGTCCTATCAGTGATTGACAGCCTTCCCTCTATGAGGAGGAGGTCCTATCAGTGATTGACAGCCTTCCCTCTATGAGGAGACGGTCCTATCAGTGATTGACAGCCTTCCCTCTATGAGGAGGAGGTCCTATCAGTGATTGACAGCCTTCCCTCTATGAGGAGGAGGTCCTATCAGTGATTGACAGCCTTCCCTCTATGAGGAGGAGGTCCTATCAGTGATTGACAGCCTTCCCTCTATGAGGAGACGGTCCTATCAGTGATTGACAGCCTTCCCTCTATGAGGAGGAGGTCCTATCAGTGATTGACAGCCTTCCCTCTATGAGGAGGAGGTCCTATCAGTGATTGACAGCCTTCCCTCTATGAGGAGGAGGTCCTATCAGTGATTGACAGCCTTCCCTCTATGAGGAGGAGGTCCTATCAGTGATTGACAGCCTTCCCTCTATGAGGAGGAGGTCCTATCAGTGATTGACAGCCTTCCCTCTATGACTGTGTATACAGAGAGCTGTCAATCACTGATAGGACCGCCTCCTGGACTTCAAAGCCCAGAATGAGCAGGAATGTAAATGAATGAATTACAGGTTATACTGAACCTTTTCCCATAAATCTATATATCAATCTGCTCAGCTCCTCCTGTTCTACAAAATGTTGCCTGCAGATTACACTGCGTTTTCATGGTGACAGGCTCCCTTTAGTGTCCCTTGAGGCATTTCCCCCCAGTAGCCAGAACAGAGCATCTTCAAAAGAAGGAAAATCTGTACATAGAGTGAACTGGCTCAGGCCCATGTCAAAATCATTTAAAGGGGTTGTCCAGAATTTTCATATTGATGGCCTATCATCAGATTGGTGGGGGTCCGACTCCCGGGACCCCTTGCTGGTGATCTGTTTGAACTGCAGCCTCTTCCTAGGCCTGTGATGATTCATTGGCCACGTGGCCTTGGCGCAGCTCAGTCCCATTCAAGTGAATAGAGCTGAGCTGTAATACCAAGCACGACCACTATACCATGGATGGCGCTGTTGTTGGTGAGCTGCGAGAAGGCTGCGGCATTCACTGGAAGTCCACGGTCTCTGATCGGCATCGGACCCCAATCAATAAGGATAGGTAATCAATATCAGAATACTGGACAATCCCTTTAAGACCAGCGATTGTGAGGCTTAGGCTAAAATAGTGAATCCGTAATTATGAAATGAAGACAGTCAGTGAAAGGCAGTCAGACCATGAATGGGGCCTGCTGGGTAAGCAGTCCTGTCTCCTGGATGATCAGATCCTTACATGAACCTGCTCCAAATAAAGCACAAAGCAGATGGACTTTTAATTGTAAGCGCGAAGGCAAGAAAACATAGCTCATCCGCACAATTAGCTGTGAGCATTGATGAGGATACAGGTGGCAAGGTTTTATATATAGCTTATGTCATTAGGAGGGACGAGCTGCAATCTTAGTGGTTGGCGGTAATTACACGCCATGCTTTGGTAAAAGGTTCTAGATGATTAATGATGGATTCGACGCTGTGAACTACTGAAGCATGAGGACGTCTTTATCAGTCCTCCAACCTAAAAGCTCATGCACGTGAACTTATTTTTTATCTGTGTCCGTTTTTTTTATTTTTGCAGCTCATAACCATTCATTTCAATGGGGCCGCAAAAAAACGGAAATGTGTGCAAGTCTGTTCCACAAAAAATAGATCAGGTCCTCTTATTGTCCGTTTTGCGTACAAGGTTTGCGCACATTGTTATAAAGGATCTGCAAAAAAACGGATGTCATACTGAGGTAATCCGTATTTTTTGCAGAACCGTGTTTTTATGGTCAAGTGCATGAGCCCTAAAAACAACTCTTGAGGGTTGTGGTGTTAGGAATAACCAACGGGGATACCAAAACTCCCTGCATTTACTATGAGAATCAGATTTATGTTTTTGATACAGCACCGAAATATTCTGCTGTGCGTCACGTCAATTTCTCTTCCCTTTGTGGCTCACAATCTGAATACAGACAAGCACCAAAGTCAATTAACCTTTTTTGGAGAGGAAGCTGGAGAACCAGAAGAGAGGTTGGATTCGAACCCAGGACCTCTTGCAGCTGAGCACGATTTACACAGCGGCCACTGCAGGAGAAATGTGGTATTACATGTCATTCATTAAACTGAATGGGAGATCAGGTCGAACATGGCTGCGCTGAGTCCTCCAGGGCAGAAGCTCAAGTTCGAAATGAGGTGACCCACCCTGGTCTGTGATGTCCTTATGGACTAATAGTGGATGTGCACAGAGGTTGTCTTAACAGAACAAATTAGACAATAGATAGATAGATAGATAGATAGATAGATAGATAGATAGATAGATAGGCAATTAGTTCAGCAGCTCGAAAATGATTATGGGGGAAAATAGGGTAAATGACCCCAAAGGGTATTGGGAGATCCATTTTAAAGAGGACCTCTCACCTCTCCTGACATGTCGTTTTAGTGACTACTTGCATTCCCCATGTAATAACAATTCTGGAGCATCTGTTCTTATGACTCTATGCTGTGCCACTCCTCTATTATTCCTATTATAAGTTTATGAATGAACTGCCAGCAGTTGCAAAAGGTCCAACCGGGTGTTACCAGTTGGGGGTGTGTCCCTGCCCAATCTGACATTATTCCATCAGTGTTACTAGTGTCAGGTGAACAATAGCTTCTTGAAGTCACAGATCAGTGTGACCTAGAAAGAGCATGTAACTACAGAAAAGTCTAGAGTACTCAGGCTGGAAGAGGCCGGCAGGGTTATCTCCATTGGCAGCTTCTATATTTTACATTATGATATTATTATTGCAGGATCCACCCGCCAACAGGCATTGGTGTCATTTACAAATGGCCAATGTAACAGATTAATCCATGATTTATTACTCATAGAACCAAAGCCATCACCATTAAAGAGTTATTCCCGTCATAGACAATGGGGGCATATCGCTAGGATATGCCCCAATTGTCTGATAGGTGCGGGACCCACCTCTGGGACCCTCACCTACAAGGACAACGGACCGGGGAGAGCTGAGGCTGGAGGACTCCAGATTTCCTGGGGTCCGTCCACCACCAAGCGCTGCTTCCCGCTGCTCCCCACTGCTCCCATAGAAGTCAATGGGAACACACTGCGTATGCGCGGCCCCCGCTTCCATTCATTTCTATAGGGAAAACGGAAATAGCCAAGCCAGCGCTCAGCTATTTTCGGCGGCCCCAGTGAAATGAATGCATGTGCAGTGTGCCCTCCATTCATTTCCCCGCTCCGTTCTCTATATAGGTACGGGTCCCAGAGGTGGGACCCGCATCTATCAGACAATGGGGCCACATCCTTAGCGATATACCCCATTGTATGTGATGGAACAACTCCTTTAAGACCAATGTCACCACTGGCCCCCTGGTTTCAGTACAATATCTGAGCATGGGGCTACTTAGGTATCAGAGGTAAGTGATGTGGTGTAAGCTCAGGAGAGAAATCTGCACATTAAGCAGGTAGTTACAAACCCAGGAGAGAGTCATAAGACCAGGTGCAGCGTCTGACACGTGTTTCGGCCCTGCAACCTGCATACTGATATGCAGGAATGTACAAGGAGCTGTTATTACTGAGCATTGTTGTCTCCTTGGTGTACTGTAAATATTATCAGAATGTAACACTGCATGGAATATTCAGGACATGTGACCGGCTTAGTGTGCTGTTTTTCTGCCATAGTGTATTAATGGTTTAATATTCTTTCATTATAGGGGGTGCTCCAGACTACACATCCAGACTGCTGTTATAGGGGACGCTGCAGACTACATATCCAGACTGCTGTTATAGGGGGCGCTCCAGACTACAAATCCAGACTGCTGTTATTGGGGGCGCTGCAGACTACACATCCAGACTGCTGTTATAGGGGCGCTCCAGACTACACGTCCAGACTGCTGTTATAGGGGACGCTCCAGACTACACATCCAGACTGCTGTTATAGGGGGCGCTCCAGACTACAAATCCAGACTGCTGTTATAGGGGGCTCTCCAGACTATACGTCCAGACTGCTGTTATAGGGGCGCTCCAGACTACATATCCAGACTGCTGTTATAGGGGGCGCTCCAGACTACACGTCCAGACTGCTGTTATAGGGGGCGCTCCAGACTACACATCCAGACTGCTGTTATAGGGGGCGCTCCAGACTACACATCCAGACTGCTGTTATAGGGGGCGCTGCAGACTACACATCCAGACTGCTGTTATAGGGGGCGCTCCAGACTACACGTCCAGACTGCTGTTATAGGGGGCGCTCTAGGCTACACATCCAGACTGCTGTTATAGGGGGCGCTCCAGACTACATATCCAGACTGCTGTTATAGGGGGCTCTCCAGACTACAAATCCAGACTACTGTTATAGGGGGCGCTCCAGACTACACATCCAGACTGCTGTTATAGAAGGCGCTCCAGACTACACATCCAGACTGCTGTTATAGGGGCGCTCCAGACTACACATCCAGACTGCTGTTATAGGGGGCACTCCAGACTGCACAACCAGACTGCTGTTACAGGGGGCGCTCCAGACTACACATCCAGACTGCTGTTATAGGGGGCGCTCCAGACTACACATCCAGACTGCTGTTATAGGGGGCGCTCCAGACTACACATCCAGACTGCTGTTATAGGGGGCGCTGCAGACTACACATCCAGACTGCTGTTATAGGGGGCGCTCCAGACTACACGTCCAGACTGCTGTTATAGGGGGCGCTCTAGGCTACACATCCAGACTGCTGTTATAGGGGGCGCTCCAGACTACATATCCAGACTGCTGTTATAGGGGGCTCTCCAGACTACAAATCCAGACTACTGTTATAGGGGCGCTCCAGACTACACATCCAGACTGCTGTTATAGAAGGCGCTCCAGACTACACATCCAGACTGCTGTTATAGGGGCGCTCCAGACTACACATCCAGACTGCTGTTATAGGGGGCACTCCAGACTGCACAACCAGACTGCTGTTACAGGGGGCGCTCCAGACTACACATCCAGACTGCTGTTATAGGGGGCGCTCCAGACTACACATCCAGACTGCTGTTATTGGGGGCGCTGCAGACTACACATCCAGACTGCTGTTATAGGGGGCGCTCCAGACTACACGTCCAGACTGCTGTTATAGGGGGCGCTCCAGACTACATATCCAGACTGCTGTTATAGGGGGTGCTCCAGAGTACACATCCAGACTGCCGTTATAGGGGGCTCTCCAGACTACACATCCAGACTGCTGTTATAGAAGGCGCTCCAGACTACATATCCACACTGCTGTTATAGGGGGCACTCCAGACTGCACAACCAGACTGCTGTTATAGGGGGCGCTCCAGACTACACATCCAGACTGCTGTTATAGGGGGCGCTCCAGACTACACATCCAGACTTCTGTTATAGGGGGCGCTCCAGACTACACATCCAGACTGCTGTTATAGGGGGCTCTCCAGACTACACATTCAGACTGCTGTTATAGGGGAAGGTCCAGACTACACATCCAGAATGCTGTTATAGGGGGCGCTCCAGACTACACATCCAGACTGCTGTTATAGGGGCGCTCCAGACTACACATCCAGACTTGCTGTAATCGGGGGCGCTCCAGACTACACAACCAGACTGCTGTTATAGGGGGCGCTCCAGACAACACATCCAGACTGCTGTTATAGGGGGCGCTCCTGACTACACATCCAGACTACTGTTATAGGGGAAGGTCCAGACTACACATCCAGACTGCTTTTATAGGGGGCGCTCCTGACTACACATCCAGACTGCTGTTATAGGGGGCGCTGCAGACTACACATCCAGACTGCTGTTATAGGGGGGTGCTCCAGACTACACATCCAGACTGCTGTTATAGGGGGCGCTCCAGACTACACATCCAGACTGGTGTTATAGGGGGCTCTCCAGACTACACATCCAGACTGCTGTTATAGGGAGCGCTCCAGGCTACACATCCAGACTGCTGTTATAGGGGGCACTCCAGACTACACATCCAGACTGCTGCTATAGGGGGCGCTCCAGACTACACATCCAGACTGCTGTTATAGGGGGCGCTCCGGACAACACATCCAGTCTGCTGTTATAGGGGGCGCTCCAGACTACACATCCACATTGCTGTTATAGGGGGTGCTCCAGACTACACATCCAGACTCCTGTTATAGGGGGCGCTCCAGACTACACGTCCAGACTGCTGTTATAGGGGGCGCTCCAGACTACACATCCAGACTGCTGTTATAGAAGGCGCTCCAGACTACACATCCAGACTGCTGTTATAGGGGGCGCTCCGGACAACACATCCAGACTGCTGTTATAGGGGGCGCTCCAGACTAAACATGCAGACTGATGTTATAGAAGGCGCTCCAGACTACACATCCAGACTGCTGTTATAGGGGGCGCTCCAGACTACACATCCAGACTGCTGTTATAGGGGGCGCTCTAGGCTACACATCCAGACTGCTGTTATAGGGGCGCTCCAGACTAACATCCAGACTGCTGTTAGAGGCGCTCCAGACTACACATCCAGACTGCTGTTATAGGGGGCGCTCCAGACTACACATCCAGACTGCTGTTATAGGGGGCGCTCCAGACTACACATCCAGGACTGCTGTTATAGAAGGCGCTCCAGACTACACATCCAGACTGCTGTTATAGGGGGCGCTCCAGACTACACATCCAGACTGCTGTTATAGAAGGCGCTCCAGACTACACATCCAGACTGCTGTTATAGGGGGCGCTCTAGGCTACACATCCAGACTGCTGTTATAGGGGGCGCTCCGGACAACACATCCAGACTGCTGTTATAGGGGGCGCTCTAGGCTACACATCCAGACTGCTGTTATAGGGGGCTCTCCAGACTACACATCCAGACTGCTGTTATAGGGGGCTCTCCAGACTACACATCCAGACTGCTGTTATAGGGGGCTCTCCAGACTACACATCCAGACTGCTGTTATAGGGGGCGCTCCAGACTACACATCCAGACTGCTGTTATAGGGGGCGCTCCAGACTACACATCCAGACTGCTGTTATAGAAGGCGCTCCAGACTACACATCCAGACTGCTGTTATAGGGGGCGCTCTAGGCTACACATCCAGACTGCTGTTATAGGGGGCGCTCCGGACAACACATCCAGACTGCTGTTATAGGGGGTGCTCCACACTGAACATCCAGATTTCTGTTATAGGGGGCGCCCAGGACTGCACAGCCAGAGTCCTATTATAGGGGGCGCCCTATAGGAAAACTTCTTCACATCCAACCACAAAGACTGATTTCGTTCCCATAAATAATGTCATGTTGAGGTTGGGCAGACAACACAACGTGCTCTCATGGCTCTAATCCATCGTGGAAAATGTTATCCTCGCAGTAAGCCTTGCTTTCATCATCAGATAATGCCTCCAGCTAATGAATCTATATGAAGAAATAATAAGTGATTCACTGTGCACGACATGGGTGTAGATGACAGCGTTCATTACAAGACATGGTACCGGCCCAACTCCGCACCTTGTCCTACCAGTTCTGCCAGTTTAAACCCTGCTTAGTTCTTTGGCACACCTCACGATTTTGCAAACATGGGTAAAACACATATTTAATAGGTTAGAAATACAAAGAACCACCTTCTCCCGCACAAAGATGCCTTATCCTAGGACAAAACTGCACCAGTAACTTTTGGCAACAATGTTGCAAAATGATCTCTGAAACCTATGAAGTGTATACTTTGTACCAAGTTCAGTGTATGAAGGAGCCAGATGCTGATGCTATAGATTACAACCCATGATAGAGAAGGGTATGTGAATGCCTAGGGGGTAAACCTAAAGGTAAAACACATATTATGTAGCAGAGCTGAGTGTGTCTACAGTGACATCATGATACATTTTCTGTGGTTGTGCCTTAATTTAAGGCAAGAGCTATACCCTGGCACAATAAATGCTGCCCCAAAGGGTTAAATGACAAGTTCAGCTCTGCTACATCCTTACGTAGAACATTAACAAGTTATCCAGACGACCTACCTTACTTCTCTGCTCCTTCTTGTATTCCGACGGCGACAGATCTCTCCCCTTGGCTCTTTAATCTGTGAAAGTCGTCCCCTGTAATCACATCACACTGCTTTACTTTGAAGCTAATGACAAGCCTCGCAAGAGGGAACACCACACCAAAAGCACATGCTTGCAATAATGCTGAACACTGCCCAGGAAAAACAAGAACGTCCACAATCTGATTACTACAAATTTTCAAGTTCAGCCTCTTCTCCTGCTGACTAACAAGGAAGTGCAGGGAGACATCTCCTGTACGCTTCACTTCTGTGCTCAGCTCCATCTTCAGCAATTCCAAGTTCAAAGAGTTATTTTAAAGGGGCCACGCTATTGTTTTTTTTTTCTCTGTGGGGTGAGATGATGTATTGTATTTCATGGGCAGGTTGTTGGTGTTCCTTATGAAGAAACGACTGCATTATGTAACAATATACCTAAACCGGTAGAGGTGGACGAATGACTGGCCAATTATTATATGCCTTTATGATCAACTCGCCCAAGTTGGAAATTATAGGGGTTAACCCATTGCGACAACTTATCGCCTATCCACAGGATATGCCTGATTGGTGGGGTCCAACCGATGGCGTTTTTGCCAATCACAAGATCGGGAGCCCATGCATGCATGTCTGCTGCTCCATTCAACTCTATGGGACTGCTGAATAGAGCTGAGTACAAGCCCTTGACTATCTTCGGGTGCCCCAGTGGCAGCGTGCATGCTTGGTCGCCGCTCCTTTCAACTAGGGGAGCACAGACCCCCATTTGTCACCCCTCCCTTCAACTAGAGGAACACGGACCCCCGTTCCTGTGATCGACAGTAGTTGGGCCACTGCTGATAAAACACTTATCCCCTATCCATATCCATTCCGCATGTTTGAACCGTCTTCACCCCAACATCTGCTGTGGGGGGTCAGGATACCCCCATACACAGTGGTTTGACCAACTTTTTTTATAGCCCTAAGACTTAGATGTCAAATATGCTGCCCAGAATTTGGGTGCAGGAGAAAGATACTGGTTCTCATGGAAGAGATCCAGTTGATGTATGGAGTGGGGGGAGAAGCCAATGGCAGGTGGGGATGGGGATGAGCCTCCCTAGCATCGCAGGTGACACTATGGAGATTCGTCCCCGTCACCACCTGCCATTGGCTGCTCCCCCCACAACACCAGATGTTTTCATCCGCGCACGGGGAGAAGCAGCAGCGGCGGTGTGGGGACTAGGAGCGGTGCAGGGAGCGGGAAGCCAGGTAAGTATATTCAATGTGAGGGGCCCGACATATGGGGGAGCATTTTATAGTCTTTAAGCAATGATTGATACATACTTTATCTTGGTAACAAGACAACTTAATGGGTGATATTATAGAGGGCCAATGTGCGTGCACTCTAATTGTTCCCCAGCCTATAGCTGGCTACTCCAGGGTATTTAAGGTGCCTTCCCCAGTGGGAGGTTACCTGGTTAATAGAATGATCTAGCTTCCTAGTCCCTGCGTAAAGTGTGCTGTCCCATTTGTCTGCCCATATACCGACTTCTGCCTGATTCCTGACTCTGACTTTCCACTGCTCGACCTGTGCCTGACTACCTTATCGACCCTTTGCTGCCATCCCTGAACTCTTCCTGATCTAAACTCAGCTTATTACTGACTACGAGTTTTGCCTGATCCCTCCATGTGCCACACCGGTGTCTCTGACCACTGTGGGTCAGCTGTCAACCACACCAGGACTACTCCAGGAGGTAGCAACCTGGTGGTCCCCTGAAGCAAAGGCCAGATCCTTGTATAGAGGATAAAGGGGGGAAATACTAGGGGACTGCCAGGATAATCCCGTTAGGATTAGACCAAAGCCAAGCTGTTTGGTCTAACCACTGCCCATCACAACATCACATCAGAACTAATGGTAGAAAATTCAGTTTTCTATTTGGAAAGGTGAGATATGGGAATTTATTACAACTTATATTCACATTATATGAGTGGGACATTTATTAGTTTAATATATTATATTATTATTTATTAATATAAATGTGTATAAAAACAATTAGCTTAGAAGCCTAGATGATTACATGAGAATCAATCATATTCATCACATACAGATACATAAAAAGCATATTATAACATTGTATCTGTCTCCATTATACAAAGAATAAAATTAGATTGCTGAAATTGGAGTACTCCTTTAAGTACAAAGGGGACAGAGGCCTCTGATATCTATGACCTTGGCTCTGTGTCCAATGTTTTAGGTAGACACTAAAGGCCCTTTTACACGGGCCGATGTGTCTCTCTGCCCGAGCGCCGATCAGCGATATCGGCGCTCGGGCAGGGAGCCTTTACACGGCCCGATGAATCAAGCGCCGGGCCGCACGAGTGATCGCTGTATCGCTCGTGCGGCCCGGAAGCTCCATACTGTCAGGCGCACATCGCCTGTTTACACAGGCCGATGTGCGCCCGACAGATTGGATCTTTTGTAGAAACCAAAAGATCCAATCAGCCGCCGAATGAGCGTTTTGCTCGTTCGTCGGCTGATTAGGGCCACTTTTACACGGGCCGATTATCGGCACTAGCGTTCCTAGGAACGATTTTTCAGCCGATAATCGGCCCGTGTAAAAGGACCTTTAGGCATCTTCCTATTTTTATACTGAGCTTCCCCAAAGGACATGTCATATTAAATAGCCCTTAAAAAAGGTTCAGTCTGTCAGATTTAGAAGATAAATACATAAAAGCCTCTTCTTTACGTCCTGGATGATGCTTCACCTAAGCCTGGCTATAGTTAGTTATTCAAAATGTTACCAACTTCAGTATCTGTAATTGTCTCTAATGACGTTTATTAGATGACCTGCACCAATCATTCCCTTCATATACATTTGATCATCTACTGAGGTATGCCATCAATGCTGACAAATCCATCCTCGAACATGAAGAGTCCATATCAGAGTACAAATGCACGCAAGAAGAAGTATAGAAGATTTGTTCTCCAGTCCAAACAGATTGTACAAGAGCATTGGCTTCCACAGGGCTTGTCTACTGCTAGACCTCTGGACCTCTTGAGCTTGAGCCCACCAGAAGAGAATCCAGAACGTGTGCTAACAATATATTAGGCTTACTTTCACTGTATGTGCTATAAAAGCCCTTTGCTGCATATGACAAACGTATTTGTAGGCGTCCATTTAGGGTGTCTTTTTGCACTTCATCAGGTTGGTATGCACTGGCATATCCTTTTTTGAAGGTATACATTAAAATATACTCAGATGTGATGAGTCCAAGGACATACATAACCAAATGAAGTCATGAGGAAGCTTAAGATGGGATCAGGCTCTGCCACATTGGTGCAAATTCTGTAAGGCTGGTTTCACACGAACGAGTTCAATGCGTTGAACTCACCCGTTTGAAAGCAGCCTAAGAGATATCCTTTACTTCAGAATCAATACAGGGTCTCTCAGAAGATGGTGTAACCCTCGTAGGATGGATCTACCACTACTGTAGATACCTCACATGAAATGGACACAGGGGTATAGCTAAAGGGTGAAAGAGTTCAGCTTGGACCCCCTTCCCTCAGTGCTTTAGGGGCAGGGGAGCACAAAGCCTTCAAGCTGCCTAAGGCAAAAATTGAAACGGTACCACCCCATGCCAAATTCTTGACCTAACCCCTTGCCTCTAGCCAGAAGTGTAACTTGACCAGCATGCACTGGTGTCTTCTTATGCGGAACAAGGGTCTTTGGACCCTCTCAGGTTCCTGGGCCCGGTAGCGACTGTTACCTCTGCACCCCCTATAGCTACGCCCCTGAATGGACTATTAGCAGTGTGATGCTACTTATCTGTGGCATTGTTATGGATCTCCAGGAGATGAGGCCAGACTGGACCTGTTTATGTCTCTAGATTGAGTTCTGGAGCAAGTCCAGATAGAACCTGACTAAAAGAAAGACAATAGGAGTAAACACCAAGGAGGCTTCTTTACCTTTGTCCCTCCACTATCCAGCTCTTTAGCCCATAAGATCCTTGAAGTGAATGACTCCAAAATCAGTTCCAAACAGGCCTATTCTTGTATTCTTTGGTTCTCCACTTTGGAAGGTGTTCCAAATTTCAATTTAATGGGAATAATTACACCAACTGTAGACCAGTATCAGCAGAACATCTTCAATAGGTACTTGGGTATTCATTAGAACGAAATGTCCTTCTGAGTTCCTGGGTTTCACAGTTTGAGCAAACCCAGGATTCCATAGTTGCCCCCCAGCTAGAGGACTATCAAAGTCAGTGAGGTTACTGTGAGTAGATTAGTCCAGGAATGTAGGCTGGACAGTGTCATTGAAGGCAAACCAAGGCCTTATCACAGCTACAAAAGAGGCTAATGACATTCTTAGGAGGCCACTGATAAACTGAGTGTACACAACAGTGCGGACAAATTCTGTTCAGCTCAACTGCTGCAAATAACCACAGATTATAAAATGTTCTGACAACGTACATCACATCAAGTCAGCTCGCATCCATTATTCAGGAAATGTTTAAATTTAAAGGGAAAATAGATATTCTGGTTTAAATGGGTTTGCCAGGAGCAGAATACTGATGACTTATCCTCAGGATAGGTCATCAATATCTGATCGGTGGGGGGTCCGACACCCGGGACCGCTACCGATCAGCTATGTGAAGAGATTGTGGCGCTTTGGCCGCAGTATCTTCAAAGAGCTGATTGTGGGGGTGCCAGAAGTCAGACCACCACCAATTAGATAATGATGACCTATCCTAAGCATAGATCATACTGCTGGAAAACCCCTTTAGTGGAATATTATTTAAGCCATTGTGCCACCTGGACTAGGGGTGCACCACCAATGAGGTGAGGTGAGGCGATTGCCTCAGGCAGTGTCAGGTAGGGGCTAGAGGGGGGCAGCAGACAGGGGATTATCTGTTTCTGCAGTATAGTATTGGGAAGCACAATGGGCACAATATGTGGCGCTGCATGTACTGTACGTCATTAACAGTAGGGCTGGAGGGAAGGGGTTAGGTTAAGAAATTGGCATTGTGGTTTGGGGCGCCGTTTCAGTTTTTGACTCAGGCAGCAGAAAGACTAGGTGCACCCCCGTCCTGGACATTTATGACATATACACAGGATATCCCATAAATGTCCAGTAGGTACAGGTCCCATCTCTGGGACTCACATGCTCGTCAGCTATTTTCAGCAGTTCTATTAAACTGAATGGAGACAGTGGCACAAGCATGGTCACCACTCCATTCCAGGTGGCACGCCCCTTGAGATAAAAGCGGGTCCCAGAGGTGGAACGTAGTGGACATTTATGGCAAAATGTCTACATTCCAGGAAGCAAATCTTAGACATTTAGGGCATATTCCCCTCTGGGACCCACACCCATCTGCAGAACTTGGAATCCCATCTCGCCTGGTGAGGTGGTCTCTGAGGGAGACTAAATAGACAGACGTCGGCTTTCTCCATTAACTTCAATGGAAGCAGCCGAGCTCCACTTACAGGGTTTATAAATCAACACTCAGCAATGTTTCTAGGAACAATACAAATGTTGCGGGTTTATACAGGATCCATCTTTTTATCTCATCTGTGTAATGGATGATTCAGGTGTATTGTGAAGGTGTCTTTGATTTATCCTGCTGAAATATGTCCACCCTGATCCTCCTGGTTCATGAGTAGTTCATATGTAAATGCCAATAAAGAAACACACACAGACAGTGTCGGAATGGGGTTCCTTGGGCCCATCAGAAATTATTCTTGAGGCCCATCCCCTATATCAATAAAGTTTGACATGTTTTGAATCAAAGAAATAGACTCTAGAGGCAAGAGATTGCCTATAAAGGCAGCCAAATGTTTTTTTCCTGGATCTTTCGGGTTCCTTATGGCATCAGAGCAGTGGCGTACATAGAGAAGTAAGGGCCCCATAGCAAGGATCAAACCAGGCCCCCACACAGGACAGAAGGTTTTCTGCCTAGACCCTTTTCAATGATCCTTGGGCCATTTTTCCACCGCTTCATTTGCTAAAAGTTGTTCCTTTAGAGGGTAGAGTCCTGACCAAGTTTTAACCTCCAGTAGAAGAGGAAATAATCCCAACTAAGACTGGTTGCATGGTCTGCCGCTATAGTAATTACGCACCTGCATCTGAGCCTGGGCCCACAGGAGGTTCCTTTGGTACTCTGGTGGGCCTGTCCAACCCTGTACACAGAGTAGTAGAAGGCGTGATGAATCTGTGAAAAGCTTGGAGACAACTGTTATGGGCACAGTCATAAAAAACACTAGTGGTTGTCACCCAGGATTTCACATCGAAACCACATTCGGGAATTAAAGGGGTCGTCTCACAAAAACAAAAACACCTATCTATATAAACTGTTAGAGCATATGGATGATATAGAGGTGGTACCACCCCATTCATAACCAACCTACAACTATTAATAGACCTACAATCTGGTATATTACAAAAATAATTACATACTTGCTCCTGTCAATGCCAGCTGATCGTTGTGTCTGGACCAGCAGTGATCGGCTAATCGGTGGGCGACCTTCTTTAGAGAAGGAGTCATTAAAATATGTCTCCGAGCACTGGTCAATGGTAAGGTATATGAAGGACATAAATACACCTAGGATCGAAACTTGGGACTGAGTTTTAATATGGGATCAGGGAGAACCCCTGAGAATGCACAAGGGAACACCACAGTCTATAGAGATCCTTCAGCCGCTGATGCCCCGGGTCTGACGAGAACTAATCCATGTTACTTCTTCAATCAACTCTTTACAAACTCTTGTCTGAAACACTTCGCTGATTTCTTTTCAACTTTGGAAGTTTGTGTTTTGTCAACATTCGACAGACCCAGAGTCTACAAGGCACTAAAATATTTTCTGTGAAGCTTGCGTCTTGAAATTCTCAAGGTCTCATCCAAATGAAGCCAAAGGGCATAGAACAAGTCCAATTTTATGGGGGCGACAAGTAGGGTTCCCGAAAGGATAAAAATGTAAATTGCAAAATATGACCACCCAATATTATTTAGTGCAGGGATGCTCAAACTGCGGCCCTCCAGCTGTTGCAAAACTACAACTCCCAGCATGCCCTAATAGCTAGAGGCTGTCCAGGCATGCTGGGGGTTGCAGCTTTGCAACAGCTGGAGGCCGCAGGTTAAGCATCCGTGTGCTAGAGGGTCCTCTAGCCTGGAGATCTTTATCTCCTTCATTCAAGAGGATGGAGATTGGTTCCCCAGATCTGACTGTTGATATGTTTATTGGAGGGACGGATAGGAACTCCCTGTATACACGGTAGCGTGAAAAGTTATTTATGAGAGGTGTAAAGAAACAGGAGACAGCCTATAAAGTAATATGTGATTCAGCAGAGGCACCAAGAGCGTCTAGCAGGAGACCACCACAAATAGCACCTCCAAGGCAATCATCTAGTCCTTCCAGAGTGTTGGCCTGACTTTCTGATTTCTTTTTGGAAAGACAAAAAAAAAAAAGCACAAAGAATGGCTTCCGGTTTTCCAAATGATCACACTTTCTGGATGATTGGATGATGGATTACGGGAATTCTATTTGATATCTCAGGAAGTGCCGCATAAAATGGTCTCCATGGCTGCTTGCATTTCAAGAGCTGCATGTATTCTGGTATTAAGGCTTCACAGACAAAGATGAACCCAGCTGACATAGCGGTTGCAGATAATTTACAAGATCCGCCCATCATGTCACATGTCATAAATCTCTATTCCGAGGATGGGTCGCAGATCACGTCCTGCACAACTTCTCATGGGTTTAACAGATAAGGAATTCAAGTCTGACTGCTCTTCCGAGATGTGGCCCTGACTTCTAAGATGCTTTATTGTCTGGTCAATGGCATTCCAAAAACCGGCTACGAGGTGCTCGTCTATAATTGTTGTCTGAGCAGCACTGGGCAATTATTTGGCATAATTTCCAGTTCCACACCTCAGCAGCTTTGTATTTCTGTAAAGCAGATGTCTTCTATTCTTTGCAGACAATGTCATCTTCAGGTCTAGACAATGGTGCAGATTTACTAATCCTGTAGAGGGCGTACACTCTGTCTAGACCTGCACCAGATATATCACAGGGGCTCATTTCTGGGTGATAAATCTGGTGAATTGCTGGACGCTTTGGCTAAAGATATACCAACTACTCATTGGTTTAACCAAGCAGATCCTGGGTAGGGTTGCACCGGGTATCGAACTTTCAATACCCAATCAATACTTTTGTAACCAGATCAATACGATACCGGGATTTGCTATTTTCCACTACCAGGCTGCGCTACTGAGCCCCCTTCACTATTATATTCATTGATGGCGCACCGGCCATATCTCCTATTCGGTGAACACTGTAATAGAAAAATAAAATAAACACGCAATTCGCCATGTTTTAGTCACCTTATTTTTTTCACGTGGAATCGAATTGTATCGAGTATTGCGATACTTTTTTATGGTATTGAAATCGAATCAAACTTTTGGTATCGTGACAACCCTAATCCTGGGAATGAAGAGGGCTCATCACTGGCTTAGCATCTCTTTCTGTTATGGCAGTGGGTGTGGAACCACTGTGTCAGTCAACAGATTTGACTTTGGGCTAATCCTAAGGGCGTTATCCTGGCAGTCCCCGGGTTTTCACCCTTTAACCCCTATACAGGGATCTGGACTTTGCTGCGGGGGAACCACCAGGCTGCTACCTCCTGGAGTCGTTTCTGTGTGATTGACAGCTGACCAAAGGGGGTCTTAGACAACGGTGTAGGGTAACAAGGAATCCGGCAAAAACATAGTCAAGGACAGGCCTGAGTTAAGGCAGGCAGAATACAAGCAATACGGTAAATGGTCCATGATCAGGGCAGGCAGCGGAGGATCAGAATCCAGGAAATTAGCAGAATCAGTACACAGGCAGACATTGGAACACACCTACGTAGGATACTAGCAAAATAGACTACCTATTGCTCAGGCACCTTCCACAGGGGAAGGTGCTTTAAGTACCCCAGGGTTGCCAGCCTTTGGCTGGTGAAGATTCTTGTACGCAAGCTTTGGCCCTCTAAGAGCTGGAGGAGGCGTGTTCAAGATCTATGGGGGGCAGAAGCAGTGCTGGCAAGAAGCAGGCTTCAGGCTGCGAGTAGAGGATGGCACAACTTCAGCGGCTGGGTCTCCTGGGAAGAAGGAGGGAAGGACCAATGGGTCATGCCTGCCAGGCAGTGATGCCCATAACAATTTCTACATTTACCCTGCAGAGTGGCACTCCAGGCACTGGCTGTGAATGCAGCTGTGCAGGTGTAAAACTTATGCTCAAGATCGGTAAGGGTCCCAGAAGAAGGACCCCCCACCAATCATAAAGTGATGGCATATCCTAGCAAATAACTCTTACAGTGCCAGCAGAGTACCCCCAGTAATAGGGCTAGCATTGTTTTCCATGTGCCAAGTCTATGACATCTCTATTGACTTCTAGACAATATGGGAAAGTAGGCAAGTACGTGCTAAAAGCATTTCTGATAGTTAAAGAGGTTCTTCACCTAAATGTATATGACATAGGTAGACATGAGTATGTTGGGGATGTCCCAGGTAGTGTGGGGGGTGAGATCTCAGTATGGACAGAGAAAGGGGTATTGTAAGTAAAGCCAAGCCTCTGACCCATCTCTGTCTTTAGATAAGTAGCAAATTCTAGGCAGAATGGTTGCTATGGACATGCTGCTTGACAACCCCATTAGAAGTACTGAGGTTGTCAGGCGTATCTGTAGTAACCAGTCTGATTCACATCAATCAGCTTTTCAGCTGGACAGGCACCATGCTGACAGCAGAGAAGAGTAAAGGAAACTTGGGGCAGTCATGGCATTCTCTATTTCAGGTTGCACTATTAAGATTCTACATTTTTGAGGAGAACCTCAACACGTTCTCCTGCAGGGTTGTCTCATAAAGACAACCTCTGATCTCCTGACCTCATAAATACTCACTTCTTACCAAACTGAAAAGAATATGGTTTAAGGCTTCACATGAGCTGTCAGATGATGGAACTCAGGAGGGAAAGTCTGCAAATAGACAAATTTTTAACTAGAAGTATCACAAAAACTACTTAATTTTTTTTTTTAACAAAGACCAATTAAAGAAATAAATTAACTTTAGCCCAAAATGAGTAAAAAGCACAAAGGTGTCCATAGCCTTTAACTTTTCATCATGGACTTGGATAAATCTAATCTCAGCTCAACATCATCTGAAACCATCTTCTGATGACAACATTAAACCCTGAGTTGTACTGAGATGTACCAAGGTTTATAGACACTGCAGAAGTAACTGGAATTCCACCTTACATCTAACTAGGCTTTGATCTTCTACAAGTCACATTCTCAAGAATTCAGGACAGCTCTTCCAACCTAACCCCTTTAATTAAGAAGTCTACATCTGTTTCATGAAAGTGGAAAGCCCTATTCATGGCATTTAGAGAGTGCATAAGGAACAAGGGGCAGATCAAGACAAGAACATGAGGTGGCTGTTTGGAGATGACAAGGTCTTCTTACTCTGGAACAGATAATTGGAACCACTAGAGAGTGATATTCATTAAGACATTTAATCCTGTAATGCACTGTACATTCAGACTTATTTTAACAAATATAAAGAGATGAAAAAGGTGGCAGTAACACCCCCGCTCCGTTCCCTTAGGGGACCCAAAAGTTGCTAAACAAGAAGACACCAGTATAAATGGCACATAGGATGCCCAGTTACTGATTTTGCATGGGGAAAAGGGGGGAGGGGGTCAGAAGCTTTTGCAAATAAACAAAAAGAAATTAGAGGTCTGGACTTCATTTCTCCTGTTGCTCAAAAGCCACTCTTCTACGTCACTTTCTCTACTGACTGCTTATTAGGACTCATTTTTGATTTCCCTAATCCTAAAGGATATCTCAGTTAATAGAGAGGGTCCAACATTCAGGACTCTCTTGTACAGGTACCAAAATCATCTCTTGGGCTGAGGATCTGGCTTGCCAATACTCTACTTGGTCTGCTCATTGATTTCAATAGGAAAAGTGCAATTCTTCATTTTTCCTTTGGTGGCGCTGCAGAGAAACTCAACTTTTTCCTATAGGCTACAGTAGAGGTTTCTTCTCACAAAAGAGGATTGTGCAGCGGCCCGGTTTGGGGTGACCCCAATACCATCCTATGTCCTCCGGACATCGCTGAGGTGTCAACATGTGTTGATGCTGTCCGGAAGGGATGGTAAGGTATGGTGCACCCTAATGAGAAATAAGTCCAGAGAGTCAGGGTCTGCAGTAAACCAGTGTGCTTCTTTACTGGAGGAAATCAATTGCAAAACAATACAGGCAGTGCACTGAGATGGCTTCTCCAGTATTCTCCCTGGTAGAAAAAGGTTTTATGCTAATGAAGGGCCTGAGCTAGCTGTCACTCTTTAGTTAAGGCTGGCTTCACATCTGCGTTGTGATCTCTGGCACTGTAATCCGGTCACTGTATCCGGCGTACATGCAACATTTTTTGTCAGGCAAAAAGTCGGCATATATGCAGGAAAGAGGCCAAATTACTGCTGAATTCCATTACAGAGAATGGAGATCCAACAGTGCACGGTGTTATTTGGCTATACCGGATACGGTGAACTCTGGCAGCCTGTTCTTCTGCTGGAACAGACTGCCAGAGTTCACAGCGCAGATGTAAACCCAGCCTTAGAAGGCTGGTACCCTGGCCAAAGACTGGTGGACCAGGGTCTGTAACTCGGTTGTTTGGCTTGGCTCCTTGATCGCAGGGCTGATGACCCAGGATGTACGGCAGAGTATCTCTGTCTCAGCATCTTCTTCTGGTCACTCAAGTAATCTGCTACTAAACACTGGTTAAATCTGCAGACAAATAAGGGCTCTGACTGCTCTCATTATATACAGTTTCTAGCTGAACTAGAACCTTCTAGTTGGCGGGGTGGAGTGGAAAAGCACAGCCTAAACAGAAACAATGTTACAGTTTTAGTCTGTCATAGTCTTGCATACAGCTTCAATGCATGTCTATGGAAATGAATAAGCAATTTTTCCAGACATAAATAACAGAGCAAAACCAGACAGTCAGAAGGTAAGGTCAGTGTGTCTGTATTTTTTTCCCTTTGCATAGGTAAAAAGTCATAAGTTCTCTCAGTCTTAGCTGGCTGTGCATTAACAGTTTCCACAGTTCTTTGCAGCTATAGTATAATAACCATGCAAAAGAAATGGGGTATATTACAATAAACATATAAATGCAGTTCAACAATATGAAACAGTATATGTGCACACAACACCATAAATCACAGTGCAAGTTAACCCTTCAAAGTGCAATAAAATAGATGTCAGAATATGACGGCAATGTAGCACACACACAGGGATAGTGTAGCCCTAAAACTTCCCACTATTCCTGACGACTTGCGCGGTTACCCTACGCGGTGACCCCACAACTGGTCGACAGTCCCTATACTACGTATGTGAGGGAACAACACACAAACAGGGAATAATCAAACAGACACAATAAAAAGTAGCCAAGGTCAAAAGTCAGTCGGTCAACAAAGTGCCAAGAACGCCAGACGCAAACGAGAGAGCCAGACAAGCCAGAACCCAAAAACCAGGAGAGCAATACAAGACCAAATCGCCAGAAGCCAGAAATCGTAGTCACAATACCAGATCCAGAAGTCACAGCCAAAGTAAACGCAATGCCACCAAGGAACAGCAGGGGGAGCCAGACAAACAGAAATTCACTGACACCTGCACCCACAGTAGCCAGACTTCCCTAAACAGAGCAGAGTTGTGAGCTGAATGAGTTGAGGCCCTAATGCTCTGACGCGCTTCTTCATTGGCCCCAGGCTGAGAGGGCTGCATCACAATGTCGTTTCCCCTGGCAGCCGGCGACGATTACCAGGGGAACCGTGACCTTGACAGTAGAACAGTTGATGGCTTTGCATAGTAGTAATAAGGGCAAATGTCTAAAGTAACCTTGCTCCAGGGCACTACAGTTATCCACAACCCCCTTATATACAGTAAAAGAAGCCCTAATTTTGATATCAGTTATATATACGAGTCATGGCCAAAGTTTTATGAGAATGATACAAATATTAATTTTTACAAAGTTTAACTGGCTCCCAGTTTTATAATGGCAATTTGCATATACTCCAGAATGTTATAAAGAGTGGATCAGCTTAACAGCATATTACTGCAAAGTCAATATTTGGCCTAGAAAATTGAACTTTTATTCCCCTAAAACACATTTTCACAATCATTGCAGCCCTGCCTTAAAAGGGACAGCTAAACATTGTTTCCAGTGATTGCCTCCATTTAACCACAGGGTGGTGGGGTGGTTGCATGAAGGACAGGGCTGGAGATCAATCTGTCATGAATTAAGTAAGAATGACACCACTGGACACTTTAAAAGGAGGCTGGTGCTTGTAATCATTGTTTCTCTTCTGTTAACCATGGTTATCTCTAAAGAAACACGTGCAGTCATCATTGGCACTGCACAAAATGGCCTAACAGGGAAGAGTATCACAGCTAGAAAGATTGCACCTTCAGTCAACCAATCTATCGTATCATCAAGAACTTCAAGGAGAGAGGTTCCATTGTGCCAAAAGGCTCCATGGGCGCCCAAGAAAGACCAGCAAAGCGCCAGGACCGTTCCTTAAACGTGTTCAGCTGCGGATCGGGCTACCAGCAGTGCAGAGCTTCTCAGGAATGGGCAGCAGGCAGTGGTCGTGAGTGCATCTGCACGCACTGTTGAGCCGGAGACTCTTTGGAAGCAAGGCCTGGTCTCAAGGAGGGCATCAAAGAAGGCCACTTCTCTCCAGAAAAAACATTCAGGACGACTTGATTTTCTGGCAAAAGGTAACAGGGAGTGGACTGCTGAGGAACTGGGGGGAAAGTCATTTTCTCTGATGAAATCCCCTTTTTCGATTGTTTGCGGACATCTGGAAAACAGGCTTATTCGGAGAAGACGAGTGTTGGAGGCGCTACCACCAAGTCCTTGTCTCATGCCAACTTGTTAAAGCATCCTGAAACCATTCCATGTGTGGGGTTGCTTCTCAGCCAAGGAATCGGCCTCTCTCACAGTCTTGCCTAAAACACAGCCATATGAATAAGAATGGTACCAGAATGTCCTCCGAGAAGCAACTTCTTCCCAACCGTCCAAGAGCAGGTTTGGTGATCAACAAGTGCCTTTTTCCAGCATGATGGAGCACCTTGACATAAATCAAGGTGATAACTAAATGGCCTCGGGAACCAAAAACATTAGAGGATTTTGGCGTCCATGGCCTGGAAACTCCCCAGATCTTAATCCCATTGAGAACTTGTGCGGTCAATCATCAAAGAGACGGGTGGGACAAACCAAAACCTACAAATTCTGACAAAATGCAAGCATGATGGTGCAAGAATGGGAACGGGTATCCCAGTCAGGATGTTGGTCCAGAAGTTTGATTGAGAGCATTGCCAGGGAGAATTGCAGAGGTCCTGAAAGAAGAAGGGTCAACACTGCAAATATTGACTTGTGCATTTAACTTCATTCTGAACTGTCAATATAAGCTTTTGTTACTCATAATATGATTGCAATTATAGTTTCTGTATGTGATAAAACATCTGGACAAACACACATAAAAACCCAGAGGGCAGCAGATCATGTGAAAAATATAATATTTGTGTCATTCTCAAAAACTTTTGGCCATGACTGTACACTGTATATGAGAACACTATACAATTCAGCAAAGTAAAAACCCAACTTACATATATATGGATAATAAAACAAGCTGGAACTTTTTCAAGAATGGTAACACATGAGCCATCTTTCACTATCTACATTACCAGGCGGAATATTTCCCTGTATAGTGTCGGGGGTCTGGACTGATATCTCCACTTAGATTTAAATAAGCCACTTATAAGTGCGATTAACGCTAATTCTAAAACCCACTGTGTAGATAAAGCCATTTAAAAACACCATATACAGGAATCCTTAATTAATTCACAAATTTCATCTGTAAGATAGAGCTTTGGAAGACCTATATCAGATGGAAAGCCCATTGGTTTTGGTACTCTCTTTCTCCACTGGGGGAGCTGCACGAAAACATAGAACATGTTCATATGACTAAAATACGATTCAAATTATCTGATGCGTATTTGTCAAGGAATTTATGTTCTAAATCCTTTAGTTTGTAATATTGCAGATTCATGGATATGTCTGCTGTACAGTTTCCAGTGCCTACAGCTGATTGGTGAGGGTGCCAGCAGTCAGACCCCCACTGATCTGATATTGATCACCTATCCTGAAGACAGGTCATCAACTTCTAAGTTCCTGGAAAACTCCTTTAATTCTTCTCAAGGACCCATAACAAGGGTTTACATACCATAGATCAGGGCTGGCCAACCTGCGGCTCTCCAGCTGTTGCAAAACTACAACTCCCAGCATGCCCAGTCTGCCTACAGCTATCATCCTACAGCAGGGCATGGTGGGAGTTGTAGTTTTACAACAGCTGGAGAGCCTCAGGTTGGCCAGCCCTGCCATAGAGGCAACACATAGAGCTGAGGCAAGAATGTGAGCAGGACTACCCTCTACAGAGGGTGTGGAGGTGAACAAACATCAGTCCCTCTTCTCCTGGAAGGCAAAACGGGCACCATAAAGGGGGCCCATTGCAATCTTTTATACAGAGACCCCTCTATTTTCTATGTCTAAAGTGACCCATATCACCCTTAGTATTTATGTCATAACTGTTACATTGTTGAGGAGAACTCAAGGGGTTCACAGGAGGTCAGATCGGTTGTCCAAATTAAAATGTATTTCCTAATGCAGTATACAGATACATAATTAGGTTGGATATACACACGGCTTTTTTTGTCCAAAAAAAAAAAAAAGTTGCAGTTTGTTGTGGAAGCGGATTCAGAATGGCAGGCAAAATATAAAGAAATGACTTCTACTTTTCCTTCCTGCTGGATCCAACCCTGGCTTTGGCTAGAAAACAGCAAGAAATACTGCAGTGACTGCAGTGAAAAAAAAAAAGTCACATGTGAAATGGCCCTAAGGCCAAGTTCACATCACCATTTAGCTTTCCGTTCTTCTGATCCGTCAGAAGAACAAGAAAAACTTTAAAAAAAGGATCTGTTATTTTAAGCATCAGTTATGATCAGTTCGCATCCGTTTGTGTCCCTTCTGTCATGTATCAGCCATTCTTAATGGGAGAAAAAGTCCTGCAAAAGGTACTTTTTCTCCCCTCAAAAATAATAGATCTGTATGGAAGTGACACAAACTGATGCAAACTGATCATAAGTGATGCTGACGGATCAGAAGAATGGAAGAAAGTGATCAATATTATCCTCACTCGTTGTAACAAGGAAGGCTAGAGTGGCATTTTGAATTGCACTTAATTGTCTTTCTCACTCAAGAGCACTTCATAGTTTGGCACTTGTTCTTTCACAGAAGAAATGCAAATGTCCTCAATAAACTACACGTGTTATAAAATAGTGGAACTTTCTTTCTGAAAAGCAAGAGAAAGAGATCAATATTATCCTCACTTGTTGCAACAAGGAAGGCTAGAGTGGCAATGACGATCTCTGGTAGGGAGTATTTTATACCTTGAGGATTTGCCTTTAGGCATTATATAGAATTGCTAGAAAATGTGTGAACTCTTAAAGGCTATGTACATCTTCGGAGGGAAAATATATCTTTAATGATTGCATTTTACTTATTTTGGACTAAAAATATTTTTGTCAATTGGTCTTTATTAAAAATATTGAGCCGTTCTATCCCAAGGGGTTAAAAAGGGTTGTCCAAGTTATTTTTTTGTCCTTTGTATGTTTCTAACTAGGCAAATGTAATGTGTTTTCAATGCACTTACTTTATCTGTAGTTGCTGGTTTCTCAGATTTCACTGAGGGTCCCATGACCTGTGATGTCTACTTCTCTCCCTGCTCTGGTGATGTTTCGTGCACAAGAAGATAAGAGCCTGTACACGAGACGTCACTGTGCTGGCCACGCCCCTTGCACTGGCTGAGCTGCCGTCTGCTCTCTCCCTGGATTCTTTCAGATAAAAGTTTGACCCCTTCTGTAGCAAACATTCAGGGCTCAAGGCTTTACTGAGCAGATGCAGGCAATGAAGAGACACAGGATCTGCTCTCCTTATCCTGCAGACACAGAGCAGACACTGGAAGAGATATGAAGAGTATTGCATAAGGAAGGTAGGGGTAAGATCCTGTGTATATCAGCAGTGTCATTGTACAGCTGGGACTTGTAGTCCTACACATACTGCTGCTGCTGAGTATCCCAGCAGTCAGACATGTCACTCAGGGCAGCACTTGTATTCACTCCCTTTGCAGAGGAGGGGGAGGGGCAGAGATTGTTGTTATTGCAGGTAAACAAAGGCCAGAAGAAAACCAGGGAAATGAGGAAATATAGATTTTTTTGCCTAAAACTTGCTTAACTTAGTTATATATTGCTACCCATCAGATTTACAGTCCTATATTTTTTTTTTCATAACTCGGACAACCCCTTTAACTGTTTGTCTAGCTGTGAATCATACTTTTTAAGGGTATATTAGACGGGCAGATTTTCTGCCTGATAATTGCCAAGGAGCGTTCTAAGCAGTTGCTAAGGAGTCTAACACTGCCTCCGATTGCCCAATGAACAAGCATGCTGAAAGATCTAGATTTGCCGGCAGCAGATTGTGCTGTGTAATCACCATCTGCTGCCGGCACACTGCTGTCCTGCATGGGGAAGAGCGATGGCACAGCGATCGCTCCTCCCCATGCTGCGGAGGACATCACTCCATGTAATGGGAGGGGTGTCCTCTGCTACCTATCTGGCGACTGCCAGTCGCTTGCAGCATCGGGGTGTCTAATATACCCTTTACTTTAACTTTGTGTCGGTCATCTAATAAACCTTATCTCTAATTGACAAAGAAGTCATAAACACTTATTTAAGTCACATTCTTATCAGTAAGATGAGAACTGAGCTATAAGGAGCGTTTATAATGTCAGAGAGCAGAGATTAGGAGCCCGTCAGCTCTCCAACTGATGGAAAAGAGAGAACATTTAGATCCTTCTATCAGAGCATCTCAGCCCTGAAAAAAAGGCTCCATATTTGTAATAAAGACCATTTTAAAAAAAGGATTTTTAGCTCAAAATGAGTACATTGCAATAATAATTAAATTGCCCCCAAAGGTGTCCATAGCCTTTAAGTGTTTCATACTTTGCCCGAACAGTTTAGACTTTTTATAAAATGCCTGATTTCATACATTGCCTGTAACATACTGTACATACTCGGCGTGTAGTTCACTAGTAACAATCATGTTGTAAGGCTTCGGGCAGTGTCCCAAACCAGTAAGAAGAAAGGGATTACAGTTACTGGTTTATTTTTAGTCTAAATGTCACAGCGCAGCACAACAATGGACGGCTCTTTCATGCAGCTGCGTCTCTTCTGTCTCTTCGCCATCTGAATAAATTATTAATAATTAAAATGGATTTCCAGCGATTAGAACACAAAAAAATAAATAAAATAAAATTACGTGTCACAGGGCGTACAATAAGAGGGCTGTGCTGTTTTAGAAAATAATTAATCTGTGTTTTTAAAGACTTGTTCCTGTCTGCTCCATGGAGTTTGCAGACATTATAATAGGAGGTATCAAGTCACCCTGCCAGGACCTTCCTACTTAATGACTGTTTCCTGCGTTCCATGGTGTGGAGGAGTGAAGATATTCTTACACAGGGTGATAGAAACATAAATTTGGATTAGAGATGATGAATTATTAAAAAATTTCATTCAGCTGCTTCGCCGAATTTTACAAAAAAATTTGCTTTGTGACGAATTACTTCGTCACAAGCACATTGTTTAAAAAGTAGAGAGCGCAATGACAGAGAGTGGCTATTGTGCCGCCCCCGTCATTGTATTCCTCAGATGCCGCGCTCATCACTGATTGTGGCAACTGATATAAATACAGTGTAGAATGAAAAAAACAAACAAAAAAAACACACTTACCTGATCCATTTGCTTGCAACGTGCTGCCCGCCGCCACCTTGCTTAAGGATCTGGTGTGTAATCTCACGTGGCCCGTGATGGCGTCATCACGCCAGGCGGTGTGGTGACCTCATATGTCACCGCGCATGGGATTTCGTGCAAGATCTTCAAACAAGATGGTGGTGGCTAGTCTGCCACGAGCAGATGCATCAGGTAAGTATGATGTTTTTTTTTGCTTTTTTTAATTATTTCAAGTGAAATCGATTCGTTACCACAAAGCAAAAGGAAATCCGGATTTGCAGCGAATCAAATTTATCCTGAAATTCAGATCAAAGTCCACTTTGTTGACTTCGATTCACTCAACGCTAATTGGGATGTAGTGCTCAGGTATTAAAGGGGGATTCCCATCATAGACAACGGGGGCATATCGCTAGCATCGAGAACAGAGCGGGGAGCACTGTGCCTGGAGAACCCCACGTTTCCCGGGGTCCGGCCATCACCAGACGCAGCTCCCCCGCTGCTCCCATAGAAATGAATGGGACCGGCTACCGCTCCCATTCATTTCTATGGAGCTGACGGAAATAGCTGAGTTAGCGCGCAGCTTTTTTCGGCGGCCCCATAGAAATTAATGGAGGGTGGCTGTGCATGCGCAGTGTGCCCGCTGTTCATTTTCCCTCTCCGTTCTCAATATAGGTGCGGGTCCCAGAGGTGGGACGTGCACCTATCAGACAATGGGGGCATATCCTAGCGATATGCCCCCAATGTCTGAGATGGGAATACCCCTTTAAACTGATGTAATCACACTGGCTTGTAGCCTGAGGAAGGAGACCAGGAGACCAGGCTACAGATCTATAAGACACTTCTAATCTTAAAGGGGTTGTACCACTATCCATAGGATAGGGGATAATTGTTTGGTCGTTTTGATCACAAGAACGGGGATCCACAAGTGCTGCCGAAATACCCCATAAAAATGGAGTGGTGGTGTGCATGTACATCCTCCTCTCCATTTCTCATGGAGAAATCTTTTCTAGGTGTCCCAGGAGCTCAGCCATGTCCTATCTCCTCCTCCTCACTGTCATGGCTATAGGACAACTGGCTGGAGCAGGAGCTTCCCTGCTATGCCCTTTCTGCAGTAGGACCTTACGATGATGTTCTATAAAACCCACGTGACCACTGAAGGCGATTATTGGCCTCATTGTTGATGTCTGCTTGTATACCACAAGACTGCTGTGGCCAGTGACTGGTTTTAGCAGTGACGTGGATGTACAGAACATCATTGCTGCAGCAAAGTATATAGAGAAGGTGATAGGAAAATACATGAAGAACGCCAAGAGCTCCAGCAGAAGCCAGCTTAGACAAGGGCACTGAATCTCCTTAAAGAGACTAACTGGAAGTGCTCCATGGTATGGAAACTTATTGGTAATGCGCCATGGGAAACGAATATGCAAAGAGGTATCTCCCAAGGAAGAGAACCATCTTGCTAGCGCCACCTTGTGGAAATGGCTTCCTATAACTCAAAATTCGACTTTTTAAACCATGCCTTGGGATATGACACAAGAATACTGCCAAGCCAACCATCTAGAGAGATGGTTCTATTTCTTTGGGAGGTACCTCTTTGCATAAAGTTTTCCTATGGAGCATTGCCAATAAGTCTCCATACCATGGAGTTCCAGTAAGTCTACCAGCACCCTGCCTAAGATGCACCCTTGGCCAGCCAGTGAGAATCCTACTTCTATACCCTGAGACAGCTGTCTATAGACAGATATCCGGTCTGGCGTTATTCCGTTGTCATATCCCAAGGCTTAGTTGAAAAGTCGGATTTTGACAAGGGAGCTCCTTCCACAAGATGGCGCTAGTGAGGTGGTTCTCTTTCCTTGTGAGATATCTCTTTGCATATTGAAAGAAGCCAGAAAGACAAAAAAAGCCACCTAATGAACAAAAACGTAAAATGTAAAAATGTACGTTTTTACAGCAAATAAAAATACAAAAAACACCACAATATGCCAACAGGGCAAAAAAAAGAAAAAAACAGCAAAAACTGTGGAAGCACCCTCGTAGAGAGGCACTCTATTCTGGTTCACAGAATGGGGTCCCGGGGTCTTCCTCGATGATGTCCCTATGACCCATGGACAGGGGTTGTCATCACGCCCTTAAAGCCCTTTAATTCATGTCTGAAATTTGTACCGGTTCTGTGGTTATAATTAGAAATTTCTCTTGCTGGAACGCGGTTTATTTTGCTTCACAGGAACTGTTGACAGTGCACAGGTTTTGGCAATGCCCCACCACATTTCCTTTCCACAAATTCCTTATCTAGTGTATTTAAGGAGTGTAATGAAGAAGCATCGGGTGTCCTGCAGAACGTTCCGTCAACTGTCACATATAACAGTTCCTTACCCCTGAGTGAGACTGGGACTTGTGGACAGATTCGTGTTCCTTGATATGTAACTTGTAAAAATATACCGTATCTACCAGCAAAACAAGAGATGGGATTCTTTGGAAAAAAATGTCAGTGAGGCCTGAAACTGTCTAGATAAATGGAATATTTGCCTTCAGATTTTATCTACAGGTAAATAGCAGCCGGTTCTTCTTGGCGGCATTGCCCTGCGTAGGATTATTGCAGTTTGTCAAGCCCTGTACACATCTATCACAGGGACATTTTTTATTCATGACTCGATTGTTATACGCTGGCAGTATTTGCCAACCCTTAGGGCCACGCATGACCTATAACTGGCACCATAACCAAGGAAAAGAGAAGACCTGGAAATAGCTTGTTTACTCTTGTAGGTTTAACTCTTAAAGGGGTTGTCCGCGATTTTGAGGATATCATCGATTCATATTCATTGGTCATGTAGCCTAGAAGCAGCTCAGCCCCGTAGAAGTGAATGGGGCAGAGCATACCAAGCATTGGTATTACTTTACTTTAAATATATTCCCAATGGCTTGTTTTGTCAGGGGGGGCAATCATTAGGAGAAATAAAATGGCCGCCGCCCTATCAGTACACACAGAACCTGTCCTAATCACACGGGAGGACAAGTTACTTCACAAGACTGAGGTAACGAGCTGCCTCATCCTCCTCTCTGCTTGTCAGGGATTATGATCCTGAATACAGATGATAAGATCTTCAGCTGAATCTCTGTAGGAATGGAGTTCATGAGGAGACATGAAGAGAGAGGAGGTAGGGATCTGGTATTGAGCAGCACTTTTATGCAGTCTCTGTTACTACAGCCCCGCATTACCACAGTCTGACCTGTCCGTCCTCTCTGTACTTCTCATTGACTCCATTCCTACAGAGATTCTGCTGAAGATCTTATCAGCTGTATTCAGTATTATAATATCTGATAAGTAGGAGAGGAGGATGGGGCAGCTCTTCAGCTCAGTGTTGTGAAGTAACTTGTCCTGCTGTACAATTAGGACAGGTTTTGTGTGTTCTCTGGTGGTCTTTGCTAATAGAAGTCTGCAAAGTATATATGCCCTATTGTCACATACGGGCAGAGAAACCCCCCTCAAAAGGCAAAGGTGCACTCCCTCCATCTGAGGAAAATCTGATGGCGATCCCCTGATCATTTTTCTGCTGCAGATCACTGTAAGTTGTACATCTCTCTAACAGCGGCCACTACAGGAAAAACATGGTATTGCATGCTGTCCACCAAAGGGGGCACCTGAGTCTCCAGACGCCATATGCCCTATTGTTGAATATGGAAATATGAGATTTCCCTGAATTGACAACTCCCCTCAAATAACAAGGGGGCGCTCCCTCCGTCTTGACAAAAAGGGTGACATGAGTTTTCTCACATAAGGATTTATGTATCTCTCACTTATTTTTGGGCAACTTCTCAAATGAAGGCTGCTGGCAATAATCTGATAATTCTCTAATAGCAGCGACTACAGGAGAAACAGGGTATTGCATGATGTCCACCAGAACTCTTTGTTAATAGAAGGTGGTACTTGAGTCTCCAAAGACTCCATATGCCCTATTGTTGAATACAGGCAGTGATTTCCCAGAAGTGACAACTCCCCTCAAATAACAAGGGGGCGAGTTTTCTCACATGTGGAATTTTGTATCTCATTTCTTTCTGGGCAACCACTTCTCAAATGAAGGCAGTTGGCGATCATCTGATCCCTGCAGTTCTGCAGCATATCGCTGTAAATTGTACATATCTCTTAAGGCGGCCACTACAGGAGAAACTTGGTATTTCATGGTGTCCTCCAGAGCTCTTTGCTAATAGCTTTCAGTCTCCAAAGTCCATATGCCCTATTGTAAGATATGAGCAGAGGTTTTCTTGATGGGACGACCCCTTTAATACAGTACTGGGATCTAGCCGTTACTGCTCATACTTTTCAATCAACATAGCTGCTGTCTATTAAGGCTTAATAGTTAGCCCCCAGAGAGACACAGACAGAAAAAGAAGCCGTCCATGCTGAATGTATAATGTTTCACTTGTCATTCATCAGTACTATGACTGCTGCCCACGCTGGCCACGGCGGTCACACAATTATGTGTTGTCTGGGAAGGAGGGGCGCTGTTGTGTATATGGGCAGTGCCCAAGCAGTGCCAAGTGCAAAGGGCTCCTGTAACTATATTACACAAATGTGGCCATTGAATAATCTGCTCTTCTGGTCATAATAAACAATGTGATAGAAAGTGTAAAATCATCTAATATTTTATTCTGCTTTTTTGGCCCAAATGTTGACCTCTAACTAAACTGTACAGTGATCATCCAAAACAACTATTACAGTACCCATCTTTCCACAGACTCCGGATGGCATATAAATCTATCGTCAAGCACAAAGATGCATTAACATTCCACTTCACAATGTCTTTCTCCTCTTCTCCAACTTTGTGTCAGTCTTTGCTTCAAATCTAGCATTCCATTCATGAAACAAAAACATAAGGAATAACAATGTTATCTCTTAAAGGCCATCTGCCAGCAGGTTTGTACCTATGACACTGGCTGACCTGTTTCATGTGCACTTGGCAGCTGAAGACATCTGTGTTGGTCCCATGTTCATATGTGTCCGCATTGCTGAGAAAAGTGATGTTGCTAGAGAAATGAGTCTCTAGGAGCAACGGGGGCGTTACCATTACACCTAGAGGCTCTACTCTCTCTGTAACTGCCGCTCTCTCTGCACTTTGATTGACAGGTCCAGGTGTGATGACGTTTTCACTGTCTGGTTTTGTCAATCAAAGTGCCGAGGGCGCAGCAGTTGCAGAGAGAGTAGAGCCTCTAGGTGTAATGGTAATGCCCCCGTTATTCCTAGAGACTCATTTGCATATATTAAAACATTATGTTTCTCAGCAATGCGAGCACATATGAACATGGGATCAACACAGATGTCTTCAGCTGCCAAGAGCACATGTAACAGGTCAGCCAGTGTCATAGGTACAAAACTGCTGACAGATGCCCTTTAAACTGTTAGGACTAGAGATGAGCGAATCATCCAAATTTCGCTTCGCCGAATGTTCGCCGAATTTTTAAAAAGATTTGTACTTAATACGAAGCTATTCGGTCGAAGCTGCGTACAAATCATTCGTTATTCTGTTGTGTTCTGTGAACATTCCTGTGAATACTTACACCTGAGAGTACAAAGTGCATACGAAGCTTTAGCGTATTATTGTCTAGGCCTGCACAAAGAACGAATATACAATAAAAGTACGCTGCTTAACTGAATATGTACGCATTAGTGTCCAAATTATCAGATGCGTAGCATTAGCGTACAAATTATATGATGCATACGTAGCGTTAGTGTACAAAGATTTCAGAAGAATCTTCCTAAGCAAATCTGAAAATATTCAGATTTGCTTCGGTGTAAAAAATTACGAATCTACGAAGCGGCGAATAGATTCGCTCATCTCTAGTTAGGACACATCCAAAAATATCAGCCAGTCTATGAAAGCAATTAGTAGGTTTATGGTAATTATTTTCTCTTGGAAGTCAATCCATAATTAGCAAAGTATGAGTAAGATTCCGAGGAGCCCGTCACTCATCGGCCACTACAAGCCTCCTCTTATCTCCGTCCAAGGCAGTACAGGGTATTGTGACCAGGCAGGCGGCATTCTATTTCAACAGATGGCAGTGAATGTTTCCACCTAGGCTGAGCTATCACTGTTTGTCATATGGTATAACTAGATGGCGGCGCTGTATGTCCTACGAGCCTGTGACCTGTCCCTGCATGTCCCTGTAATACACTGAAGCAGCCTCTGTCATCACTAGAAGTCTTTGATATGTTATTACCTGCATGTCTCTCAACACCGCCATGTTGTCGGCACATCTCAGTTTGTGGGCTATCACTGTATTCTCACATGACGCACAGAGATTATTTATACAACTGCAGAGGAACAGAAGAGGGGAGCCCATAGACATTAACGAGGCTGTTCCCTTTAAAGAACCCCTGTGCTGCTACCATGAATGTCAATATAAGGATTGTATTTGTATTATGACATCACTGTGTTTATTATTCCTGTACTGTGACATCACTGTGTTTATTATTCCTGTACTGTGACATCACTGTTTATTATCCCTGTACTGTGACATCACTGTGTTTATTATCCCTGTACTGTGACATCACTGTGTTTATTATCCCTGTACAGTGACATCACTGTGTGTATTATCCCTGTACTGTGACATCATTGTGTTTATTATTCCTGTACTGTGACATCACTGTGTTTATTATTCCTGTACTGTGACATCACTGTGTTTATTATCCCTGTACTGTGACATCACTGTGTTTATTATCCCTGTCCTGTGACATTACTGTGTTTATTATTCCTGTACTGTGACATCACAGTGTTTATTATACCTGTACTGTGACATCACAGTGTTTATTATCTCTGTACTGTGACATCACAGTGTTTATTATACCTGTACAGTGACATCACTGTGTTTATTATCTCTGTACAGTGACATCACAGCGTTTATTATCTCTGTACTGTGACATCACAGTGTTTATTATTCCTATACTGTGACATCACTGTGTTTATTATCCCTGTACTGTGATATCACTGTGTTTATTTTCCCTGTACTGTGACATCACTGTGTTTATTATCCCTGTATTCAGCGAAGGGCAAAGAAGAGCATCGGAACATATTATTAGTGGGGATGCTTGGGTGAAAATGGGGATATGTCCGTTATTATAATATAACCGTTTTTATAAAAGGTGAACAACCCCTTTAATGTAGCATTGCTGAGCTCTCTAGAAATACGGAGGAAAGTTTTTTTTACATTAAAGGGGGTTTCCAGTATTTATACATAAACAGGTGGCACAGAGCAGTGAATGTGATAGATTAAAGTAGATTAAACCTGTTCAATCCCCCGCTGCTCTAGCACCTGCTGGTCTCTGTTTACTCCCCTGCAGCAATACTGTACATGCACACACAGGACCGCTGAGGCCAATCTCTAATCTCAATGTTGATACCACCACGTACAGCGTATGGGTTAATTCACACAACGTGTGACGCCTGCTTTTAATGGCCGTTTTAAAAGGCTGTTAATAACTGATGCAAAACGACCATTAAAAAGGGATAAATGGCCAGAAAATGGATGCAAAATGGCAGTTTTTTTCACTGCTTTGTGAATGTGCCCCACGACCACTGAGGCCAGCAATTGGCTGCATCAGTCACCTGTGCATGGAGCAGGGAACACAAGAACAGCAGTACCACAGGTCAATTTATGCTATGTTTTTTGCACGCAGGGTGAGGACGAAATTTCTTAAAGGGCATCACCAGATTTGTACCTATGGCACTGGCTGACCTGTTACATGTGCTCTTGGCAGCTGAAGACATCTGTGTTGGTCCCATGTTCATATGTGCCTGCATTGCTGAGAAAAATGATGTTTTAATATATGCAAATGAGCCTCTGGGAGCAACGGGGGTGTTACCGTTACACCTAGAGGTTCTGCTCTCTCGTCAACTGCTGCGCCCTCTGAACTCTGATTGACAGGACCAGACAGTGTAAACATCATCACACCTGGTCCTGTCAATCATAATGCAGAGGGCGTAGCAGTTGCAAAGAGAGAGCAGAGCCTCTAGGTGTACCGGCAATACACCTGTTGCTCCTAGAGGCTCATTTGCATATATTAATGCTTCATTTTTTCTCAGCAATGCGGGCACATATGAACATGGGACCAACACAGATGTCTTCAGCTGCCAAGTGCACATGTAACAGGTCAGCCAGTGTCATAGGTACAAAACTGCTGACAGATGCCCTTTAAAATCTTATCCACTTTGCTGGTTACTGTAAAACGCTGCAGATTCGCTGCATGAAAATCATTGACGGTAAATCCACAGCTATTTAGTCCCATGGGTTCTCCGATTTCCTCCCACACTCCAAATACATACTGATAGGGGCCTTAGATTGTGAGCCCCATTGGGGACAGCGTGATGCTAATGTCTGTAAAGTGCTGTGGAATATAGTAGTGCTATATAAGTGCATGAAATAAATAACCCAGCCTATACAGACTCTGGAAACATTTGGCACCACTCTCCTGGCAAAGTACTGCGGTCACACCATATGTGTACACACACTTGGATTTATATCATTTTTTTTTTTTTTAACTTTCAGGAACATTTATAACGCTCCACATTTTTCTACAACATACAGAACTGCCCAGTTCAGTACAGTCACACTTTCCTCAGACCTGATTATTGTGGTTTATATATAAGATATATATCGTTGGTGACACACATCTCAGAGATGTGAAGGTATGAAGGACCTATGGTCACAGGAGTGCACCCACACACAGTCACAGAACGGTCTGCTGCTCTCTAGTGACAGGCTATAGCTGTATGTGGCAGCCCTCAGGCTCCCTCAGCCGCAGATCCGTTACAATGTATCACTGAGGTCACCTGACATCCGGATAGAACGTTCAGCTTCTCAGCGTTCCATGAACTTACCAGTGACGTCACCGCTCTACAGGTGCCAGGTACTGGAGCCCGGCCGCTGCCCTCCCTCTGCGGGCACGGTGCTGCAGCTTCCCCTGAAGTCACCAGTCCGTGCCAGGCGGCTGCCCCCTCCGCCTGCTGCTCTGTGGCTCACCTCGTCTCCCCTCAGTGCCCGGCTCTTCCCTCCCCTTCTCCAGTATCACAGTCCTGGCACATGCTACTTTTTTGGCAGTTGACATTGACATACATCAGCCTGCGGGGGCGCTGTTGCCACTTGTGTCTGGTCAAATTGTATCTATCCTCTTAGTGAAGCTAAAGTGCCTATTGGATGAGACAGAGGGGTCCCCTGTAAATTTTGAAGTAAGCCATTAAAGTAGGGTCACACACTGTGGATTTTTTTTTAGCATTAGACCTCATGCACACACACGGCCATTGTTTTTGTCTTTATGTTTTGTGGCTTGTATGTGGACCCTTTCACTTCAATGGGCCGGCATCTGTTGCTCTGTTGCATGCTGCAAAAAAAATAAAAAATAGAACATGTCCTATTCTTGGCCGTCTTGCGGACAAGAATAGGCATTTCTATAATGGACGACCAGTTCAATTCCGCAAATTGAAGAACGCACAGGGACGGCATCCGTGTTTAGTGGATCAACAATATGCTGACCACGAAACAAGGCACGGTCGTGTGCATGTAGCCTTACTCTGAAAGTTGTCAGCGATGAGGGAAGAAGCACTAAATATATAGGTAATCAACATGTAAATCCCATGCTAAAGTAGCTAGGGATATTACCATTTAACATCTTTAAAGCTATAAATGCCACCCTTGAGTCCCTCACCCATCAGGAGCCCCTGTGTGACAAATGGGCGCTTTAGCCTATTGAATTCAATAGCGAGGTTGGCTAACCCGGTTCTCTCTGTTGAGGCCTTATGGGAGTTACAGAGGCATTTGCTACTGGTGCACTAGGAACATAAAAGGGGGACACTCCCCTTCCCCAGCACCTTGGACATATAAGAAGGGGGGGGGGGGTAAGACTTACTACCCTTACTAATGGGATTATGGGTTTGATGATGTGACTTGTTCCACTTTGTTATCACTGGTGTGTTCACTCTCTATAGGAGATATAAGGGATCTGATATCAGGAAGTGAGTCAGTGTGTGGCTGAAGCCATGTGTAAGGCAGTGGTGTCCCCGATAGGTAGCAGGAAAGCCTAAAACTTGAGGCATCCCTCAAAGAAGAGGCTTGACTAAAGGATAACCGTAGATGAGTTTGTTAGGCATAGAACCAGTGAATTGGTTGCATCAGATCCCCAACGAGATCATGTGAGATACACCTGAGCCTGAGGAGACAACAGTTGAGGCGACATCGGGCCAGACAGACTGTTACACCTCATTAGTCGGGTTGCAAAGGACTTTAGCCATGTGGTTGGTTAACAAGTATTTCTTCTTTGGAAACCCTGTTCCCATAGGGGGTGTGGTGTATCAGTGTGTAACGCCTGAGGGTTCTGCTAAAGATGGACTGAGCAGAGAGGCCTGATTGTGGGCACCATGAGATTCAGCAGTGGGTTGGCAGAAGACGGTGGGTGGGTGGTGTAACCTCATCAGGAGTGTGTTGTAGGCCTGCATTTGTCCACCCTCTAGGACAGATATCAGTGTGGGGCAGGTTATATGTAGGTCATTGCATTAGAAGTGAGTGACACAGGATTGTGTACTTACTGTGCGATAATGTAAGTAGGTCATTCCATATCCAGTAACCCTGAGTACGGCTGGTTCTTGTTACCAGGTCAGCAGCCTCCTTCAGTGCACATGGCGCAAACGGCCAGAGAAGTGACTGCATCTTTAGGTGGTCATACACCTCTCGTTCTGCTGACCTCCCATACACATGCATGCTCGTCTCGGGTGAGCATGAATGTGTTCTTGATTGGAAGAGGATATCAAGCCACTGGCAGATGCCTATCTCCAGTAAGAACATTAGATCAGACATATTGTAATGCAATAGCCAAATTCTTCTTTCACCACCCCAAAATCTGCCATTGCGGATGAATTGGATTTGGAACATGAGATGGTCGGCTGTCTCGCCAAAATCAGTAGGTTCTGTCGATATCCATCTTGTGTGCATGGACACTGGTTTCTGCTGCGGTTTTTCAGTATGAATACTGTGGACCTGCTTGTGCTTTAGCCCCATCCAATGGAGTAGTGTTGAGTGAATGGAGGTGAAATGAATTGACTTCGATCTGAATTTCAGGAAAAATTTGATTCGCCACGAAGCCGAATTTCCACTCGCTTCGTGGTAATGAATCAATTTTTCCTGAAATGGCTGAAAAAAAACAAGCTCACATCATTCATTTGCTCGTGGAGAGGCGTTCTTGGCTATCTTGATTAAAGAAACTGCGCAAAATCTACCACGTCATGATTCCGGCTGGGCGCGGTGACGTCATCACAAGATGGCCATCCACGACGACCTCTCTGACCACCCCTGATATAGTCTTTTGCTGGGGCCCCCGGATCAGACAATTATCCTCTATCCTGTCGATAGTGGATAAGCTGTGTTACTGAGACAACACCTTTAACAACATACTGGGGCTTGCCATCAATGTTCAATCAGTAGTGGTCTGACTACCGGGTCCTTAGCTGACAGTGGCGCTAGGAAAACACTGTCCTGGTTCGATGCTGACCTAGCACTGCTGTGATCAGTAGGGGGCTTAGTTCCTTAGTTGGACATTGATGACCTATCCTAGTCTGCTGTCGCTTTGTTATAATGTACAGGACATTCAGAGCCCCCTATAGCTATCTAGATCCGGCAGAGACATGGATCGTTGTAGGGCAGCCTGTTGGGAGCAGCACATAGACAAAGTACAGGCTGTCATAAACAGCAGCCAGTAATCTACTTGTGCACTTATGGGAGGATATTTCAGAGCAATAGTTCTGGATGTGCACTAGTCTAACACTGCCATTGTTATATTATGCGATCGCTATTCTATAATGCATTATGTATAGATCAAGCCATAATGAAACTACATTTTAAAAGCCACAGCCGCTTACAGCCAAAGCAAATAATAGGAACCGTCCCAGTCCTGGTTGAAGAAATGTGAACACTTATGTTGCCATAGCTTTTACTGATGACCACGTGCAATACACTGAATATAGAGGGTAATAAAGTCATGATTTATGCTACTTTATGCTTTTCATTGTCTTTATGTTACCTAATAGTGATAAATATTGTAGGAAATCCAGTGATTACTTTGGCCTTTTGTGCCACCTTGTGGTTTATGTTGGAATTACAACTTACAGAAGTTGACAAAAGGGACTTACTACTTATTATATGGCTTCTTTCACACGTCAGTCCACTGCCAGTCACAAATTGATGGGCTATCCTAATGATAGACCAGCTGAATAAAATCACAGAAAGTCACCCATGTTCCATTGACCTTATTGACAGATGAATCTTGATAGATCATTTTTATTCTGCACAGAATGATGCCGAAGTGAATGGAATGAAATAATGAGTAGGATCCATCAATAGCTTTCTTCCTCCACATTTTGACATAATAAAGTATAAACAACAGCAGCTCTAATCTGATCTACATCCGATAGAAGTCTCTTTTCCGTGGCTGATGTAATGTATTTTAATGGGTGCAAGCAGGGGCGTAGCTACCATAGCGGCAGAGCATGTGACTGCTTTGGGGTCCAGGACAAGAGGGGGCCCAGTCTTAGTTGGGATCATCTCCTGTTCTACTGGAGGTGAAAACTTGGTCAGGACTCTACCCTCTAAAGAAACAACTTTTAGTAAATGAGGCAGTGGAAAAATGGCCCAAGGGTCATTGAAAGGAGTTTAGGCAGAAACCCTTCTGTCCTGTGTGGGGGGCCTGGTTTGATCCTTGCTATGGGGCCCTTACTTCTCTATGTAAGCCACTGGGTGCAAATATACAGAAAAGGAACAATTTTGCAAGAAATGATCAGACTATTCAAGACATACTGAGCATGAATTAAAGTTATGATTATAAATACAGTATATTAAAGTTTTCACATTCTGTATTGAAGGTTCTGCTTCTCCCATCCATTGTATAACTTTAGTATTGTCACATTGACCAACATTAGATACATTGTAGCATCTCAAACTTTCCTGACATCTCTGTTTACAAAATGCATACTCTATGAAATAACATTTTCAGAGCATTTCTTGCTTCTGTTTTTATACCTGGAAATGCATAAAAAAATTGACAACTTATCATTCCCATTTTTAGTAGGTTGTTTTACTATACCCTCAGCATTGACTTTATCAGACTGTGTGGGAACAAGAAGATTGGTAACACCCAGTCAGGGTTGGACTGGGGTTTCTAGGGCCCATGAGTAAAATTAATTCTGGAGGCCCAATGCATAGCTTCGAGCTCACGCAGAAGGCAGGCAGCTGCAAGACGCCCAAGATGATTGATTATGGAATCCCTGCACTGACTTCGAGGAAGTCCCTGAGAAAGGAGGATACAGGCTGGCATGCCTCTGTGCCTAGAAATCTTCTCTACAACCCAATTTATGTTATGCACTTATATAGCGCTGACATATTCCGCAGCACTTTTTAGACAGTAGCATCACGCTGTCCTCAATGGGACTCACAATCTAAGTTCCCTATCAGTATGGCTTTGGAGTGTGGGAGGAAACCGGAGAACCAGGAGAAAACTTGGGCAAACACAGGGAGGACCTACAAACTCCATGGATTTCCAGGAGGGATAACAGAAGCATTGTTATTTCATGGGAAAACCAGCATTTACCAACACATACCTTTTAGGATAGCTGACAGGTCCTACACATGATAGGGGCATCTAACTTAGAAATCTGACATGTCAGTTGGCCACATGTCCTGAATGAATGGGTTAAACTTGAAATAGAGCCACTCCCAGCAGCTAGGAGGTTTCTAGCAATAGTTCACCATACTAACCACTAACATTCCTTTAATAGTTGGGCTTTGTCAACTTTCAGGTCCTTAAGCAGCTTGTTAGTCTGGAAAGCGGACCCTTGATGATATATATGGGAGCTCAAAAACGTGAGATTGAAAACATGGAGTGGAAACTTTCTCAAAAGTCTATGAGAGATGGAAATTTTAACGTTGTATCTGTTTGTGCTGAGGTTCTCCACCCCTCCTACTAGAAGGTTCTAATTTAACCAGAAACTGTATATAAGGAGAGAAGCCAGAGCGTGTTTTCTGCAGTTAGTTATCAGTGTTTGGAGGAGACTCGGCCAGTCTGTATGAGTGACCAGAAGAAATGCTGAGATGGGGACACTGTGTCACAAGCCATGGGTCACCAGCCCTGTGACCCTGTAGCCACCTGGACTACTGAGCTAAGGGACCATGGACCTCCAGCTTTTGACCAAGGTACCAGACTTCTGAGAGAGAGAGGGACAGCTAAACTCAGGCCTTTCCTTAGCATCAAGCCTTTCTTCTGCCAGGGAGGAGACTGGAGAAGCCAGCCCTATGCCTTGCCTATATTGTTTTGCACCTGAATCCCTCCAGTAAAGAAGCACACTGGTTTACTGGAGACCCTGACTCTCTGGACTTATTTCCCATTGAGGTGCACCATGCATCACAATCCCTTCTGGAGAGCAGAAACACATGGTGACACCTCAATGGTGTCCGGGGGACCCAGCGTAGTGTTGGGGCTACCCCAAACCCAGCCACTGCATACATATACATGGCAAAATATTCTGATAAGTCATCTAATAGTGTAAGTATGCTTTATTGACCGCTTGACAATGCTTTTTCGTTAGAGGGATCCAAGACATTAACCTCCGGGGGCTTTTCGTGCAGACTCCCTCCCAGTGTGGCTGGACGCACAGAGGGAATCATACCTACCTGACTACTTTGCTACCTTACCTTCTCCTTTGCTGTAGATCTCAGGTCTTCCTGCATCAACATCCAGTGTAACCCAGGTCATGTGGACACTAAAACCAATGACTGGCTACAGTGGTGACTTGTCCCCCATACATCAAGTGACGCAGTAATATGATGTATGTCTGGACATGTCACCACTGAAGCCAGTTATTGGCTGCAGTGGCCTCATGACCCAGGTCAAACTGATGTTGAAGGCAGGGAGACTGGAAATCTGCAGCTGCAGCAGGGAAAGCAAAGGAACTGGAACCCACAAATGAGGATCAGGTAAGTATGATTCTCTCTGCAGGTCCAACCACACGTGGAGGGGCTCTGCCCAAAAGGCCCTTTAAATTTCTCCGCAATGCCATCACAGTTGATATGAAGCATTACAATCTTCTCAATGGTCTATTGTGTAATGCAGGTACATGGTGGGGTCCTCCAGAGCATGAGACCTTATCTGTAGCTGCACTTGACTCTGGCTAAAAAGTAAAGGTCCCGATTGGCGGACCACCCTGTATTAACTCAAAATTCACTAATAGGTTATTTAAAAATACACATATTTAGATAAAGCTAGGCTGTGCAGTAAAGTGAACTAATCCTATTTGATGATGATCTTTATGAAAACTGACTTAAATTGTACTGCAGCCCAAGCAGCAAATTTTTGATTTATTTTTGGCTAAGCTATTTTCATAAATCTTTCATTTTTCTATGTACCTTACATATGTTCAAGTTTTTTCCTAGATTCAAATTTATACACAATTTGGTATCCATCATCCCAGGCATAGATGTTTTGGTCTCTTGGGTTGTAATGTACGGACGAATGGCTGCTGTATCTCTTTGGGAAGTACAGTGTAGGGATTTCATGACTATCGATGAGATCTGAGGTGTCATAAATACAGTCAATGTGGGATCTTCCCCCACTTGGACTATTATACATGACATACAGCGTTCCACATATAACAAACGCAGCTTCTGCATTATTGCTGTTGCAGGTGGTGTTCCACATACGCTCAGCCACCATCTTGTTGTGGTCTATCTTGGTAAGTGCAATGTTCCCACCATTGGTCGAATCTCCATGAATGGCCCAAAGACCTTGTTCGTCCATGGCAAGATCGATTTTCGTGTATGGTAGAAGCTCATAAGGTGGGATGTCTCCAGCTCCTTCTATATTCATGGACTGTGTCACATTGGTTTGAATGTTGTATTTGATAATTTCATTGACTGTGCCATTTCTATGGAAAAAGACATGGTCGTTGTAGACCTGGAGACCTGTCCCCTGCCAGAAGAAAGGTAAGACTACATTCTCAGCTTTTTGCAGGTAGTCCCGACTTGTGAATTCTTCGGTGTTGGCAAATTCTAGAAGTACGTTGTTACTGGAACCAGTAAAGAAATAGATATTGTCCACGTTGTCACCGGTATTCTTCATCCAAGCACCAATGGTACCTCCAGCCTTCTTCACCATCTTCTGAGATTTGATTTGAGCCAGCATTGTTGTACAACCTGAAATAGAGGAACGTAATAATGTTTCTTAAATAGGTTGTTACCATATGTCCTGCTAGGAAATTCTCAATTAATTTTGGGTTAGGGACCCATGTCCAGGATCCCCATCTCTTGACCAGAGTGAAGAGCAGTTACAAGAGCATATTTCACTCTGGAGGACCTGTCCTGTCTCACACTATACAGATGACCCATTGTTATGCCTTGTGTAATGCTGAATTTCCTGTTCCTGTTTGGTTTCTTGCAGCTGATTTACTACATACACAGTAAATAGTACCGAATGATGCTCTCTACCACAGTTTGACGTGTCTCGAGTTGCAATTTATTTTGTCCCTTACTGAACTCAGTGGAAATCTTGTGTGGCTGTTACACCATAATAGTTACGGTCAAGGATGAGTCCAAATTTGCTCTCTTTCTAATAACGAACAGAAAATTGTGCATCTAATACCATCAGTTGGAAGGCAGCTATCCTATAAGTCAACAGTCAACAGACCTTGAGACATAACTTAGAGCAACAGCTAAGCCAGTATCTCATCTGCAGTCAGCTGTTTTTGAGTCATTGGTATACATAACACATATTTGCTGACTTTCAGGAGAAGGATTCTGGAAGATTGAATATTACACTGTGCCCCCTATTTTGCAAACTACTTCACAGTTATGCCCTGCCCCTTTAAGTCTTGAGGTTTCTCTTTTTCAATGCCTGTTTGGGCACTGGGGTTGTGTCTGATGATGCCACATCCTGACGTCACACAATCAGGGATGCACTTCTGGAGCTGCTGGGAGGTTTCTGCAGCACTCGGGAAATTTGCCGACTCTACAGCTAATCTGAAAGGTCTCCCCTTTTTCCAGAATCCTCCCAGATATTCTGGAAGAGTTGGCAAGTATCACATAACCTTGTGGGAGCCTGTGAAAGTGCTATGGGGTCTATGAGAAGAGAGGTCCAGCTCATGCTAGCCCCATATCCCTTTCCTTTGGGCTTTGTGAACCTGTACAGGGCCTCCTCACCTCAACCATTCAATATTATTCAAAATGTTACAGAGGTCGGAATTAGAAGCATCTAGTTCTTCGCCTCTTTCCTAAGATGTAGGGTTCAGTCGTTTCAATGAGGCCCCATTTTGATTTTTACAACAAAGCTCGATCAGTTCTGTGTAGTCCTTTGGTCATGGTCCCATGTTTTCTTGGCTTGTCCTTCAACAATGTTGGATGTTGACTGCCCCATATGGTAGATGAAATGTTATGTCCAGGCCCTGGTATCTGAGAGTAATCAAAAACCTCACTATCACAGAAGAAGACAGTAGTAGTATGAATAGCGTCTGATGCTTGGTGACAGATTTTGTATCAGGGCCTCAGAAACAAGGTTCCTAATTAGGGAGGCTGTTGATAGACAGGGTCGGACATCTTGCCTGGCCCTGTCAATCAACAGGTAGGTGGATGCTTCTTCATCTGTGTGGATAGTCCCTTACAGATGAAGAACTGTTGCTAGTGAGATAAATTGATTAGATTTGCTCATCCGTACTCCTAAAATATCCACTACAATTAATCCTGTGTAAAGCTACTACTTACTTGTACTTGAGTTGAGCTTCAATTTTTTCTTCTCCTTTGCTTTTTCCACCACCTGCTTCTCTACTAGATGTTCATCAACCTCTATATGGGTGTTTGAGGACACCGTGCTCTCAAGGTAGTCAATGTCCCATTCGGCTCTCTCTAGTCTTGCCCATAGACTCTCCATTTCAGTCCTCACTTCAACTTTATGGTTGCTGAGATTATCCAGGCGTGACACCATCTTGTGTACCAGTTCTTTGAATTCTTGTACGTATTGCTGAATATCTTGTTCACATTTGTAGAGTCTATCCTGAAACGGTGGAAGAAATGGTTTATTGATTGAAATAAAGGTTAAAATCTAAATGTATCTGAGGTCTAGCTGTTATGAACATGGGGGCTATGCATAGACTTGAGCACTACTGCAATGATTACAGTTCAGTGGGCGCCATAGGAAGAAGGAAGGACATTTTTAAAAAAATTGTATTTCAAAAGTTCTCTTATTGTAATTGAAAAGTCCTCTGTTCTTGGTCCTGTGACTGATGCAGCCAGACCACCCCTTTAATAGACAGAAGGGCTATATAAAAAAATATAAACCCAGAAAACCAAGGTAATTTCTTATGAAGCGCTTCCATTTTGTTCCAATGGGTGGAACTTAACATTTTTGGTCTCCTATTGCAGACAGAGCATTGGGGGAGGCTCTTTCTGCATCCAGTTGTCTTACAGCCAGACATAGGAGTGAGAGAAGGAAGAGTGGGAAATGACTAATCTTCTGGGACACATGTAGTATCCTGCTCCAAGAGGCGCAGTATACAGTAAACTAAAAAGAAAATATCTTTCTGTGTAATGTTTGCATTGATTGTATTTTTTGTATGCACATGGTAAAATAGGCCATATTCATAACCACCACTAGATGGGGCTGGTGTCACCATCTATATATGTGGAAGAGGGGTCAAGTCATTAAAGAGAGAGTTTTTTCTAGCTAGTTGAGTCATGCAAAGATGTAACTCTGACAGTTTAGCCAGTCTGGACCCAGATCCATCCAGAGCTGGGCCGGAAGATTTACAAAAGCAGACCAGTGGTGTAGAGAAAGTTCAGTAGAGATAACCCATCTGACAAGGACTTATTGACGCTATGACACATGGTAATAATAGGCCATATTCATAGCCACCACTAGATGGGGCTGGTGTCACCATCTATATATATAGAATAAGGGTCAGGTTATTAGAGGGAGAGTTTATTCTAGCTAGTCACTGAGTCATGAAAAGATGTAATGCTGACAAGTTTAGCCAGTCTGGCCCCAGATCCATCCAGAGCTGAGCCAGAAGGTTTACAGAAGCAGACCAGATGTAAGAGAGAGAGAGGTGCAGAGAAAGAGAGATAACACCGAAGCACAGTTTGGCTCACAATGAGACTCTCCCCATCTCCAAGGTGGAAATGTACTGTAAGTACAGCAACCTGTGCAAACAATGGTGCAGAAGAGTTTTCCTGCTGTGAAGGGACCACCCAGTGGTTGCATTGTATTATGTAACATAATCTACACCTCAAATTTAGATGCTTATATCAGAGTCAGCTAGTGAAGTGCACAGTAAGGCAGATTACTTTTAAGAGACATCTTGGCCTATTATCTACCAGACACGAGATGTGTAACATCTGTGGAAAAGTGCATTTTGTGAACAACTGCCGGTCTATTGCATGATAAGAACTATCCTGATCTGTTGCCATTTGAATTCTTCAGTAAAGAACTGTTCTGCTGCACAACTGCCTCCTCAGTGCTTCCTGCACTACTAAACTGCAAAGTGCTGGTGTCACGACAACCGGGACCCTGCCTTGCACCTCCAAACCTGCAACAGCAAGGTCACCCATTACCAGGAGAACCCCAGAACTGGAGTGTGCCCCAAAGGGAAAAAAGGTGTGCCCTTCCCATCACTGGACAAACCCAGGAAGCGCCATAACTACCACATCGTACAGCTACTTCTACGCCCTTCCAGCCACTCAATTATGCGTGCCCCTGTGACCCGGTCTTTGCTGTCATGGATGTTTATGAATAAAAAGCTGTTCGTGAAGGCGCACTGTAGAGATTCGTCTTGGAAAATTACCTTATAGTCTTCATCATATTTGGCTAGCAGCCTAGAACATCTGTAGCCTAGTAGTCTGGGATGTGAGTGGTCATCAGCAAAACTCAACCTTGAAAAGGTACATCGTGGGTGAGTTAGCTAACGTTATCTGCAGAAGTTGACATCAGGGTAAAAGGTTAGAAGGCGCTTTATGAGTCTAATATGGGAATCTGACAACTTCTGTAGAAAACAATATGGAGTAAGCCTGCAAGTACAAAGACAAGATGGAGATCCTAGTGATTTCACTCACATAAGGCACTAGAGGGGTGGAGGATGTTTTGTTTGTTTTCTATATTTTATAGTATTCCTTTATTATTTATTTATTTTAACAAGCCATTAATATCATGGCACTGTACATTCAGACAGGTTGCAAAATATAAAATTACAATAAACAAAATCAACAGACTGGTACAGTCTTTCTTCCACTAACAGCCCCACACCTATCCATGAGTTGTGTCCAGTGGCGTACATAGAGAATTATATTGAATAACAAGGATCACACCAGGCCCCCCACACAGGACAGAAGGGTTTCTGCCTAAACCCTTTTCCACTGCCTCATTTTCTAAAACTTGTTCCTTTAGGCCCCATTCAGACGGCCGTATTATTGCGAGTCCGCAATAAGGTGGACCCGCAATACTACGGCTGCCGCCTAGAGTGTGTTCCGCAAATCTGCGGAACATACGCCCGGGCGCCCCATTCCAATTGCCTATACTTGTTGCGGACAAGTATAGGACATGCTTTATCTTTTTATATGGAGCCGCGCCCCCGTACTGGCTCTGTGCTGCGGCTGTGCGCTCCCATAGAGGTGAATGGGACCGCATCTATTCCGCAATATTGCGGAATAGATACGGCCCCATTCATAGGGTCGTGTGAATGGGGCCTTAGAGGGTAGAGTCCTGACCAAGTTTTCACCTCCAGTAGAAGAGGAGATGATCCCAACTAAGACTGGGCCCCCTCTTGCCCTGGGCCCCATAGCAGTCACATGGTCTGCCGCTATGGTAGTTACACCCCTGACTGTGTCTAGTGTTGTGTGAACTTGTGATTTGCAAGTTCGGCGTTCGGGCTATCTAAGAATTCCATAATGGTTTCCGTTACCATGGACCATAACGGAATTCTATGACAACAGAGGCTTCAGAGGCATCAGAGGCTTCCGTATTGCATTCCGTCATAATAGAAGTCTATGCTGCCCATAGACTTCTATTATGATGTAATGCCTTTATAGGCTCTCGTGTTGCATGCCGTCATAGAATTCCGTTCTGGTCCGTGGTAACAGAACGCATTATGGAATTCCTAGATAACCCGAAACCGAACTTGCAAATCGCAAGTTCACACAACACTAGTTGTGTCTGGTCTTGTAGCTCAGCTCCACTGAAGTGAACTGGGCTGCAATGCAATACCAGACAAAACCTGTGGGCAAGTGGGGCACTTTTTTTTGCAGGCGAGCAGCCATGTTTTTCTCATCCCGTACACTATACTGTAATAATATACATGGAATGACATGGAAATAATAATATACATGGAATGACACGCTCTCTATGTATGCATCGAATACAGTGTGAACAGAGTTAAAAAATGAAAAAAAAAAAAATATAAAACAATAACTCTTGAGGTCTCAAATGAATTCTTCCTGGACCCGGTCTGTGCGCGTTCCTTTATATGTAATCAGATGGAAACACTTTAGGATAGAACAGTGTAAAAGTGCTAAAAGCGAGTCTAATTAATCTCCTGGGTTTAGCAGCAGCAGCAGCAGCGAGCTGTCTTCAGTAGAATCTCAACACCAGCTGAGCATGAAAAACAACATAACATCGGATAAATCATCACTTAACTGGGTCCATGGATGGAATAAAAAATACGAAAATATGTTCTTAATGTTTCCATAGTTAATGTTGATTTATTTCCTATTGTGTATGTGGCCCTAAGATTCATCAGTCCCACCGAGGCTTACAATCTAATCTCTAGCGTACAGAGGCAGCAATCCTCATCTTGAAGTTAAGGATTCATGCACATGACAGTATATATTTCGCGGCCCGCAAAACACAGATTCACAAAAAAACGGATGACATCCATGTGACGTCCATGCTGCATCCCTTTTTTTGCGGATCCATTGTAACAATGCCTGTCCCTGTCCGCAAAACGGACAAGAATAGGACATGTTCTATTTTTTTGCAGAACGGACATGCGGACATATGGACACGGAATGCATTCGGAGTCAAATGAATGGTTCCACACATGGGCTCCCAAAAAATGGAACGGGCACGAACAAAAAAAAAAATGTGCACCAGCCCCTGGATCTCAATACTTTTGTAATTGCATGTAATGAAAATGTTGTACAGCCACTAAGCTGTTCATGAAAATGTATCTGTATAGCGCCACCTGCTGTTTGATCTTTTCTTTATTTCTTTTCCAGCTCACTGTGGTGGTCGCACATTCTCAGTTTAGATCTTCAACTGTGACCAACCCTATATTCTGTTAGAAGCTGTTTCAGTTACAGGGAAAGAGCTAGGGCAGAAAGGACACCTCCTGAGCTGTGATAGGGAGGAAGCTACAGAAGAATGGACACGCTCCCTGAGCTGCCAGTCCGAAGAGGATCTTGCAGAACCATTGGAGCAATGAATGTGGAGATCTCTGGGTCCATGTAAAGGGCTGGTTCTAGCTTTGTTAGCAAGTGATTTTCATGTACTATATGATGTCTGGCTTTCATTTTTTTACATTAATCATGGGATAACCCCTTTAAGTAAACAATGGCAAGAAACTTTTCACAGTTTCAGTGGCTTTGGTGATTTGATATCAAGCTCGAGTTTAGCACTGCTCCATCTGTATTTTAGAGAACCACATACTAGAACTAATTTTGTAGGAAACTATATGATTTGGAGTATAGGAGGAAACCTACTCTATAAATGCTTTATACATGTTGCCCTGTTCAGATTATTCATTGCTTTAAAGGGGTATGAATGACCTACCCTCAGAATAGGTCATGAATATCAGATCATGGGGGTACGACACCCGCCCCCCACCTCCCCACAATGAGCTGGTAGCTGCTGGACGAGAGTGCCCAGTGTGAGATCCCCTCACAATCTACCTATGGATAGGTTTTGTGGCATTCCTGAGAAATAAAGTTTATGCAAATAAGGGCTTCTGTGCCTTGGGGGTGGGGCCATCAGGGCACCTCAGTTTTTTAAGCTGTCTAGCGCTCAGGGGTGCACCTAGCCTTTTGGCTGCCTGAGGCGAATGCTGAAACAGTGCCCCGCCCAAATGCCAATTTCTTAACCTAACCCCTTTGCCACAATGAAAGCGCTCATTGCCCATGACCCTTCCGCTGCCCCCCTCCTTCCCCTACCTGGTGCTGCCTGAGGCGATCACCTCACCTGGCCTCATAGGTGGTGAACCCCTGCTAGCGCTGGCCATGTCCCTCGGTATACTGAACCTCTAATTTGCATAACGAATAAAAAAAACACCACAACCGATTTTCACAAGACAGATATCATTTTAATCAGCAGGATCACCCCTAACAGGCAGTAGCTTTACTAACTGTATGACCTATGTAAAGCCAAGGTTAAGTACTACATAAGTACAATACATAATCTGGATACGTACGGTGCCCTTTAAGTCTTAAAGCGTCCCTGCCAGAGGTAACAGAAGCGACATAGTGGAAAATATCATATCACTTACCTCAAGGGCTAAGATCCGTTTCTCAATGTATCGTACCATGGGTTCATGTTGGGCTGCACATTGAGGGACTGGGTGAGCGATGAGCAGGAGCACCGACAGGATCTGCACGTAATAATAATCCATATTCAGGTCCTTTAAGACTCTGGTGCCGGGGAGTTGTGTTGTTATGATGTGCAGTAAGGAGGTGCGCCGGGATTCACAAAAGCTTCTTGTGGCCTCCGCTCCAACACTAACAACGTCTGATACGAATTCTTTCTCCTAGGGGCGGCCAAATGTTGTGATCAGATCCATATGTTCAGACGTGAGTCAAATCCTTCACATCTGCAACCTGGAAGAATTTTGTGCTGTGTCTCGTTGTTGGTGGAGGAAGAACTACACAGAGGGGGTTCTATTACAGGAGCACTCGGCCAAGCTTGACCAGAGGACTAGGCGTCTCGAGTTTCTGTCTGGGGTGCATTGTATGGAGGTGGGATGAGTATTCAAGGGGTTGTCTCATCTCGAAAGCCCAAATCTTTAAACGGATTTATTGCCATAGTCCAGACCTGGGGCATCTGAATTTTTTTGGATTGTTATGTAATGTTTTTGCCATGTTCATGTATACACTGTGCACCAGCAGATGGGGTACGGCTGGCAGTGGTTGGCAATAGGAATGGGACTAACCAGCCAATTCCTCCTCTCTTGGTAGCAGTAGGCTGGTCCTGCTTCCTGCCAGGAGTTGGAGTTCTAGTCTAGACAGTGAGGAGTGAGAAAGCACGTCCAATTGCTACTGCTTCAACTGTCTTAGGGACCAACATTAGATCTAACTCTTCTATGAGACCTCTACTTCAGAGAGAATGCAAGAACACCAAAGATACAGATATCTTCAAAGCTACAACATTTAAAATCCGCAGAGTGACCAGCAAGCCACAGCTTTACAGACCCTGCTGCAGGTGAGGGACTACCGCTCGGACACCCATCACTTAGATGACATCCAGGCCAGATCATCTCAAAGCCAACATTACACAGTGGACACCTATATCCACAAGTGCCAGCACACAGCCTTTAGCCAGATGTTCAGGGGAGAGAAATCAGCAAGATAGCATATTAGAGGTGCTTTAATTCTCACTTTTCTAGCCTCCATACCTCATCATCTGGAAACAGAAATTACAGTTAGTCCAAACTTTTGCTGGATATACTACAGGTTATCTTTAGCAATGAGTAAAGAAAGACTCTTAGTCTTTTACTTCTGACCTGATTCCTCAAACCACCATTTCACTGCACCGATCCCCAGGGAGCAACGGCCTGAGGCAGTACACCATGACACAACATCTCATCAGGGCCACTACCTCTCCTCAGGGGCTCGCTGCACTATTCAGGACCTTTATCTATTTCTCACTCTAGAGCAGGGGTTAGCAAACTCTCACGTTCCAGCTGCATACTTCCCTACTTTTGAAAAGCCTAAGGAGGGACAACAGCAGCGGTAATTTTTATTGCCACTAAGCCATGCCTCAAACCCCTCCCAATACCTACCAATACACACCTAATCCCACACAGTCCCCTTAATACCCCCCACGCAGTAGTTGTCCTGTTGGTGCCCCCACAAGTTATGCAATCTTAGTGGCCCCATACATAGTAATGCCTCTTAAGTTCCCCCACACAGTAGTTATGCCCCCATTCTGCTCCTACTCAGTAGTTATGCAATCTTAATGGCCCCACATAGTAGTTATGCCTCTTTAGTGCCCCCACGCAGTAGTTATGCCCCCTTGGTGCCTCCACACAGTAGTTATGTCCCCTTAGTGCCCCCATACAGTACTTATGCCCCTTTACTGCCCCCACACAGCAGTTATACCCGCTTAGTGCCCCCACACAGTACTTGTGCCCCCTTGGTACCCACACACAGTAGTTATGCCCCCTTAGTGTCCCCACACAGTAGTTATGCCCCCTTAGTGTCCCCACACAGTAGTTATGACCCCTTAGTGCTCCCACATAGTAGTTTTGCTCTCATAGTACCTCCACACAGTAGTTATGCCCCCTTAGTGCCCCCAAACAGCAGTTATGCCCCATAGTGTTCACACACAGTAGTTATGCAGCTTTAGTGCCCCCTCACATTAGTTATGTCTGGGAAATACCTCATCCTTCCTAGCACCTCAGGACAGCTGCTTTAATTCAAGATTGTCCCACCAGGTCCAGGTCTGGGATGAGTGGGAGGTATGCAGCTGCTGTGAAACTACAATTTCCAGCATTCTCTACTCATTTCTATGGGACTTATGGGAACAGCTGAGCAGGACATATATCACTGGAATTATATAATATCAATGAGACTGTGAGCAATAACATGGTCATTCAGCTCTAGTTTCTGCAAAGTAACTGCTCTGATCAAATATTAAAAATAGTAATAAATGACCCAAATTATCAATATCTTAAAGGTATATTTCTTTCTGCGACATTTATGACATATTGATAGGATGTGCCATAAATGTCTAATAGGTGTGGGTTCCAACTTTGGGACCTGCAGCTGTCTCAAAAATTGGGCTAAAAAGTGAGTGAGTAGTAAGCCACGCATGTGCGACCACCCTTATAGCCAAACGCACTCTGTTTTCCAAAGTCCCATAGTGGTGAATGTAGGGGTGGTCGGGCATGTGCGTTATGCTCTCCGTTCACAGTGGGGCTCCATTCTTGAGAGGGGGGTGGGTTCTAGATTTGGGACCTGCATCTGTAGGACGTGCCCCAGATAGGCCAACCGCTTTTAGGGATATCTTGGTCAGGAAAACCCACTTTCAAATATATTAGGGGATTCTGAGTGAAAGGGGTATTTCAGACAAGGGGGCTCGGCTGTTTCTGTACCTCCCATGGAATTGATTAGAGAGAGGCCCACCTCTTCTTTCATTCTCCACTTGGATGCAATGGCCAACTCACCAGACAGGACAGTCATGGGAACCCCATTCTTGACATAGCTGCAGGTCCCAGAGGTGGATAGATGCTTATGTCATAAATGCTGGTGATGGGAATACCCTTTTAATAGAAGGGAGAGGTCCTCCATTCACGACCTTTATCTAATGACCTACAGTATTTACAAAGGCCAATGCTCAGCCAAAAGAGAGATTGTTATAATATCAATTCCCGATCAGATTATCGACCAGTGTAAAAGGACCTTTAACCAGTGTGGCCAGTTACAAAGACCGTCTCCAAATAATACACAGGCACCCATTATTTCCAATGGGAATTTTGTAATACTTCAGTTTCCCTGTGGGGGCGCTGTAGAGAAATTGAGCACTTGCTTTCAGGTTCCCTTGCAGATTCCAGTTGATCGTTGGAGCTGTGATCGTATTATTAAGAGGACACTTTAACGAAAAGGGGTTGTCCAAGGTGGATAATACCTTCAGCGATTCTGTCTCTACTGTCTTTACTTTTCTTTGAAATAACAATAGAAAATAATCTGCACCTCACACCTCATAATCCATTACATAAGCCGTTTTGGGATTTGCATTTGAATGGGAAGAAATGTGATTTAAGTGCACTTTATAGAGGAACGACAGGGGGGATTGTTAGACATAAAATACTACGCGTCCTAGAAGAATGCAAATACTTGGAAGCACGTCTGAGAACTTCGCTCTGTGTGTGCTCCATCATGCAGGAAAAGAAACTTCCACTTCATTATTCCATCTGGTTAACTTGTCAACATGATAATAACCCTCAATGATAACATCCTCCATGAAAATGGCTTCCTTTCTGCTCTATTTAGAATAACAGGCAAACAAGCCTTGTAAGCAAAGATGATGTGAAAGGGAGGAAAGTAAGTCCGGAGTCTGAGTAAGTGAGAATCCATGAAGCATATCTGATAAGATAGTGTTCGGATACCACTATTTATCTGGACAGCTCCATGGAAATCCAATTTTATATACTGTATCAATCTATCTAGCTAATCCCCCAAATTAAAAAAGAAAATCAATATATCTGGAGTAGCGTACTTTATTATTTTAATTATATGCACAAATGTTCACTTTTATGAGCTTCTTTACTCACCTCTCTGCAACTCTAATCTGCAGGAGGCTGGGGGAGCGGTGAGTGAAGCTCAGCTCTGTACTCACCCCTCCTCCCTGGTTTTCTCTGGGCCGCACTGCACTGTCTTGACTGTGTACCATGTCAGGCCCAGAGAAGACCAGGGAGTGTGACTGCAGGAGGGAATGCTGGGCCTGGAGAGTGGTGGCTGAGCAGGAGAGGTAAGTTTATTTAAGGTCTGATCTGAGGTCTGATATGGGGTGGGGGGTCTGATCTGAGATCTGGGAGGTCTAACATGGAGGTCTGATATTGGGAGGGTTTGACATTGAGTCCTGATCTGAGGTCTGATTCAGGGATCTAACATACAGGTCTAAAGGGGGGCCTGATCTGAGGTCTGATATGAGGGGGTCTGACTTGGAGGTCTAATGGGTATCTGATCTAAAGTCTGATATGGGGGGGAGGGGGTGAACATAAAAGTCTGATGGGGGTCTCATCTGAGGTTTGATATGGGGAGGCTGATCCTAGGAACTGATATGGAGGTCTGATCTGAGGATCTGATATGAGGTTCTGATTTGAGGATCTGATATGGTGGTCAACTCTTCCCTTTTTGCAGCTCCTCACTTGTGACCATCAAGCACCTGCATCTCTCAGGAGTGCATTGCATGAGTCCCTGCTAACCCCTTCCTCCACTGTATCAACCCCAAATAACGACGCTGTGCTCCCACAAACCGGCTGTAAAATGCACTCACTGGACTCTTCTTTGAGTCCTCTCCATTATGTGAGTGAGCGCTGGAGTCCAGTGAGTGCATTTTACTGCTGGTTTGTGGGAGCATAACATCAGAATGCAAGTGAGCATGAAGATAAAACTTACATATTCGGATTCAGCATCACTTACACTATACATGTCTTACTCTAGTTCAGGGGGTGTTTCGGAGCTGACAGGTTCCCTTTAAGAGTAGGCCTGAATAAATGAAGGGTTAAAGGCGTCTGGGCTGCTTCACTAAGAGATCAGTAGACCTACATTGAGAGGAGGAAGGGAGGAGGAAATCTAATGTCAATGTCTGTCCACCTCTGAATGCAGGAGGAGGTGGATCAGAATTTCAGCCGCATGAGAAACAGCAGGGGGCGCTATCAGAGAGGAAAATGTAATGTACGTTAAAAAAAAAAAATTCCAATATTTTTATTGCATGCAAATTGCAATAATACTTCATTTGAAATGCCATATTCATTGCATAATAATGCTTCTCGTGAGATAACCCCTTCATATTGGGCTCTCAATCTCATTGTCCTATTTGAGACACGCACAGAGGCCAGTTTTATAGGAAGCCAATTAACTTACCAGTATGTTTTTGTTGTAGCGTGGGTGGGAGCAAATACAGACTCCATGCAGATCCTGTTCTTGGTCAGTGCAACAGTATTAACCTCTGAGCCACCACACTTACACAGAGTTGTCTCTTACAGTCACACTTGCTTGTACAATAACGCAGAATAGGGTACTTGAAAATTGGTATTGTTATTTAATGCTATTTGATGTACTGTATGACTTTGTATGGATCAGTTGGGGTTATCAAACCTGACTCTGCCCCTGTAAGTAGCTAGAAGATGGACTTAGGTCCGTCCCTAATTCGGTATGTTAGCTGAGGAAATGAAGGAGGCAATATTTTCCCACTCCTTAGAGGGCTGTGCCTACATTCTAGAGAATCACAATCTCTGTGAGATCAACAGAAAGAAAACCATCTCTACTTCTCAGTGCCTCAGGAAGAAAGAGAAAGGAAATAACTAAAACCAGAATCTACATGGCTGTGCACTAGAGCCAGTCACTGTTTAAGGCTCATAGAGACTTTACTGCAGTGAGGGGGACATTGCTAAAACAGTCTGATCTGAGATCTGGTAGACCTGGGTCTAACTTGGAGGTCTGATTTAGGGTCTGATCTGAGGTCTGATTTCAGGATCTAATATGAGGGTCTGATTTGAGGATCTGATATGAGGGTTTGATTTGTGGATCTGATATGGGGGTCTGATTTCAGGATCTAATATGAGGGTCTGATTTGAGGATCTGATATGAGGGTTTGATTTGATGATCTGATATGGGGGTCTGATCTGAGGTGTGATATGGGCGTCAGATTGGAGGTTTGATATGGGGGTCTGATCTGAGGATCTGATATGGGGGTCTGATTTAAAGTCTGATATAGAGTTCTGATTTGAGGTCTGATATGGGGTCTGATCTGAAGATATGATATGGGGTCTAATTTGGGGTCTGATATGAGGGTTTGATCTGAGGATCTGATATGGGGGTCTAATTTGAGGTCTGATATGGGGTCTGAGCTGAGGATCTGATACAGGGGTCTGATCTGAAAGGTAAGGTGGTATCTAAAGGGGTATTTTTTGTAGTGGTGAACAATATAAGGGTTTGTTTTTTTCTACTGGTGCACATTGTAAGGGGGTATTTTCTGTACTAGAACACATTATAAGGGTTTTTTGGTAGTCTTAGTACTGGGGGCTATGAGGAACATAATTACTAGTATAGGCACAATGGGGACATTATTATTGTTGGGGCCACTGTTAACACTATGCACACTGGGAGATAATGACTTCTATCATTGACTTTTGGGAGCACTATTACTGTGGGGGCCACCCTGGCACATTATCAGCTTAGCACAATTATTTTTAGGTTATATTAGTTTTACACTATTAGTTTCAGGGACACTGTTTGACTCTGGATGAATTTATTTTGTAGGGCACTGTGTGTGGCAATAATTATTGTAGGGCACGTTGTAGGGCACTTGTGTGGCAATTGTAGGGCATTTTGTAGGGCACTTGTGTGGCAATAATTATTTAAGGGGACACTATATATGTGGTATTAGTATTTTCAGGGGGACTGTTTCTGCAGTATAGTATTGGGAAGCATAGTGGGAACAGTATTGAGGGTGGCAGGATGGGGTGTTCAGGAGGTGGGAAGGATGATGGAAAAGTAGGAAACTAAGATATCTGTTTGTCAAACTGCAGACAAGAGTTGGCTGAAAGAAATCATCATGATGGTCTGGTCTGAATGCCGAAGATGGGGAAAGAGAATATCTACATTAGAATATCTGCATCAGAGGAGACATCACTGGATGTGGTGCTATTTTAACCTGTATGGTTTGTAGAGCTGTATGTAAAGTTTTCCAAGTATATTTTTAATAGTAAGACTGTAGAGAAGGGGTTAGATTGAGTATTTGGCATTGGGGGGGGGGAGTTGTTTACATTTTTACCTCAGGCAGCACAAAAGGGGGCCCAAGCTGAACTCTTGCACCAGGGCCTATGAGCCTTTAGCTAAGCCCCTGCTCATTCAGATGGGCGTATTTCACATCTGTGTGTGCAGTGGGTTGCCCACAGACCCAATGAAGTCAGTGGTTCAATTCACACAAAATCATTTTGGTTTGTACCAAGAAATTTGCAGCATACACTCTTCTTGTCCGAATTGGGTCCATATGTCTGTTTTTTGGGCATGTCATCAGAACAGCCATCTGAATCAGGCCTAACTCTCTCTCACTCAATATATGGGCAGCTGTAATCTGATCCCTCAGTGAACTGACTTCCTGTTATCTTCTCTCAAGATGGATTTAGCAGAAAATGCAGACAGAACGTTGATTTAGGAGGAGGGGGAAGAAGTGACTGATTAGTGAAGAAAGAGGCATCTTTCTCTGAAAGGATATCTACAAGGTTTCTCACATTCACCTGCAGTATTGACTTATGCAAAGATTGCTAAAAACTTAGTGGCCATTTAACTACATATTTTTCAGTCTCATCTTGGATGGTATAGAAGGAGGTCCTTCTATAAAGCTAACAAGCAGTCACTATGGTTGACACAGTGTGGGTATCACATAGATGGCCATCAATATGCATGGCAACTTGTAGTACCATATTCCCCTTGTAGTGAACAGACATCTGGTGAACAGGCCAGTTGTGCCATGGTGGTCCATGAACCTGAGGTAGGCAACATAAGTGCTTGCAGTATCCATTCATCTTGTATACATCGGAAAAGGGTATAGAATAGTGTAGTAGACTATGCTATTCCATAAAATGGTGTCAGATTTAAAAAAAAGCGTGCCACACAATAAAGTTTTTTGTATTTTATTTATTAGGGGATCTATGGGTGATGGATACCGGTATGGTATTTGTCACCAGCTAGGTATGTATGGTGAGAGCTTTTCCCGGTGTGTGCATCAAATGAATGCTATTGATAGGATGTGAACTGGGCCTATCAATCTACCACCAATCCCTTATAATGCTCATGCACATGCACAGTGAGAGAGGAGTACTGTCCTTGGCTTCATCTGCACAGTCCTAGACGCTTCTCTCAGTAGCTTTGCAGCGAGCCCGGGAGGGCAGAGCAGCAGTAGTGGAAATGATGGTGCGGTAGTACTCGCGGTGGCGGTCCTCACTCTGGTGCTTATTGTTTTTACAATACCCAGCTAGAGGGTGCAGCCCTTATTTAACAGAGGACCAGTCTGTCTCTTAAGTATGGTATTGAAACCTGAATCTTCTAACCCCAACCAAACGCAGTGAAGTCCATAGCCAAAATACATGCGTTACCTTCACTAGCTTTTTGTCCATGCATCGTCCCTTGAAATGGCTGCTAAACCCTCCATTAGGTTCAATTCTTCTCTCCCTCAGAGGTTGGCCCTTGTTACTTGTATGGCTGCTCTCAGTACACAGGGCTGGTGTATCCCTGCCTGCTGCTTCTCCTTGCAACTCTCACTTCTCCGGACACAGACCATACACAAACCTAGGTCCAGGCACACTACAGGAGGGGTGGGACCTGCCCACATCTGGTAACTGTCTCTAAGGGCTGGTCATTTACGCTGTCTCTCCTATATACAGCCTTTGGGATGCAAAGTGCATAATCAAGTTACATGAGGTCATTTTCATTTACTATTCTTGGGGTGGGGGGATAAGTTTGTTTTGGGCAGGATGGAACCCTAAACCTCAGCTGCTTAATGGCATGCTGGTGGTTTAGTGACCCCCCCATAAATAAACGAATAAGTAAGTAAATAATAATAAAAAAAGTAAATAAATAATAATAATAAAAAAAAATAATAAAAATAAAGTGTTTTTTTTTAATGCTTAATTATGCACCAATTTGTGCTTGCATGGTTTAACCAGCATTCAGAAATACCCACTACCTCACAAACCCCCAACACATGAAGGCAAGACACATCTTTGAGACGACGACCCAAAATTGCATTGAAAAAGTGGTGGTTGTCTCAAAGTTGACAGGTTGCATAATATATGTTGGAGCAAGAAATCTGGTGTGGATAAAGAGCTGGTTTCATTGAGGTCTTTTGGGGGAGGTTTTGCTGTTCACTCTACATGCAATTTCTTGCGGCACCAGCAGGTGGCAGCCAATTCCAACTAATACTTAACATTTCCCTGGAGAGCTTCAAGGAATGAAAACTAGGGCAAACTAAAATATTAAAGATGAGCTGGGAAAATTACAAGAACAATAATGCCAATGCATCCAGAGCAACATAACTTTGTGTACTTAATAAGATGTCTTACTCTTATATAAGTTTCACATGTTTCATAACGGGAAAAAAAGGCATTAATAGTTGCAAGTGTAACTACTGTATTATGAAGAAATCAAAATCTAAAGTTTCCTGGTGATCTGGATTACTGCTGGTGAATAAGTAACTATTTCAGAGCTGTATTTTAACATTACAGCCATGCTATCATCTTGGAGTGTACTCGGATGCTGCCGGTCCCTATGCAAAATCTGTAACAGTGCGCCCCCCCAAATATTGGTGTCTCCTTGGGTGCCAGAGGGATCCATGGGTCTCTTCTGGCACCAAAGCCCAGGTGTCAATGCTGCTTTCTGTAGCTCTGCCACTGCTATCATCTCATATATTGTAGAGAGTTTGTGTTAATATTGCCCATTAATAATTAGCAAGTGACAAAAAATGCCATTGCTAATTATCTGCAAAGAACTCCTAGCCACCTAAGGCTATGTTCACATCGCAAGTTCAGCAATGCTACGTGTATGCTATGGGAACCAAATGCCACAACCACCAAAGCATGGGACACATGCTGGATCCACTTACCAAGTACACTTTTTTATATATCTTATTTTATTAATAGTAGTTTTTTTGTCTCCTGATGAACCAAAGTGCTTATGGTAAGGAAGTAGCTTATTGTAGACAGCAGACCAGGTGGCCCCTCAGGTGTTTGCTTTTTCTACACTTGGTTTTCAGGAGAGCATCAGGATAGAATTAGCCTTCAAAATAAACTTCCTATCAGGGGCGGATTGGCCATAGACCTTACAGGGAAATTTCCCGGTGGGCCGATGCCCAGGGGGCCACTTGGACCCTCCTCACAGCTGGCCAGTGGAAGTTTTTGGGGATGTATTTTGTGCTGCTGGCAGTATTTTGTGATGGACTGTGGTATTTGGCTCTGTTGGGCTGGTATAATGTGCCATAATATGGTATTGCTGGCCCTGCCTTCCATCAATTTGGACCCAACTACAAAACGGGGCCACTTCTAGTATTTTTTCCAGGGCCACTTTAAGTTCCCAGTCCGCCCCTGCTTCCTATTCTACGAAACACTGATATATCTTCCCTTGGTGGCATGAAAATATAGGGTCAGTGAGGCACTGGACGGCTTTGGACTCACGTCTGGGCGCTGCTGAATGTAGAACACAGAACACCTGGACTGAACAGTGACCTATTAAAGATAATGGCTCAATTCACACAAGCGATTTTCCGCATGAATCATAGGTCTGTGCCAACAATGTCACAGTAGGCACCATCCAGCTCAGATTGAAGTGAATGGGTTTGCAAGAAATATAGAAAGCACGAGTATGACACGTTTAGAACTATTCAGTTCTCCTACAGCGCCTCTGCAGGGGAAATGAAGCATTACAATGGTAATTCCCGAACTTATTACTGAAAAATGTTCCCACCCCTACTGCCATTCCTTCCCTTTAGAAAAGCTTGGTGTAGGGGCAGATATGGCATTCAGTTATTGTTTTCTGGTGCCAGAATTTTTTTCAGATATGATTAAATGCTGTGTACTGGAGAATCCCTAATCAGATTTCTCTTGCATTTTTTTTTAATTATTGAATTGTACGTATTTTGAGCTAAAATCATTTTTTCAATTGGTCTTTATTAAAAATATGGAATCCTTTTTTCTGTGTACAGAGCTGAGATGTTCTAGTAGCAGCCTGTGGATTTTCTGTCTTTTCCGTCATCTGGGGAGTAGACAGACTCCTTATCTCTGCTCTCTGACATTATAAGCACTCATTATAGCTCAGTTCTTATCTTACTGATAAGAATTCGGCTTAAATAAATGTTTATGATCTTTTAGTAGTTTAGAGATGAGGTTCATTAGATGACCGGCACAAAGTGAAAGTACCAGTCACACAGTTATGAAAACAGTTAACCCTTTGTGACAGAATGGCTCAATATTTTTAATAAAGGCCAATTGAAAATATGATTTTTAGCCAACAACGAGTAAAATGCAGTCATAAACAAGAATTGCCTCCAAAGGTATCCATAGCCTTTAAGATTCTTGGGAACCCAGGATGGGAAACACTGCATTAAAAGATGCCCAATTGGGATGACTATGTAATACAGGTAAGTGTTGGGTCTTTGACTCCAGTTTATCTATGGAAGCCCTAAATGAGGGACCCCATTCTATTAACTCAGAATTCCCTAATAGGGTATTAGATCATGGGTTTTCTAATCCAGACCACCCCTTTAAAGGGTTTGGCCCCTCTTATATACTAATGGCGAATCAGTAGGAGATGCCAGATAGAAACGGTTCCCACGTCTAGGACCATTCCTACCTTCAGAACAGTGCCCCTGAAATGAATGGAAAGCAGCCACACATGCATGGTCACCTTCCATTCACTGGTATGGGAGTTCCAAAAATAGGCGAGCACCAGCATTTCCATAGCGGTGAATGAAGCAATGCCTGCACTTCCGCAGTGTGCTCCTCCATGGGACTTCTGAAAACAGCCTCGCTTGGTTATTGTCAGAACTCCTAGCTATAAGTGAAGAGCATGCCACGCTTGCGCAGTGTGCTCTCCTTCACTTCAGAGTCTCCTTTCTGTAGATAGGAGTGGTGGAACCTGCAGCTATCTGACATTGATGGTGTCTCCTAGGAATATGCCGTCAATGTCTGAGATGGGCCTCATTATTTGGGGCAATGTGATGGGGTAGTCACACCAGAGCGATATGTAACCGTCGCTGCACTCTTGTGCTGTTCTATATGTACGTCTGGTGTTTCCATACCGTCAATTAAAAATGTAAATCAATAAGCAATTTGTCATTGTGCGCCAGGAGAGGTGTTTAACGAGGAGATGGAGGGATTTGCAGGAGTTTATCGTATTGCACGGTGGATCTGCCTTGTTATTTTGTAACTTCATTAGCGCGGCTTGTCAATGGCGCAGCAGGAGCGGTGAGACAGTCATCCTGCTCGGCTATCAGCGAGAATCAATCCTCTTTACATGGTAGGGTCTAACAAGTAGGGTTTTCTTTTCTTTACCCCAGGTGTATTTTTCAGTCTCTGGTATTTTCAAGAAGTGATGTTCTCAATGGTCACCCCTTGTCATATATCGTGGCTGATGTTGTGTTTCTTTTTCTCCTTGCTTTGATGGCAACTACATATTCCACAGCGCTATTGGTGGTGTTCAAAAAGGGGTTCTCTGCCTTGGACAACTACTTATTGCCAGAAGTGCGTCAAAAATATATTAGTATTATTTCAGTTCCCCAATTTTCAACATCGTTGTGACCCCAATCATATGCCTTTTTGCTTATTGCAATGGTCTGGGGAGATAATGGCTCCCCTTGAGGAGACCTCCAAGTGGGCATAGGGAGTCTTATAGGCCAGGCAATGCTTCCTGGGAAACGGATATGCAAATTAGAAGGACAATTGTCTCTCTAGTGCCACCTATTGGCGATAGTTTCCCTATAAGTCAGCGTCCGTTGACCATTTCACAGGCCTTGCCACATGACTGTGGATGCAAGACAAACTCATTGGGAGGCTACCTCCAATAGATGCCACTAAAGAGACAGTTTTTCTTCGATAGCCACTTTGCTTGCCTAAAAAAATGGAACCGTGTAGATGGCTTCAATCCCATGGTCAGTTTTAATCCTTGGACGGGGTCTTTGGAGTTTTATGAAATCAGAAAAAAACATGGCTGATTTTAGAAGCAGTGCCCCGCTTATCAATAGTCTGTTCCTGGTATCGCAAGTTAGCCCCCGTAACTTGAATGAGATACAATACCACACATAGACTATGGGCAAGAATAGCACTGTTTATGAAAGTAAGCAGGTAAGTGATGTCATCATACCAGACTAGTGATGTTGCAGTACCCCAGACCTGGGGGTGTCTGCAAATGTTATGATATGTATTGTGTTGCATTGGTATGTACACCAGCAGATAGAGTATGGATGATAAGGTTGGCATGGATAGGGTTAACCACCTTGCCCCCTTCCTTCCTCTTGGTAGCAGTAGGCTGATCCTGCCAGGAGGGGAGTTCTATCTAGGACAAAGAGGAGGAAGGAAGCATGTCCAATGGCTCCTATTTCAAGGGTCTTAGGGACCAGTCTCAAGTCTATTCTACTGTGAGACCACTACTTCAGAGAGACTGCAAGAACACCAGAAAACCTTAAAAGATACAGCTTTCCAAAAATCTACAGCATTGGTAGTCAACAGAGTGACCAGAAAGCTTCAGCTTTACAGACCCTGCTGCAGATGAGGGAATACGATTCAGACACCCATCACCTAGATAACATCCAGGCCAGACCAACTCCAAAGCCTGCATTAGACAGTGGACACCTATATCCACAGGTGCCAGCTTGCAGCTGAAGAGAGGTCAGCAAGATAACCTATCTGAGATGTCCTACACTGCCACTTTGTCAGTCACCATACCTTATCATCTAGAGACAGAAATTGCACTTTGTACCAGCAACTGCTTTGTGTACCACAAGTTATATTTTGCATTGAGTAAAGAAAGACTTTTATTCTTTCACTTCTGGCCTGATTCTTCAAACTACCTACCACTGCACCGATCCCCAGGGAGCAACTGCTTGATGGAGCACATCGTGACACAACATCTCATCAGGGTCACTACCACTTCCATCCTCTGCATTGGCTCCTCAGGGGCTCCCTGCAATGTCACTGCAACAGATTATGGGTTATATGGCATTGGTGGAAGATTATACTTTATATCTTATTTATTTTATTATATTTCTATTTGTTTTCAGTTCTGACTTCTATATGGAGGAATGTGTAAATGTCGGGCTCATAGTTCATGACTGTAGAGCATCGTTACACATGTTCTTACCGTCATGCATTATTCATCCTCGGAGGGTGCGTTATATGGGGCAGTAGTCAGGAGGCTGATGTGAGATTAAGGACACACATGCAAGACTCTGAAAAACGCTTTGCACGTTTTTTTTTTCACTGCAAATGTTAGCCTTATATAACCAGCAATCTGCTAGTCCAGACACACTTTGCTTTCCCCAAGCAAATGAATATTTAAATTCATGATTAGAAAACTTCAGGGTAATTATGTGCTTATCCTTAGGAACATTGGTTAGAGGAGGTCTCAGTATCAATGGACAGGGAAAAAATGCAATTTATTGTAGAATTTCCTAATCTGACTTTTATTGCAAATTTATCCAACTGTCTGTGGCTACACGTGTCCCGCAACCAAATGTCGCAGTGTAGCGCTGTTTAGATCGCACATGATGAAAGTAAATAGGGTTGTGATGTGACCTGCAAGTCGCTGCAACCAGAACCCGACAGTCACAGAAAGGGTCGCGGTCACAAAGCGAACTTATAGAGTGTCGTTATCTGCAGCTAGGAATGTGCTACATTGAAATATTTGGTTGAAAGATGCATGGACTGCCTAAAGTTTCTATGTAGCTCCAGCCTAAGGGCTCATGCACACGACCGTATGTATTTAGCGGTCTGCAAAACACGGACCTGCAAAAAATGCGGATGACGTCCGTGTGCATTCTGTAGTTTGAGGAACGGAACAGCCAGCCCCTAATAGAACAGTCCTATCCTTGTCCGTAATGCAGACAATAATAGGACATGTTCTATTTTTTTGCGGGAACGGAAATATGGACATACGGAAACGGAATGCACACGGAGTAGCTGATGTTTTTTTTGCAGACCCATTGAAATGAACGCTTCCTCATACGGTCCACAAAAAAATGGAATGGACATGGAAAGAAAATATGTTTGTGTGCATGAGCCCCAATTAATTATTGGGATAAGTGTAATTAGAGGCATAAAATCCAAAAATAAGGGTATGCGAAACCTATGTTTTATTAGTTAAAACACATAAAAAAATTATTAAAAAAACAAAACACAAATATAAATCCAAAATATACGGAACCCAATGTGAGGGGTCTTATTTTGTTAATTACAATCCCCCACATAGACCCGGTTAGGATACCAGTAAAGTGCTATTAGAAGCCAAAAGAAGGGGGTCTTACCCAGGGGCGTAGCTAAAGGCTCATGGACCCTGGTGCAAGAGTTCAGCTTGGGCCCCCCTTCCCTTTGTGGCCAGGAGCAGGGAAGCACATAGCCTTCTTGCTGCCTGAGGCAAAAATTGAAATGCCCCATGCCAAATTCTTAACCTAACCCTTTCCCTCCACCCAGAGGTGTAACTTGACCAGCATGCACTTTCTATAATACTGGTGTCTTCGTATGCAGCACAAGGGTCTTTGGGCCCCCTCAGGCTCCTGAGCCTGGTAGCGACTGCTACCTCTGCACCCCCTATAGCCACGCCCCTGGTCTTACCCATTGTAATGGTGAACGGTGTGTCAGTGTTTCATGTTGTGGAAACGACCGGTAAGCTCAGGGGCCTTCTTTCAGCTCACCAAGCACAGCACTGTCCATTGTATAGTGGCTGTACTTGGTATTGCAGCTCAGCCCCATTCACTTCTATGAGCTGAGCTGCGCCTAGGCCACGTGACCGATGAACGTGACATCACTGGCCTAGGGAAAGCTGCAAGTGCCTTCTCAAACAGCTGATCGGCGGTGGACCCCCACCAATCACATATTGATGACATATCCAGAGGATAGGTGATCAGTTAAAAAGTCTCGGAAAACCCTTTTAAGTCTCGACAACCGCTTTTTTGAGGGCCCACTACCCTGTGGAGCCCCCCTGAAATGGACGGAACGCCTGGTCAGAAATGCATGCCGACACTTAATTCATTTCTATGGGACCGCCGGAAACAGCGGAGTACAGCGCTCTATCTCCAGCACTCCCATAGAAATGAATGGAGCGGCAACGAGCATTTCTGCCGCTCCACAGGGTAGGGGCCCCCATTCTCGTGATTAGTGGGGTTCACAGTGGTAGGACCCCAATGATCTGATACCCTGTGGATAGGGGATAACTTGTAATAAATGGAATACCCCTTTAAATGACCACATGCAGTACCACATCTACTGTACTCAGTAGTGGCCACTACAGGAGAAATAAGCAGCCAATAGAAATTTTCCAGGCAAAAAGGGCTTTTTTTCCAGGGATAAAGGGTAAAGTAGTAGGCACACTGCAAAATATTTTACCTGCAAAATGAAAAAACCTATATCTCCAGAGGTATAACCACCTGCCCAGGGGCATAGCTGGCAGGGACTGGTTTCTATAGTCCATAAATATTCTGGCTAAAATCCTCTTGACCCAGATTTATCACAAAAAATTCATTGTTCGATTCCACCTCTGTTTTCCTGCATTCATCTAGAGAATGACATTAGCATTGAGGTAGTCGGTTATGAATACTGAATGAAAGATTTTTTTTTTCTAAAATTAATCTCATGCTAATTAAATTCCATAATTAGCAAGAGAAAATAAAATTAATTAAATGTGATGGCTTAAAACACCACCACCGACAATGGACGGAATTATTTCAGTTTTACAAAAAAGGGATTGTCTGATCTAGTAAACCCTCAACTACCCTATTAGGACTATTCCCAGTAAACAGAGGGTAAGACCCCATTCATAGCCTCCATTATTTGCCGGATGGTCCATCCATTACACTGACAGACCATCGTTTTTTATGGCCTTCATGTAATATTTTATTTCTCCTGTGGTGGCGCTAAAGTAGAATAGAACACAGGAACCAATCCCTGCTACAGACTATGACTGATCAATGAGGATCCCAGCAGCAGGTCACCTTGTGGTTGGACTATTGTTAGGAGACCCTTGAAACTAAAAAGATGTTGTCAAAACTAGACAGTCGCCTTTAAGGACTCAGTTCAAGCCGACTGATACTTAACACATTGCTAGAACATTCTAAGTTAATAGAGTGCCCCTTTGTTTGGCACCTCCAATAAAACAAAAATAGAGCAGAGAGCAGCTTCAAAGGGTGTCCCTCTTTCGGGAGGACCTGACACACCCATGCATAAAATATACAGACAACTAATTTCATGGGGAATTGTGTAATACCTCATGTCACCTGCGGAGGTGCTGTAGGCAACGGAACACTTACTGCCAGGTTCCCTCTCAAATGACAGCAGATTGCTGAGGGTCTCAGTAGCAGGTAACCCTGTGGTTGGCTAATTCATGTGGGACATGTGAGAGGGACCTCCGTAAAATTAACTACAGTGGAGAACATCTTCAAAGGGTGTCCCTCTTTCTGGAGGACCTGGGATACCCATGCATGAAATAGACAGACTACTAATTTCAAGAGGAATTGTGTCATACCTGGTTTCACCTCCGGAGGTGCTGTAGGCAACTGAGCACTTACTGCCAGGTTCCCTCACAGTAGATTGCTGAGGGTCCCAGCAGCAGATCATCCTGTGGTTGGCTAATTGTTGTGGGACATGTGAGAGGAACTTTCATAAAATTAACTACAGTGGAAAACTTCAAAGGGTGTCCCTCTTTCTGGAGAAACTGACACACTCATGCATGACCTAGATAAATGATTTCAGTGGTAACTGCGTAATGCTTAATTTCACCTGCGGAGGTGCCATCACAGATGATAGCAGATTGCTGAGGGTCCCAGCAGCAGGTCACCCTATGGTTGGCTAATTGTTGTGGGACATGTCATAGGGAATTCTGTAAAATTAACTACAGCGGAGAGTAGCTTTAAAGGTTGTCCCTCTTTGTGGAGGTCTTGACACCCATTCATGACATTTTAGTGGGAATTGTGTAATGCTTAATTTCACCTGCAGATGTGTTGTCACAGATAAAAGCCGAGGGAAGATTGCTGAGGGTCACAGCAGCAGGTCACCCTGTGGTTGGCTAATTGTTAACTACAGCAAAGAACTGCTTTAAAGGACGACCTGGCATAGACAGCAAATTTTAATGGGAATTGTGTAATGCTTCATTTCACCTGCGGGGGTGCTGTAGGCAACTGAACACTTACTGCCAGGTTCCCTTACAGATTACCTTAGATTGCTGAGTGTCACAGCAGCAGGTCACCCTGTGGTTAGCTACTTGTTGTAGGACATGTGAGAGGGACCTCTATAAAATTAATACAGAGGAGAGCTGCTTCAAAGGGTGTTCCTCTTTCTGGAGGATCTGGCACACCCATGACAACTGATTTGAATGGGAATTGTGTAATGCTTTATTTCACCTGCGGAGGAGCTGCAGGTTACTGAACACTTAAGGTCAGGTTCCTTCACAGATCACAACTGATCTCTGAGAGTTCCAGCAGTGGGTCACCATGTCATCAAGAACTCTTCTCATAAGAAAGCATTGTCCAAAGTGAAAATCCCTTTGAAGAACAACTCGGAAAACTCTGTAATATAGCGCTGAATCATTCTATTATGTTTTATATAGTGCCCGTGCCTTAGTCTGAGATATCAGTGGGGCTCTTAAGCAGATGTAATGATGCTCATGACAGACGAGGTATTAGAACAGATGGCGATTGTGAAAAGCAGGAAATAAATGACGTCTAGCCCGAGTCTTATTATCTTATGCATTGAGGAAAAAAAATAAATTAATGAAGTACGGACGTCATTGCAGGAGTAGGAGAGTGTAATAAGCTGGAAGTATCTTATAAGGGAAATATATGAGGCCTATCTGCAGAGCTCGCCACAGGACAGGCCTAAGAATGACAAATGGTCTACAGCGATATGAAACAGATGAAAGGATAACAAGGCTGCTGTCATTTATGGAGGGCTTTTATCATCCTGGTTAATGATGATGTCGGCAGAAGATCGCTCTTACTTATATCACTGTACATTACAATCTCCAACCCAAACAGAAAGTCTAGATAGAGGTAAATTTAGGTGAGGCTCATAAAATAACATTATGTCTCACTCCTAAGTTCACCTCCAATTCTCACTGGATCTATTCGGAAATCCAAGTACAGTTTAAAAAATGGTCTTTGAAGTCAATCTCCAGGCCGATAGATAATAATGTGCTCCTTTGTGTGATAGAAAAGCATTTTTTTCTCTTTTTTGGTTGCAAAGTGTTTGTTTAACCTGTTTTTATTGTTACATAGGTCCCAGTTTACCTATGAGTTCTCCAGTTTCCTCCCAAACTCCAAAAACATACTGATAGGTTAACGGGCTTCCTATGCAGTTGGTCTATAAAATGTGGGATGCTTCAACACATGGATCCAGTGCAAAGGTTTTATGTATGGGCTATCCTCAGTATTTTCAAGGGGTATTCCAGTTTGCATAGACCCTTTAAAATACTAATTTATGAAGGTAGCTTTCATTTTGTGATGTATTTCTTTTACCTTCATTTTGGACTGTGGTCACATGACTGTGTCCATGCAGCTGTTTCTTATTTCCTGTGATGATATGTCCATGGGCAGGGCAGTGATAGGGAAGAGTCTATGTAACTAGCTGAGTGGAAGGAGCTATAAAGTAGCTGGGCGTTGTTAGGGGCAGGGATAGGGGAGTATCTATGTAAGTAGCTGGTGGGAGGAGCTATAGACTAGCTGGGCTTTGTTAGTGGTGATAGGGGAGTGTCTATGTAACTAGCTGGGTGGGAGGAGCTATAAACTAGCTGGGTGTTGTTAGGGGCAATGATAGGGGAGTGTCTATGTAACTAGTTGGGTGGGAGGAACTATAAACTAGCTGGGCATTGTCAGGGGCAGTGATAGGGGAGTGTCTATGTAACTAGCTGAGTGGAAGGAGCTATAAAGTAGCTGGGCGTTGTTAGGGGCAGGGATAGGGGAGTATCTATGTAAGTAGCTGGTGGGAGGAGCTATAGACTAGCTGGGCTTTGTTAGTGGTGATAGGGGAGTGTCTATGTAACTAGCTGGGTGGGAAGAGCTATAAACTAGCTGGGTGTTGTTAGGGGCAGTGATAGGGGAGTGTCTATGTCACTAGCAGGGTGGGAGGAGCTATAAACTTGCTGGGAGTTGTTAGGGGCATTGATAGGGGATTGTCTATGTAACTAGCTGGGAGGGAGGAGCTATAAACTAGTTGGGCATTGTTAAGGGCGGTGATAGGGGAGTGTCTATGTAACTAGCTGGGTGAGAGGAGCTATAAACTAGCTGTGTGTTGTTAGGGGCAGTGATAGGGGAGTGTCTATGTAACTAGCTGGGTGAGAGGAGCTATAAACTAGCTGTGTGTTGTTAGGGGCAGTGATAGGGCAGTGTCTATGTAACTAGCTGGGTGGGAGGAGCTCTAAACCAGCTGGGTGTTTTTAGGGGCAGTGCTGGGACTTTGGCACAGAAAGGAGAAATGCATTATGGGTCTGGTTGGATATAGCAACAGGAAGTGCTATATACAGGATGGAAACCAGAGGGATTGGGTTACATGGTGGGTCAGGAGTCCAAATTGAAAAAAAGCATGGGGAAGACATACATGAAGTGAGCAACAACATGAGCGAATCTGTAATAACCATAGTCATCCCAAAAGGTGTCAAACTTTTTAGAAATTCTATTCATTTAGACCCATTTATAGACAGAATAAAGGAAAAGGTTTTGGCGTCTTCTGTGATTAGAATAGTCTTGTTTTCCTTTTCTTCTCCATCAGACCCAGACCATCATGATAAGTTCTCCCAACCATGGCTCACCTCCGCAGAGTTTTCCGCTGAGATGTCAGTGCCCACCTTTATGTCCCCACATGTGTCCAGCATGTGGCATGTCCGCTGTCAGACCATCATTATATCACCTTAACCTTCCTTAAAGGGGTATTCCCATTCAAACATTGATAGCATATCCTAGTGATGTCTAGTAGGTGCCAGTTTCTCCAGAATGGAGCCCCCCAAATGAAAGAGAGCACAAAGCACAAGTACAAACACCCTACATTCACTGCCATCCATAGCGGTGAATAGAGAGGTGACCACTAGAGACCGGAGCAGGTCCCAGAGGTGGGATATTCATGGCATGGCTTAGTGATATGGCATCAATTTCTGAACTGGGGCAATCCCTTTAAGTTTCTGACACCTTGTAGGCTACAGACCTGTAGGCTACAGTACCTGCAGCCTAGCATAGTGTCTGGTGGGGCAGGGAAACATGTCATAATCAAAACAGGAGCCTTCAGAGTTTGAGCTTCGGTGGCGATTGGAGATGAAAACATAAGTCAGAATCGGAACTAAATGGGCAAAGCGAGCTTTTTATGGATTAGGTTTAAGCTGTGAAATGTTATAAAAGCTGCAGATCTCTGCATCGTATATTAGGAGGCAATGTTCCAGTACCAGCTGAGAGCCACAGGTGACCACCACCCGTATTTCTTTATTGTCCTTTCTCGTCAAGCCCCGTGGAGCTCGTTATATTTGCCGGCAGACCTATTCACTCCGTCTGCCAGAAAGATACAGAAGGGGGAGATTAACTGTTTATTCCTGTAGAAATAGACACATAAAATTGCATTTTTAGAATATCATCCGTGCAGGCAGAGGAGAGGCCATTGACCTGTTCGAGCATAAATGAAGTATGAGATGATTTCTTTCTTACATTACAATAATATTATGCGCTCTTCATGAATTAACATTTTACACCAGGGATACTGGTGGGTTGGGTCCTAAGCAGATATAATAAAAACTAATATCCACCATAATTGAATCTGCAGTATCTTTATTGCTTTTTTTATTGCTTCCCTCTACAAAGTCATGGAATTCAATGATTTAATTTGATCTACCTGCAACCACCAGTAGGGGGAGCTCATTGTTTATTTGGTTATGTATCTAGTAATGAACTCAAGTGGAGTTCAAAAAATCTTTATCTAAAGATTTCCCTCTAGTGGCAGCCAGTGGAAAACACTAGTCATGAAATAGAGAAAGTAGTTCAGTGCCAGGCCCCCTTTTACCATCGGAGGAGAGTTATTAATAGTGTTGTAAGAGCATCAACTTGTTGGTGCAAATTGCAATCAATTTTTCACAATTTTGTCTGGGGCATAATATATTTGTTGCAAAATAAATATGGACCCAAAAATGGCATGTTTGGCATACTTTTTGGTTTCTCCTCTTTGAGGACCTTGATTCATGTTTTATTTTGATGCTGTGGGAAACTGACTCACTGGATGCCTCCTCTGGTGATAACACCTCAATGATCTGGGAACTATGACTGAGAAAGGGGTTGTCCATGCTAAAAAAAAACACTTTAAGATATTTTTTCCCACAGTAGGGAGTTATATAATCAATACTAGGACGTCCTAAGCACTGGGCCTCCTTTACTGATTTTACCTGCACACTGATGGGGTAGTGCCACAATAATTTGTATCGGTGGGGGTCCAACTACATGGACTTCCAAAGCTCACAAGAATGGGGATTCCATGTGCCAGAAAGAATGGAGTGGCAGTTAGAGCGTCGCACTAGCGCTCCATTCAATCTATATGGGATTGCTAGAGCTAGCCGAGCACCGTTCTTGGCAACTCCAAAGAGAATGAATGGAGAGGTAGCATGCATCCTCTACCTGCTGCTCCATTACTTCTTGTCCATGGAACATCCATTCTTGTGATTGGCAAGGCCCCCCCCCCCCCAGCAATCAGATGCTTCTCCTCTTATTATGGGCAGTGGGCAAGGAACCACTGCATCAATCAAAAAGTTTGACTTCAAGCTAAACCTAAGGATTTTATCCTGGCAGTCCCCTGGTATTCATCCTTCAACCCCTATACAGGGATCTGGATTTTGCTGCAGGGAAACCACCAGGTCTCTAACTCTTGAAGTATTCTTTGTGTTGTTGACAGCTGACCCACGGGTGTCATAGACACTGGTGTGTAGCATCAAGGGATCAGTCAAACTTGTAGTCAGAAACAGGCAGGGGTCAGCACAGGGCATGCAGAGTTCATGTGAATATGTGAAACGGGTCCAAGATCAGAGCCGGCAGTGAAGGGTCAATACGATGATTAGGCACACTTCAGGTCAGGTGGAAGACGGTCAGAATCCAGAAATCAGGCAGCAGTCGGTACACAGGCAGATGAACAGATATAGAGCACCTTTGCAGGATCTAACAAGCTAGGAAACCCATTGCTCAGGCAAAGAATGAGACAAACAGCACAGTATATAGAGCAGAAGCTGATTAGTACATTAGAAACAGCCTAGGAGCTGCACACAGAGCCAAAGAAGGGTCTAACACTTGCAGTACTGCAGAATGAGGTGAGATTCAATAAAGAATATTCCTGCAGAATGAGGTGAGATTCAATAAAGAATTTCTCTAATAGACACACAAAACACAGGCGCCCAAGCCCACTGCCTGAGCACTGAAACCTTAACAGGCACCTGAGTGAGTGGAGCGGCACCTGTGCCTGCCTAGGGGCAGCGGTGGTTATGGACCACTAATGTAATACCCCTATCCTGTAGACAGGGGAAAAGTTAATATCATGGTACAACCCCTTTAATATGGGTTAGCTTCTAATTTAGAATTTTTTGTTCCCGACATATACAGCCCTTATGTCATATGCTCATACTGGGTTGCCTGCTGGAAACAATAGTGGCTGCATTTCTATGCAATGATGATACAACAGTGGCCACATTTCCAACTCTCAGACCCCAAATCAGAATCCGTAACAAGATCCCCCCGTTTTAATACTGTTGTGTTCTTATGTTTCACGGGGGCCTAAAAGGGGTATTCCCATCACAGACAATCGCTAGGATATGCCCCCATTGTCTGATCTCTGGGACCTGCACCTACAACAAGAGCGGAGCGGGGAGAGTTGTGGCTGGAGGACCCCGAGTTTCCCGGGGTATGGCACAGCTCCCCACTGGTCCCATAGAATGCGCCGCCACCACTTCCATTCATTTCTATAGGGCCGACAGAAATAGCCGTGCCAGCACTCGGCTATTTTTGGCTGCCAGATAGAAATAAACGGAGGGCCGTGGCACATGCGCAGTGCGTCCCCTCAACTATCCCTGCTCCGTTCTCCCATAGGTGCGGGTCTCAGAAGTAGGACCCGCACCTATCAAACAATAGGGACATATCCTAGCGATATATCCCCATTGTCTATGATGGGACAACCCCTTTAAGGCACTCTCAGGCACCAGAACCCGGGGTGGCTGCTACCTCGATGCCCCCTATAAGTAGACCCCAGTAAATGCCTCTCCTATATACTTGGCTATGTATATTACATCTTCATTGACTTGTTCCGCTCTTTTAAATAAAACAAGCAAGTCCCCATCGAGGGCACTGCAAGTAACACATTCATTATGCCACCCATGTGTCTTCCTGAGATGACCTAGTTAAAAAGTTAATTTAATTGGTTATTAATAAGCAAAATGAAAGAAGTCCTTTGTAGGTGAAAGTCTCCACAGTTACATCTGAGAACAATATGATTAGACAGAAATCATTAGCCTAATGAACATTACACTTATGACTCACCCTGGTGGCCTAATTGTGAAGGTAATGAAGACCACAGGAGAGATGGACGCCAGGGTTTCAGATCCATGATCCATTGCCGACCTCAGATACCAGTAGGGTTCCTGTAGGTTAAAGGGGTTTAATACTGATGATCTATCCTCAGAATAGGTCATCAATATCGGATCGGGGGGGTCTGATGCTTGGCACCCCCTGCCAATTAGCAGTTTGAAGTGACTGAGACGCTCCGTTGAGCACCACGGCCTGCTCACAGTTTACGAAGGACAGTGCCATCTATTGGATGGCGCCCATGCTTGCAGCCCATGTCCATTCACTTGAATGGGACTGGGCCATGTGACCAAGGAAAATGACATCACTGGGCTCTTCAAACATCTGATCTGTGGAGGTGGCTAGAGTTGCCCCCCCGGATATTGACCTGAGGATGTCAATATCAGAATCTTGGAAAACCCCTTTAACAATAAAATGTTTGCAGCCTGCCTTCATACCGGAACCTCCAGTGATCAATGGTAAACTATGGGGGAACCCATCAGCAATAGTCCATTCCCATATAGTGCCATCAGTGGAGTGCCAAGAGGGGGTGGTCCACCCCGGTGCCAGCTGTCAAGGGCGTACCGAGCCAGTTGCTATGAGTGCTTCCATCAAGGAACTTGGGGAAATGAGCTGTGTTAGTGAATGAAAGGATCGCTGGCTCCCCAGTGCTCCATCAATGATTGGTATGTGAGGGGGCCACTGGAGGGTCATTACACTGTGAGAGGGGGCCGGGTTATTATACTGTGTGAGGGGGTCACTGGGGGGGCTTATTACACTGTATGAGGGGGGCCTTTGGAGGGTCAATACACTGTGTGAGGGGGCCACTGGGGGGTCACTATTCTGTGTGAGGGGGCCACTGGGTGGTTATTATACTGTTTGGTGCCCCTTACACAGTATAATGACTCCCAGTGCCCCCATACACTATAATGACCCCCAGTGCCCCCCATTCAGTATAATGATCCCCAAGGGCCCCCCATACAATATAATGACCCCCTGTGCCCTCCATATAGTATAATGACCCCCAGTGCCCCTCCATACAGTATAATAACCCCCAGTGAGTGGGCTACTGGGGGTCATTATACAGTATGAGGGCACTGGAGGTCATTATACTGTATGGGGGTACTGGGGGTCATTATACTGTGTAGGAGGGCACTGGAGAGGTCATTATACGGTGTGGAGGACCACTGGCGGTTGTTATACTGTATGTGGGACCACTGGGGGTCATTATACTGTATGGGGAGCACTGGAGGTTATTATACAGTATAGGGGTCCCTGGGGGTCATCATTATAATGTATGGGTGCACAGGGGGTCATTATACTGTAATGGGGGCACTGGGGCCATTATACTGCATTGGGGCCAATGGCGATCATTATACTGTATGGGGAGTGGGCACTGGGGTCATTATACTGTGTTGGAGCCACATGGAGACATGTAAATGTAAAAATATGTTTTTTGGTATTGGCGGGGAGAGGGGATCCGACCTGAGTGCCAAATACCCTAGGCACGTCACTGAGCGCCATTCAGTGGGGGAAATGAAACACTACATCGTTTCCACTGAATTCAATGAGCTGACGTGTAATACATGAAAGCGCCAGGTCCTCCAAAGCCAATATTTTTTTTTACATTTTTAGAACCTTCAGCTGAAGTAGAGATGGAAACTTAAAGGTGATGTCTCACAAAGGTAAAACCTTCCCATATGGGCATATAAATGTCGTAGGGGACAACATTCAACACTTGGGACTGAGCCAAAACAGAAAGTGTATATAGTGATCTGGTGAACCTAGGTCTTCCATGCATGGTGAGATCAGGTACGGGAGAGGATGCTGGACCCACGGCAATAGAAAAAAGTTGTTTTTGTGAGACAACCCCTTTAATGTAGATGACCAGCAGATTGGTCAACCAACCACCATGGACACTCTAAGCATGGTAGAGACAAAATGGTTGCTACTTTGAGGTCTTCTTTACCCATGATGCTCTTTTAGATCTTAAGCCTCAAATGACCTCCGGGACGGGCTAGACTCTACTTTGCTCACCAATGCTGCTTATCCTCTAGGGCACCAAACACATTGAAAAGTTTCTATGTAAAATGTGGCTTGTGAGTCTTCAAGGCCATGCTCTTCTTATGGAACGCGTATGGAGATAGAAGCTTTCATGGCTTAAATATTCAATCTCCAAGGAGATCATTTGCCGTTTTAATGGAGGGAGTTTTCAGAAAGGCTGATTAATAAAATATGACCATTCATAATTTACTTTCGAATTTAAAAGCGAGAATTCAGATCTGATTGGATAGAAATTCATAGTTGCTGTCACTTGTAATCTCGTAAGACTGGCTAGCTATTTGGAACTACATCAGACACGTTGTTACTCATGTGAATGGAATTTTCTTGTCTTCCTCTTGATGGTAATAACGTGTCGCCAGGTCCCAGGTGTGAACCTAGTGAGAAAATCCAATACTTAAAGGAGAATGGCTCCTTCTGAAACCTCGGCTTATGGAAGAATAGACATTATTACTGAGAAATCCAGGGATGGACATATCATTGATGGACAGGGGACCTATAGGTAAGGGTGGGCCATACCAACATAAAAAAGGGATACCAGGGTTCCCTTGGCTCAGAATTACTGATCCATCAGATGAAGGAATCACTAGAAAGTTGTAGTAAGGATTAAAGGGGTTTTCTAACCCTTTACAAGTGGTAGCTTGTCCTCAGGATAGACCATCACTATCTAATCTCACACCCTACAAACGTCCCGACCAGCTGCTCTGCAGGGTTCTGGAACTACACATTGTGCAGTGGACGGAGCAGGTTACCACCGCTCTGCTACCATTTCATCCACCACAAAATGGACAGAACTGTCTGAGTAGGAACTTGGTGCCAGAGCTACTGCTGAACAGCTGGTCAGTGAGGGTGCGGGTTGTCGGACCAGATGTCTATCTATCTCATTATCTATCTATCTATCTATCTATCTATCTATCTATCTATCTATCCAAGGGTGTTGCTAGACTATACCCCTGATGTTTTGTCCCAGGCCCCGAATGTCCTGCCTGCCAGTTAGATACAACTGTATTGCCATCCTCAGGACGGGAATACAATTGAATCTAAAGCACTGCAAGAGATGAAGGACCTGTGGTGACATCACATGTCATGTGATTGATGCAGTAGCTGAGAAGGACCTGTGATAATGTCACCATCATGTGACCAGTGCAGGAGAGGATGGCAGTGAAATTAATTCTAGGGGAAGAAGCTCTGCTGAGGTCTGCTATGAGGAGAGGTAAGTGAAGGGGTGGCCTACTCAGTGTGAGAGGCAGATGCTGGGAGTTGTAGTTATTTAACTAGGACTGTATGTTAGGGCTGAAAGAGAGGGATGTTATTTATATGGGACTGAATGTTCAGGGGGTGATGCTATTTACATGGGACTGTGTATTGGAGGGGGCTGTGGGAGGGGGTGATGTTATTTACATGGGACTGTATACTGGAGGTGCTGTAGTGAGAGGAGCGATGTTATTTACATGGGACTGTATGTTGATGGCGGCTGTGGGAGGGGCAGATATTTACATGGGACTGAATTTTGAAGGGGGCTGAGGGAAAGACTGATGTTATTTACATGGGACTAAACATTGGAGGGGGCTGTGGGAGGGGAGTGATGTTATTTACATGGGACCGTATGTTGGAGGTGGCTGTGTGAGAGAGTGATGTTATTTACATGGGACTGTATACTGGAGGTGCTGAAGGGAGGGGAGTGATGTTATTACCTGGGACTGCATATTGGAGGGGATGAAGGGAGGGGGGTGATGTTATTTACATGAGACTGTATGTTGGAGGTGGCTGTGTGAGGGAGTGATGTTATTTACATGGACTGTATACTGAGGTGCTGAAGGGAGGGGAGTGATGTTATTTACATGGGACTCTACGGTGGAGGAAGGGAAAATAATTTTATTTACATGGGACTGTATGGTGGAGGTTCTGAGGAATCATCATTGCTGAGGGTACTAAAGGGAGGAATATAACTACAGGGGGCATTATAACAATACGGAGAAGTATAAATACTGGGGGCACTGTAGGAGAAAGCATTATAACAGTAGGGGGCGATATAAATACTGGGGGCACTTCAGGGTGAGCATTATAACAGTAGGGGTAGTATAAATACTGGGGCACTGTAGGGGTATTATAAATCCAGAGGACATTATAGGCATTCTTAGTACTACTGGGGGGCGTTATAGGAGGGACCTATAGATCCGCCTTATTTCTACTAAGAGCACTATCGGGGCCTTATTATTAGTGAGGGGGTCTGTAGAGAGCTTTATTACCACTGGGGGAACAATAGGGGGGCTTAATTTCTACTGGGGGCTCTGTGAGGGCCTTATTAATAAAGGAGGGCTTTTCTACTAATGGAGGCACTCTTGGGGAGCATTATCACTGTTGGGGGCAGTATTACTAATGAGGGCATTCTAGAAGGGAATAACTATTGGTGGGACTATGAGTTGCACTATTACTATTGGGGGGCACTGATCTTTCTTCATGATAATTTTTGGGTTTATTGGGGGCACAGCGAGCAGCAGGATAACACTGTGGGGACTCCAGGTTGGGGGATGATGATAGAAAAGTGAGGAAGCTAAGATGTCTGTGTGTCACACTCTGCAGATACGAGGCTGAGAGAAGTTGTCCGGATCGAAATGGAGAAGGTGATGACAGAGAAGTTCTACATCAGAGGAGACGTCAACTGGAGGCACTGAATGTGAAAGATAGGTGCTGCTTCGGAAGGGGAGGGGGGGTGCAGGTGGTCGACTTAGAGAATTGGGCCATATGCTTTGGGGCTTGGGCCCCGGATCTTTTGAGACCCTAGCAATGCCCATCTATCTATCTATCTATCTATCTATCTATCTATCTATCTATCTATCTATCTTTTACTTGTCCACTCTTGAAATCTCCTGACACAAGGATTTTTTTTACTTTTCTGGATATATACAATATCTGGAGAAAGAGGACATATAAAATATGCACAAATACCGTCAAGTGAGTATTTTTTTAGCATTTGATTATAATGTTTTCTGGGTCATGTTAATAATTCATGAGAAATTCCAGTGTAACGCTCGTCATTCCTAGGTGTCTGGATCGCTGACAGAAAGAAGGACGAACATATTGGGCTCATTTGAGAATGAATTACTTGACATAAATAATCAGAATTTTGTGTGAACACAAAGGAAGAAAACCGCGCATCGGACGTACAGTACGTCTCCCTGATATTAAAGCCCGATGAAGCAGGTAATATTACAGCCTTCATGTCATCGGGCACGGATCTTCTCTTGTGCTGTGCCAATCACTTCACAGAAAGAGAAGAGAAAATGGAGCGGAATTCAGTATATAAAAAAAATAAAATAAATGCAGCTACTGTTAAAAATAATTGGGGGAGGGTAGAATATACTGTATATTGTAGACTAAGCTGCTCTATGATTAAAGGGAATGTGTTACCAGTTTTATGGGGTTCTAACTAAGGGCAATATAAACTAGTGCCAGGTCTCCTTAGTAAAATGATGGGTGGTATTCTTTAATTGACCCAGCCGTTTTGCCAAAATCTTGTATTGAACAGCTCCAGCCCATAATGATGAGTCCCAAATATTCATGAGCTCCTGGCTTTCCCCACTTCTCAGGATGGGTCATCAGTATCTGAGCGGTGGTGGTCTGACACCCGGGACCGGTGTTTGAGAAGGCACCGGCGCTCCTGTGAGTGCCACACAGCGCTGTACATTGTATAGTGGCTGTGTTTGGTATTGCAGCTCAGCCCAATTCACTTCTATGGGGCTGAGTTGTGCCTAGGTCACGTGACCGATGAATGCGATGTCACACTGCCTAGGGAAAGCTGAGAAAAGACCGTGGCGCTACTGCTAGTGCTGGTGCCTTCTCAAACAGATGATTGGCAGGGGTTCCAGGTGTCGGACCTTCACCAATCAGATACTGGTGACCTATCCAGAGCATACGTCATCAGTATTAAAGTCTCGGAAACCCCCCTTAAGGACCAGGGAAAGCAGCTGGGCTCTCCACTCACTGGGTAATACGGCTTTTAAAGAGTTAAACTATGGCTATAAAAATTCACATCTCAGACAAGAGCCCTAAATAGGTTAGTTCAGACCCCAGACCCTCATAGATGGATTCTCCAAAGCACAGATAGGGGTTCAGATAACACACCATGACCAATACCGCTAAATATTGACTGAATATGATTACCATACTGTTACTGAATAAAAACACTGTACAAAGACCAGCATTACCCTCATACAGTGACCATATAGTGGTAGATAAGTTTACACAGACACTCTTCATACAACCGTAAACTGAAATGACGTACAGTTGACACGTGTTTTACAGGTTGGAGTCTTTAATTTCTCCCATCTTTTCTTTCTGGCCCAGACCACCATGACGACTTCTTCCATCCACCTCTTGTGTCTGCTGAGTTTGCAACAGAAACATCTTTGGCTCCTCACTTTTCCAGCATCTGCCCAACCTTTCACCAACCTATCCTGTAGACCAGGGATCTCAAACTCGTGGCCCTCCAGATGTTGCAAAACTGCAACTCCCAGCATGCCCTGGTAGCCGAAGAATGTCCAGGCATGATGGGAATTGTAGTTCTGTAACAGCTGGAGGGCCACGAGTTTGAGATCTCTGCTGTAGACCAAGGATCAGCAACCTTTGTCACTCAAGCTGTGTTCTTCTAACTCCTATACTTTGGGAGTTGTAGTTTCACACCTGGAGTGCCGGAGGTTGCTGATCCCTGCTGTAGACACTGATACAGTTGAGAGTGACGCTTGTCCAACCAGTCCACCCTGAGTTGGCTGCACCTTGCCAGTGGGCCCCAAGCTGCCACACCTTCCATCCTTGGTGGCCACGTTTTCTGCCTAGCATCCAGTATCTTATTCATCTTTGGGCGCCGCTGCACACAGGGTCCTAATACAGACAGTGTCCGAACGCTGAGAGTACCAGTGCACATTACGTTTTTGCATGGGATGGTGTCAGGATCCAGTCCAGCGCTGCCCAAATTTCAAGAGGAGTCAAGGAGCAAGGATGGTGCATATAGTTGTCAAGTTGAATACTGTGAATTGTCATGTTGTTCCCATGGTCAGTCAATTACTAAAAGCATTGAAATTGATTTTTCAACTTATATAAAGCGAGCGCAAAGACCGTTTTCCACATTACATAACACTATCTATGCAAAATAAGTTGAAAGATTTTTTTTTTGTCTGAGATCATAGACTACAAATAGCTAAATGTTGATTATTCTTAAAATTTAATTAATGCCGGAGGTATAACGAGAAGAACATGAAAACTGCAAAAGGGTAAGTTCATACAGCAAAGTACACATCAGAAAAAACTGAATCAGTGGTTTTGCAGTTCACATACTGTGAATTTTGCCCCAGACAATGGTCTCATGTAGCTTCATCTTTGCCGTGGCGCTGTTTTAAAAAAAGCGCAAGTGCAAAAATCTGCATCATTGAAATAAAAAAGAGGCAGATTAAATGTGGAGTTTAGATCAGAATATGTGCCAAAATCAATGAGGATAAAAGCCCATGTACTCAGGGGTGCACCTAGCCTTTCTGCTGCCTGAGGAGAAAACTGAAACAACGCCCCGCCTTCCCCCAATGCCAATTTCTTAACCTAACCCCTTCCCTTCAGCCCTTGGCCCTTCCGCTGCCCCCCTCTTGTCCCTACCTGGTGCTGCCTAAGGCGCTTGCCTCACCAGGCCTCATTGGTGGTGCACCCCTACATGTACAGTAGGAGCTGCAGATTAGGAAGGTAGGAGGGGTGTTTGTGTCCATAAGAGGGGTAGTAGTGCTCACAGTTCCCGGTGGCTATCCCCACACTAGTGCTACCTAGGGTCATGCAGTGACTGGAGGGAACTCCCTGGTATTGGAGTTCCTGCCTGGCGGTAGTTGGAGTGCACTTGATGGTGAACAGTTGGCATGGTGCAAGGCAGGAGCGCAGGTGCCATGGCCAGTAGATGGATGGTGGAGTAAATAACCAGGCTCGATGGTTGCAATTAATAAAATCTTTCTTTACTGTACCAATGAAAAGAGCAGTAGTAGTACAAAAAGCAGCACGGATTCAAAATGTATCACACTGTAGTCTTTCTCCCAATAGTGGTGTAGAGGCAGTAACAATGTTGGAGGTAGTAGTACTCCCTCTCTGACTCACTCTCTTTAAAGGGACACTTTGCAGTCCAAACTCAAAAATAACCACAGGCATACAATTAGGTTCTTGTTCGCTCCTTCTGCAATTCCCGGGCTGAGGGGTGCAGATCTTAGACACAGATGGCCAGTCTGTCTCAAAGTGTGTCACACAGGCAGATAGGCAGGAAGGCTTTCCCTAAGCAGTAAAGTATCATGCCATAAATGTGCGAATACCTTACTGATGCCTGAATGGTTCTGGCCCTTCTATAAAGTATGGTCTCTTTCCTTCTGGGTACTCTGGTAGTAGAGTTGCTCCTTTGACAGTTGAAGTCTCAGAGGTTCTCTGTACTTGGGCCTGGACTGCAGGATCTCTCTTATACACATCCTTCCTTTAGCTCTGCTCAGACTAGACTCTCAAACCAGGGGGTGGGCTAAAGTCCATCAACCTGGTAACTTAAACAGTCTACCAATATTAACTATATGTTCCCCATACATGGCCTTTAGGATCACTAAATCGCATAAAGAAGTGAGTGCTCCAGCAATAAATCACAACATTTAAACCTTTTTGTAACAATTAACCCTTTGTCGTCACCCTGCATATGTATCTTCTATCAACAGCAGTTTTCTGGCATACAAATGTTGCACAGTAATTCCAAAGGTGAATCGTATGTCAATGGGGTTTGCTCTTAAGACTAGCGTAAGAAACACCAGTCTTAATACATTCTCCCTATAGTCTTTTTTTAAAAAATGCTATATTTTCTCCAGGAGACGTTTTTTTTTTTAGCTCTCCGCCATTTATAAAGATTGGGTGGGAATTACTAAGTAGAATGCACTAGAGTTGCGCCATAACAAATGAAGCCCAGAGAGTATCCTAGTGGCATGCCACGCAGCAGCTATCCCCTTTGCTATTGGTTGGTGAGAACTTGGGGAGTCCTGTGAGAACTTCTACTGGACTCCCCTCCCCTGAGGAACTGCATTGTTTGCAAACCAATGAGTGATTGGCCCAAGGGTTATGGCATTGCTTTGGGCCCTCGCTGTTTAATGTACACCAATGCCTTAGATAGTCCGCTTCTACTACTGCATGTGGGTATTTGTCCTTGAAAACCCATTTTAATATTTCTATATGAAAATTGCGAGGTTACATCTAGCTAAAATATAACACATATTTCCATTGTTTCAGATTCAATTTCATGCCATGCTAAATTGCCTTGTTTCCAATTAGTATCCAATTGTAGCCTGCCAGTCATTCTCATTTATCGTTACACACTAGTCATTTTCATATCAAAGCCGCTCATTTCAGCATCATTTCATGAAATACGTCGTTTTTAGGACGTTACATTTGGTGGTGATCATTTTCTGTTGAAAAAAAAGCAATGCTTTAATTGCTGCTAACTTCAAATAGAATTTTTAGATCATGTTTCTACCTAATGTGTTGGTTTCAGTCCTCAACACATGACTCTCAATATAGTTCAGCCGTTACGAACCTCAGCTGAAAGCGCAAAGATTTTCTTTTCTTGTAAAAAAAGAAGATTTGCAATTTGTGCATGCCGCTTATCTCTTCTGTATGGGGTGCATATACCTTACTGTGTTCTGCTAAATTAAAATTTTGCAAAAGGGTCCTCGTTGTATACGTGCCTGACTGACTTTGTAGGGAAGTTAGTTTTCGTGATATTGTAATGGACAATAGTTGTTGAACCACCGTGATTTTTGTCTATTTCTGAGGGCGTTTTCCCGTCTGTCTCCTGGTTTGCACCCTTTAACCCCGTACAAGGATCTGGTCTTCACTGCAGGGGAGCCACAAAGTTGCTACCTCTTGAAACAGTCCAGGTGTAGGTGGAGGTCAGAGATACTTGTGCAAAGCACCAAGGGATAAGACAATATTCGTAGTCAGGAAACAGGGTGGTGTCAGGGCAGGTAGAGTTTGTGAATATCTGATAAACAAGTCCAAAGTCAGGCCAGGTAGCTGAGGTTTAATATGATAAACAGACAGTAGTCAGGACAGGCAGCAGAAGGTCAGACTTGGTAACCAGGCAGGGTTCATTGCCCAGGCAGACAGAGAGAAAAAACACACCGTCACTAGGACTAGCAAATACTAGAATACCTAAAGTTATGGCACCTTCCATGTGGGGAAGGTGCATTAAATACACAGAAGGGGCCAGCCATTGGCATGCCCTAGCCACAGGAAGGAGGAACTTGGAAGCAGGAGCAGGCCATGGGCTGCAAGGAAGACTCATGGAAGCCGCAGAGGAACAAGAAGTAAGTCTGGGCTGCCGGACAGAAGAGAGTGGGACTTGGCAGGTCCCATACACATGTTTTTCTTCTCAGCATTTTTCTTCCCCTGTTCTCGGCATCACTGCATCCTGGCAGGATGTTTACATGCAGGACTTCCTGTTTTCATCAATGTCCTGTTGGGGTTTCTGACTACCGTAATCCTAGCATGCTTTGCTCTGTAATGTTTCAAATACTTGCTCCACCTAGATAGCAAGTAGAGATGAGGCGTAGACAGTTTGACTACCAGAGTGTGGCAGGTGGGGCACGCTCAGAGAAATATTACAAAGCAAAGCATGCTGGGTTTGGTTAGAAGCTGAGGAAAACAGGAAGTTCTGCATGTAAACATCCTGTCAGAAAGCAGTGATGCTGAGAAGAAAGAAAGGAAAATTCTGACATAAAAAATAGGTATATGGGATAAAAATATGGAGTCCCATATATCTTAAATTCATTATGAAATCAGAGAACCCCTTTAAAGTCTGATAATCTAGCTTTTGGGAGGCTTTCACAGTTCTGTTGCCCTCAATGCCTTATTGAACAGGGCTTTTCAGCAGATCTCCTGATGCTAGGTTCCAGCTAGATATGACAATAAAAAAACTGAGAAACCACCTGGTGTCGTTGATGTCATGTGATAGCTCTGACACTACATCATACTTTCCATTTATAATAAACTTATGATGTAGATGTGAACAGATCCTAACATCTAGATGCCTTTGACTGGCATCGACAAAATAGTTTATTGCCGTGGTGAAGACGAAGTTACATTTTCACATATTGTAGATGTTCTCTCTTGTGGATAAAAATCAAATAAGAAAGAGGAAAGTAATATCCAGCCTAGCTCTATTGTGTGTCGTGCAGAGAGGAGCATTCTGGGAATGGATTAGACATTGACAATGGTGCTCGACTTTGTTACAATGTGTCTTTGTTACTTTTATTCTGTAGCACGGCTTCCTTTCTCCATCACCTATTTGTAATGATTGAATGAAACATCTCTGCTAAGGAAGATGGCAAATGTGAAAAAAAAAGTTCTGATGTGACGACTGTACTGTGTCTTGGGGAACGGAAAAGATTACTAGAACAAAAAGACGCTTGGTCACCAGTTTACACCATTAAGATGTTTTTATTTTCTTGTAATTTAAGGGATACTAAAACCTTGAAGAACTACTTAAAGGTTTATTCCCATCTTCGACAATGGAGGCATATCACTAGGATATGCCCCCATTGTCTGTTAGGTACCGGTCCCACCTCTGGGACCCGCACCTATATCGAGAACGGAGCGGGGAAATGAATGGAGGACGCATGCGCAGCCACCCTCTATTCATTTCTATGGGGCAGCCGAAAATTTCCGTTGGCTTCATAGAAATGAATGGGAGCGGTGGCCGCGCATGCGCGGTGAGCTCACATTCATTTCTATTGGAGCAGCAGGGAGCTACGCCTGGTGGTGGCCGGACCCCGGGAAACCTGGGATCCTCCAGACACAGCGCTCCCTGCTCCGTTCTCGATATAGGTGCCGGTCCCAGCGGTGGGACCTGCACCTATAAGACAATGGGGGCATATCCTAGCGATATGCCCCCATTGTCTAAGATGGGAATACCCCTTTAAAATGTTTTGCGCTTATGACTCCCGCTGCCTCCTCCATCATGCGTCTGGGTCTGCAACTGACTAATGTAATCTTTTGTCAAAAGGATATCTTAAAAGGAATGTCTCAGGATAAGCATTGGTCATTAGGTTATGCCACCAATTTCTAATGGGCTATTGTGCACCCCTCATTTCCCCAATTAATTACTAGAACAAAGTGGTGATGGGTCTAGGAAAGGTGTTGGGTCCTTATGTCTCCTCCTTTTTCACGGTTGACCCACTATAGTTAAAGGAGTTGGCAAATTGATGGCGTATCGCTAGGATATGGCATCAATGTCAGATAGGTGAGGGTTCCACCTATGGGACTCTTCTATCCAAAACGAGCCCCCGAAGTGAAGGAGAGCACACTGCAAATGAGCAGCATGTTCTCCATCCATAGCCATAGAAGTTCCAAAAATAGCAGAGCGAGCTTGCTCAGTTATTTTTGGAAGTCCCATAGTAGTGAATGGAGAGCCTTCTCCCATAGCAGCGAACGAAGTGTGGCCACACATGCATGGCTGCTTTCTGTTTATTTTCATTCTGGAGATGGGAGCCGGTCCAGGGGGTTATCAGTTTTACAGAGCTGGATAACCCCTTTAAAGTGCCAACGTCTGTTAAAGTTTGTTTTAGGGCTCATTCAGACAGCCATAGTGTTTTGCGGTCCGCAAACTGCGGATCAGCAAAACACGGATAACGGCTGTGTGCGTTCAACAATTTGCAGACCGCACATGGCCGGCACTATGATAGAAATGCCTATTCTTGTCCGCAATTGTGGACAAGAATAGGACATACCATATTTTTTTTATTGCAGGGCCACGGAAGAGAACTACGGATGCGGAAAGTACACGGTGTGCTGTCTGCATCCTTTGCAGCCCCATTGAAATGAATGGGTCCGCACCCGTTCTGCACCCAGAACAACGGATGTGTGAAAGAGCCCTTATATCTGGTGGATTTTTGTCCCTTTCTGTGGGTGGGCGGCAGCTCATTAAGCACCTGCTTATAACTGCGCCAGCCCGAGGCCTTCCTTCCATTGGAGACCACCATTAACCATAGAGCTCTCCTATAGTTCAATCATCAGAGACCAGATACTGTGCCAGTGTCAAAACCCCCATACAGTGCCAAAACTAAAGCCCCGATAATCTTAGACACATAACTCCAATATATTTCTAGCTATAGTCTATCATAGACCCCAGCGCCAACCAGAGAGAAGCCAATTCGAGACTCCAAGTGCCCATTAACTGCTGTTTTGCCAACCGCAGTGCCTACTTAGCCAGCCACAGTGCCCCTGTACAGTTACAACCGTAAAGCCCTCAGTGCCAGCCATAGACCCCCATGTCAGCCACAGTCAACCCCCTCCCTCCCACAGGTGAGAGGCCAAAATAGCCAAAGACCCCACTAAGACTGCGTTATACTGAGGAACGTATACTGTACCTCCCTCCTAGCATCATTTAATACTGTGTACAATTTTTTTTTTGAGAATTTTGTGCAAGAAGAGATTGGATGGTAACGATGTAATTGCCAGTTCTGTCCGTAGGTAGCATTTACACATGAACAGTTTGCACTAATTACAGATTTCGGTGGACTCCAGCCTGTTCTAATTACAGTCTGAAGCTGAAACGACAAAGAAGCTGTAATCATAAATGATGTGAATTATGCATCTGTTTCTTCCTCTCCCTTACATATTCTGCATAAAACTTCCACAGAAAACAGTCTACTCGACAGTCTGGCGTCATTCTTCAAGAAATCACCATCTCTCCATGACGCCATCCTCCACCTCCTACTGTAGGCCACATTCACACATGCTGGAATGGCTGCACATTTTCATGGTGATTTTGGGCTGGGAAATCCTCAGTCATTTTCCGTACAGTACATCAGTGCAGGATTTGGAAAAAATTTAGTGCATGAGGAAAGCATCAAATTCACATCATGTTCATAATCTTGCGGAAAAGCAACAGATTCTGACCATGGGTTTCGCCCTTTCAGTGTATGGCATGACAACCGCTATGTATCTGCCGCAGCCTCTTCAAACAGCTGATTGGCGAGGGTGCCGGGAGGTGAACCTCCACCGATAAGATGTTGATAACCTATCCTGGAAAACCCGTTTAATCAGTGGCATACATAGAGAAGTAAGGGCCCCATAGCAAGGATCAAACCAGGCCCCCCACACAGGACAGAAGGATTTCTGCCTAAACCCTTTCCATGACCCTTGGGCCATTTTTCCACTATCTCATTTTTTAAAAGTTGTTCCTTTAGAGGGTAGAGTCCTGACCAAGTTTTCACCTCCAGTAGAAGAGGAGATGATCCCAACTAAGACTGGGCCTCCTCTTGCCCTGGGCCCCATAGCAGTTGCATGGTCTGCCGCCATGCTAGTTACGCCCCTGCCTTTAATATATCTCTATATTAGTTAAATCTTCATGTTTCTGATTCAGAGCTCCAAATTCTCGACACAGTCCTAGATTTTAAAATTATATTAAATATATAATATATTAAATATATATTAAATATTTTTTATATTATGGTTTTCTGCAGCCACCACTAGGGGGAGCTGATGTTACCTTCTGAACACAATATTAAACCAGTATGCAACAGGCTCCCTCTAGTGGTGGCTGCAGGCAACCAGAACTTTATGTTTTAAATCTGCATCAAAGCAGACGATTAGCAGTTATATGTCGGAGATGTAAAGATATAAAGATAGAGACAATTCAGCCAATGGGTTTGGACCCAAACATGATGGATTAAAAGGGTGAACATGCAAATTTTCTGATTTTCTGCTGCACAGTATATGGACATATGCTTAGGGGTTACTAATAAGATCCGCATACAGATTGCCCCCCTAGTGGCTGCAAAAGGCAGGGCGGTCTGTAACCGTGGAAACGAGCAGTGTAAAATGTGATGGAAAAATAAATTCAGCCAGACAAAGGAAGCAATATGGATAATAACTATACATTAGTAAGTGCCTTGTATTAACTTTCACTACATGATAAATGCCACTTACTGAAGTGAGACAACCCCTTTAAATATTTCCACGTGTTCTTGGCAGTGAGGTCTCATTATAAGTCAGCTTGCACTTTTGTGGCCATTGGGTCTGACAATGAGCAGAACGTACATCGCAACCGCGTAAAGTGGGAAATCAGGAATGGCGAGAGGTAGAAGTAAATTGTCATGTAAAGGTGAATAATGCATGAGGATCTGCACTTAGCAAACATGTGCATTGATGTGAAGCTTTCATTGCCTCGCCAGAATATCCATTATTGTTACAGCCTGGCTTTATACACAGCATTCACACATATACTGGAGCTACTGCCACATAATGGGGTACTTAAAGTGCTTGGAGACCAGCAACATAAAGCCTGCAGGGCTCAGCTCATTAAGTAGTGTGCACCATGCCTCCAGTTTATTGCACTGTAGGAAAAAAGCCTCAGTCTCTCTGGTGGCCAGGATCATGGGAGCGCACATAGGCTAGTATTTTTTTTCCTATAGTGTGCAAGCACGACCACCACTGATGGATTGCAGGGTGGTCATAACCATGGAAACGAGCCGTGTATAATGTGATGGAAAAATGAATCCATTCAGCAAAGAAAGCAATATAGATAATAATAATACATTAGGAAGTGGCTTGTATTAACTTTCTGTACATGATAAATGCAACTTACTGAAGTGAGAGAACCCCTTTAAAGAGGACCCATAAGAACTGGAGATATTTGATGGAGACAGACCCAATTCTAATATCTTCCGTCTGTAATTTCCTTAAAACTGAGGTCAGACTTTCGTAGGCAAGTGTTGGTTTGTCTTACGTCTTAGCTAACTTTATAGGTTTAGTGGCCTTTTAAAATACATATGCAGCCTTAAGGGGGTCTTCCCAGGATAAGTGTTTATCTGACTGCTGGGAACCCCAGCAATCCTGAGAATGAGGGGTACATGATACCCCTTTTGGAATGGAACAGTAGGACTCATGACTTCTCACAATTCCATTCACTTCTAGTGAAATTCTGACCTTGTTTATCCCACAGAGGCAAATGGAGTGATACAGCAACGTGCGCATTACATCCCCTTTAAGACAGATTGCCAACCACGGCACCGGGGACCAGTACCGGACTATGGATCATTTGGTACCAGGACGCAGGGGACCCTTGAACAATGGTGACAGGAACCATTGGCTCCTGTGCCCCGCTGTTCAGCCTCATAGGCTGAAGGACGATCGTCATGAGGCCTATGAGGCAGTGTTATAGTATGATGACATCATCGCAACCTCCAGTGCCGGGTCATAGGCGGCGTAACTATGTCATCACGGCTAGTGACAGCAAAATTTACGCCTGCACCTGTGGTAGTTCCTTACCAGAATCTGCAGCAAAACCTGCTGATTGTGCTGCTGTGGATTTTGTCCAGATCCCCTGAGTCTTTTTCCTCATAATCCCCACATATTCACATTAGTATTTGCAACGGTGCCCCCAGTTGAATGGCTACTTCATGGGTATGAATATAACAAAGCTTAAAGGGGTTTTCCGGGATTTTACCACTTCACTAGTATCTGATTTGTGGGGGTCCGACACCCGGGACCCCCGCCTATCAGCTGTTTGAGAAGGCACTGGTGCTCCTTTCAGCGCTGTGGCCTTCTCTTAGTTTTTCGTAGGCCAGTGACGTCACGTTCATGTGGCCTAGGAGCAGCTCAGCCCCATTCAAGTGAATGGGGCTGAGCACGATACCAAGCACAACCACTATACAATGTACGGCACTGTGCTTGGTCAGATGAGAGAAGGCCGCAGCGCTCACAGGAACACCGGTACCTTCTCAAACAGCTGATCGGTGGGGGTCCTGGGTGTCAGACCACCACTGATCAGATACTGATGACCTATCCTGAGGATAGGTCATCAGTAGTAAAATCCTGGAAAACCCCTTTAAAGGGGTTTGTACAAGGTTAGAAAGACCCAACAGCGCTACTCCTGTCCATAGGCTGGGCTTTGTATTGTAGCTTTATGAAGAATGTAACAGTGGTGCCACTTCTTTAAAGGTCATCTCTCACCAGTGACCTCCCTATCCAGCTGTTTGCATAGTTCACCTGATTAAAACACTGTTTTTCTTTAGTTGATCCGAGGCCCCATTCCCCAGTTATGATACTTTTTTCTACTATGCAAATTAAGCATTTGGTGGGTGTCACCATTTGCTCTTGTTGCACACAAGCTCCACTCCTTTTTGCGGCCATCGCCTCTTTCACTGATTTGATTGACAGGTCCAGGCACAGCAGCTAGGGAGGGGCTGGCCACAGAAAAGAGCTTGGTTGTAACAAGAGCAATGGGGCACTCTCATTGCACCAAATGCCCAATTTGCATATTACGAGAAAGTATTATAACTCTTTAATCAGGTGAACAGCTACATGTCTGTGCAAACAGTTGGATAGGGCGGTCACTTTTTCATTCCTCATGACAATGAATTACATAAGAGTTTCTATTGTTTTGTGGAAAATACATGAATTAATGGATCAATCAGTACCTTTTTATTTTCCTTACCTTATGACATTTCTTTTTGACTTCATTGTAGAATTCAGAGTCATTGAGGAGTGATTTTCTCACCTTCAACTTTGTCATCGACATGACACATCAATCATCTGTAAGGATTCTCTGCAACAAGGGCCAAATTGTGATGGCTGGACAATTGGATCAGAGCATCTCCAAAACAGTAGGTCTTGTGGGATTCTCCATGCACGTAGTGGTTGGTACCAAGCAAAAGCCGTCGAAGGAAGAACAAACAGCCCAAGGCTCATGGATGCAAAGGCTAGCTCGTCTGGTTTGATCTCACAGCAGAGCTACTGTAGTACAATTGAACTGGATTATGAAGCAATGCAGGAAGGTGGCCTGGTGTGTGTGTCACCTACCTGGGAGTGAGATGACACCAGGAGGCACCACAGAAAATTGTCAAAGCAGTGTGATGCTGAGGGCAATCTGCTGAGGATCCTTGGAATTCGTGTGGATGTGACATGTTCCACCTACCTATACATTGTACAGACCAAGTACCCCCTTCACGGCATAGGATAACCTGAATTGCAGTGGTCTCTTTCAGCAGGATAATGTCCCAGCCATGCTGTAAGAATTGTTCAGGAATGGTTTGAGGAACATCACAAGGTGTTCAAGGTCTTATCTTGGTCTCCACATTTGCCAGATCTCAATCTGATCAAGTATCTTTGGGATGAGCAGGAAAAACATGTCTGATCCATGGAAGCCTCACCACGCAATTTCACACAGTTTTCCATGGCCATTTTGCATCCATATCTGCATCCATTTTCTGGTTGTTTATCCATTTTGCATTTGTTTGATTGGATTCATTTCATTGTGTTTTTTTTTTAAACATCCCAAACTCTGCAGTATACATAGTAACATAGTAACAGTTTACAAGGCCGAAAAAAGACATCTGTCCATCCAGTTCGGCCTGTTTTCCTATAAGTTGATCCAGAGGAAGGCAAAAAAACCCCTGTGAGGTAGAAGCCAGTTTTCCCCACTTTAGGGAAAAAAAATTCCTTCCCGACTCCAATCAGGCAATCAGAATTACTCCCTGGATCAACGACCCCTCTCTAGTAACTATAACCTGTAATATTATGACCCTCCAAAAATACATCCAGGCCTCTCTTGAACTCTTTTAGTGAACTTACCATCACCACCTCCTCAGGCAGAGAGTTCCATAGTCTCACTGCTCTTACCGTAAAGAATCCTCTTCTATGTTTGTGTACAAACCTTCTTTCCTCCAGACGCAGAGGATGTCCCCTCGTCACAGTCACAGTCCTGGGGATAAATAGATCGTGGGAGAGATCTCTGTACTGACCTCTGATATATTTATACATAGTTATTAGATCTCCCCTCAGTCGTCTTTTTTCTAAAGTGAATAAGCCTAATTTTGATAATCTTTCTGGGTATTGTAGTCCACCCATTCCAGTTATTACTTTAGTTGCCCTCCTCTGAACCCTCTCCAGCTCTGCTATGTCTGCCTTGTTCACAGGAGCCCAGAACTGTACACAGTACTCCATGTGTGGTCTGACTAGTGATTTGTAAAGTGGCAGGACTATGTTCTCATCACGGGCATCTATGCCTCTTTTGATGCAGCCCATTATCTTATTGGCCTTGGCAGCAGCTGTCTGACACTGGTTTCTGCAGCTTAGATTTCTGTTCACTAAAATTCCTAGGTCCTTTTCTATGTCCGAGTTACCCAATATTTTACCATTCAGTATGTACTGGTGACTTGCATTATTCCTTCCCATATGCATAACTTTACATTTGTCAGTGTTAAACCTCATCTGCCACTTCTCTGCCCAAGCCTCCAGTCTATCCAGATCCATCTGTAGTAGTGTACTGTCCTCTTCTGTGTTAATTACTTTACACAGTTTAGTGTCATCTGCAAAAATTGATATTTTACTGTGCAAGCTTTCTACAAGATCATTAATAAATATATTGAAGAGAATAGGGCCCAATACTGACCCCTGTGGTACCCCACTAGTTACAGTGACCCAATCTGAGTATCTACCATTAATAACCACCCTCTGTTTTCTATCACTGAGCCAGTTACTTACCCACATACAGACATTTTCTCCCAGGCCAAGCATTCTCATCTTATATACTAACCTTTTATGTGGTACAGTGTCAAATGCTTTGTAGAAGTCCAGATATACGACATCCATTGATTCGCTGCGGTCCAGTCTAGAACTTACCTCCTCATAGAAACTGATTAAATTGGTTTGACATGACCGATCCCTCATGAAGCCATGCTGATATGGAGTAATTTGCTTATTTTCATTGAGGTACTCCAAGATAGCATCTCTTAGAAAACCCTCAAACAGTTTACCCACGACAGATGTTAAACTTACCGGCCTATAGTTCCCGGGCTCTGTTTTTGGACCCTTTTTGAATATTGGCACCACATTTGCTATGTGCCAATCCTGTGGAACACTCCCTGTCAGTATAGAGTCCTTAAATATCAGAAATAAGGGTCTGGCGATGACATTACTTAATTCTCTTAGGATACGGGGGTGTATGCCATCCGGTCCTGGCGATTTGTCTATTTTAATCTTTTTAAGACGCAGCTCTACTTCTTCCTGGGTCAGACAGGGCACTTTTAATGGGGAATTTACTTTTATATTCTGCATTTCATCTGACAGTTTATTTTCCTCAGTGAATACAGTGGAGAAAAAGATATTTAGTAGCTTTGCTTTCTCCTCATCGCTCTCTGCAACTCCCCCCTCATTACTCTGTAAGGGGCCGACACCTTCAGGTTTATACTTTTTACCATTTATATAATTAAAGAACATGTTAGGGTTAGTTTTACTCTCTTTGGTGATTAATCTCTCGGTCTCTAGTTTGGCTGTTTTTATTTGTCTTTTACATATTCTATTTTTTTCCTTATAGTTTTTCAATGCTTCCTCGCTCTCCTTCTGTTTTAGTGATTTAAATGCTTTCTGTTTGTCATTTATTGCTTTCTTTACAGTCCTGTTTATCCACATTGGTTTTTTCTTGTTCCTTAACCTTTTATTCCCATAAGGTATGTATCTCTCACAATTAGGTATTAGGATGCTTTTAAAAATATCCCATTTTGTGGCTGTATTTTTATTTTTGAGGACTATGTCCCAGTTAGTTAGGCCTATGGCCTCTCTAGTTGGCTAAATTTAGCTTTTTTGAAGTTAGGTATTTTTGTTCCTCCCTGAAGAAACGCTCTTTTGAATGACAATTAGAAGGTTATTATATTATGGTCACTATTTCCCAGGAGTCCCCCGACCTGCACATCTGTTGTTCTGTCAGGTCTATTGGTTAATACTAAGTCCAGTATGGCCGTCCTCTATGTCGGGTCCGTGAACCAGTTGGGAAGGTAATTGTCTTTGGTTATTTCCAAGAACCTGTTTCCTTTATGAGAATATACAGGTTTTAGTTTTCCAGTCTATACCTGGGTAGTTGAAATCCCCCATAATAACGACCTCATTCTGATTTGCCACCTCGTCTATTTCGTTTAGAAGTAGATTTTCTATGGGCTCTGGTATACTAGGGGGTTTATAATAAACTCCTATTAGTATTTTATTATTGTTTTTGGCTCCATTTATTTCTACCCACAGTGACTCCACATCTTCATGTCCCTCACTTATATCTTCCCGCAGTGTGGGCTTTAGACAGGACTTTACATAAAGGCAGACCCCTCCCCCTCTCCGGTTTTGGCGATCCTTTCTAAAAAGACTGTAACCCTGTACGTTAACTGCCCAGTCATAGCTATCATCCAGCCATGTCTCAGTTATTCCCACTATGTCATAGTCCTCCTCACACATCACTAATTCCAGTTCACCAATTTTATTAGTCAGGCTTCTGGCATTAGTGTACATACACTTAAAGGGAACCTGTCATCTCCGAAACACCCCCCTGAACTAGAGTAAGCGGTGTATAGTGTAAGTGATGCTGAATCCGAATATGTAAGTTTTATCTTCATACTCACTTCCATTCCGACGCTGTGCTCCCACAAACCTGCAGTAAAATGCACTCGCTGGACTCTTCTTTGAGTCCTCTCCATTATGTGAGTGAGCACTGGAGTCCAGCGAGTGCATTTTACTGCAGGTTTGTGGGAGCACAGCGTCGGAATGGAAGTGAGTATGAAGATAAAACTTACATATTCGGATTCAGCATCACTTACACTATACACCGCTTACTCTAGTTCAGGGGGTGTTTCGGAGATGACAGGTTCCCTTTAAGAGGTCTATGTATATTTTTTACCCCCCTTTTTAAATTACTATTACCTGTGAAGTGAATATCCGGGGTTTTTGGGTTACTTTGGTTGATGTTTTGCCCAATATTCTCCCTACATTCCTCACTAATCCCAACCCCCACTAACCCCCCACTCTCCCCTCCTATGACCCACTCTCTATCTACACTATCTACCCCCTTATTAGTATTACCCCCCACCCTCCCCCCAGATCCTAGTTTAAAAGCTCCTCCAGCCATCTAACCATTTTTTCCCCCAGGGTAGTTGCACCCTCCCCATTAAGGTGCAGCCCGTTCCTACTGTAGAGTCTGTAGCCGACAGAGAAGTCGGCCCAGTTCTCCATGAACCCAAACCCTTCCTTCCTGCACCAGCCTCTGAGCCACTTATTTAACTCCCTAATCTCCCGTTGTCTCTCTAGTGACGCTCGTGGCACTGGTAGTATTTCTGAAACACTACCTTGGAGGTCCTGGACTTGAGCTTCTCTCCTAGTTCCCTAAAATCATTTTTAAGGACCTTCCATCTCCCCCTGACTTTGTCATTGGTGCCAATGTGTACCATGACCGCTGGGTCTTCCCCAACCCCACCCAGCAATCTGTCAATCCGGTCCGCAATATGCCGAACCCGAGCACCCGGAAGACAACACACTGTTCGGCATTCACGGTCTCGGCGACAGATGACCCTGTCTGTCCGTCTAATTATAGAGTCCCCTACCACCAGCATCTGTCTGGCCTTTGCTGCTCTCCTTTTCCCATCCTTCCTGCAGCGGTCATCCTCCTGGTTACTAGGAGAAACGGCCTGCTGCAGTGTCGCTGGTCCTGGGCTTTCATCCCTAATATCAGCCAAACAGGCATATTTACTAGGGTGTTCCAGCTCAGGACTAGCCTCCCTGGCACCTTTTCCCTCTACCCCTCCTTACTACATTTACCCAGCTGCTGACCTGATAGTCCTGCTCTTGCCCATCTCCTCCCTCCTCCTCTTCACTGACCCCAGCCAGTGCCTGCACTGTGAGGTCTAAGCCTCTCTCCAGGTGTTCAATGCCCCTAAGTATGCCAAGCTGCTTATTTAGATCCAAGATCTGGGCTTCCAAATATGCAACATGATTGCATCTAGTGCAAATGTATTCACCCATGAATGGTTCTTCAAGGCATGCATACATTGCACAGGACACACACTTAGTAGCATTGTCCATGGAGCACCTGCTAGATGGGGATATACAGTACAGTAAAACAGTAAATATGCGATTAGGGTTTGCTGTAGCTGGAGGACTACAAATCAAGTTAACACACAAGGAAAATCTCTCCCACCTTACTTTTTGCTCCTTGTCTTTAACTCCGGTTTTTTAACTCCACTTATACACAGCCCCACTTACAAAGCAAGCCCAAAGTCAGAGCCCCCATAGTACCCCCATAGTGCCACACAGTGTGAATATTGGCCCCATAGTGCTCCCAGTATAAATAAGAGCCTCCATAGTGCCCCACAGTGTGAATACTGGCCCTCATAGTGTCCCCAGTATAAATAATGGCCCCCATAGTGGCCCACAGTGTGAAAAATAGCCCTCATAGTGCCCCCAGTATAAATAATGACCCTCATAGTGCCGCACAGTGTAAATAATGGCCCCCATAGTGCCCCCAGTAAAAATAAGTGCCCCCATAGTGCCCACAGTATAAATAAGGGCCCCATAGTTCCCCCAGTATAAAAAAGGGCACCCATAGTGCTCCATAGTGGGAATAATGGCCCTCATAGTGCCTCCAGTATAAATAATGGCCCCCATAGTGCCCCCAGTAAAAATAAGGGCCCCCATAGTGCCCACAGTATAAATAAGGCCCCATAGTGCCCACAGTATAAATAAGGGCCCCCATAGTTCCCCCAGTATACAAAAGGGCACACATAGTGCTCTGTAGTGGGAATAATGGCCCTCATAGTGCCTCCAGTATAAATAATGGCCCCCATAGTGCCCCACAGTGGGAATAATGGCCCCCATAGTGCCCCCAGTATACAGTACAGACCAAAAGTTTGGACACACTTTCTCATTTAAAGAGTTTTCTGTATTTTCATGACTATGAAAATTGTAGATTCACACTGAAGGAATCAAAACTATGAATTAACACATGTGGAATTATATACTTAACAAAAACGTGTGAAACAACTGAAAATATGTCTTATATTCTAGGTTCTTCAAAGTAGCCACCTTTTGCTTTGATTACTGCTTTGCACACTCTTGGCATTTTCTTGATGAGCTTCAAGAGGTAGTCACCTGAAATGGTATTCCAACAGTCTTGAAGGAGTTCCCAGAGATGCTTAGCACTTGTTGGCCCTTTTGCCTTCACTCTGCGGTCCAGCTCACCCCAAACCATCTCGATTGGGTTCAGGTCTGGTGACTGTAGAAGCCAGGTCATCTGGCTTAGCACCCCATCACTTTCCTTCTTGGTCAAATAGCCCTTACACAGCCTGGAGGTGTGTTTGGGGTCATTGTCCTGTTGATAAATAAATGATGGTCCAACTAAACGCAAACCGGATGAAATAGCATGCTGCTGCAAGATGCTGTGGTAGCCATGTTTGTTCAGTATGCCTTCAACTTTGAATAAATCCCCAACAGTGTCACCAGCAAAGCACCCCCACACCATCACACCTTCTCCTCCATGCTTCACGGTGGGAACCAGGCATGTAGAGTCCATCCGTTCACCTTTTCTGCGTCGCACAAAGACACTGTGGTTGGAACCAAAGATCTCAAATTTGGACACCTGTGAAGTGAAAACCATTTCAGGTGACTACCTCTTGAAGCTCATCAAGAGAATGGCAAGAGTGTGCAAAGCAGTAATCAAAGCAAAAGGTGGCTACTTTGAAGAACCTAGAACATAAGACATATTTTCAGTTGTTTCACACTTTTTTGTTAAGTATATAATTCCACATGTGTTAATTCGTAGTTTTGATGCCTTCAGAGTGAATCTACAATTTTCATAGTCATGAAAATACAGAAAACTCTTTGAATGAGAAGGTGTGCCCAAACTTTTGGTCTGTACTGTAAATAATGGCCCCCATAGTGCACCACAGTGTGAAAAATAGCCCTCATAGTGCCTCCAGTATAAATAATGGCCCCCATAGTGCCCCCAGTAAAAATAAAGGCCCCCATAGTGCCCCAGAGTGGGAAAAATGAACCCCATAGTGCCCCCAGTATAAATAAGGGCCTCCTTAGTTCCCCCAGTATAAAAAAGGGCACCCATAGTGCTCCACAGTGGGAATAATGGCCCCCATAGTGCCCCCAGTATAAATAATGGCCCCCATAGTGCCCCCAGTATAAATAAGCGCCCTATAGTTACTCCCAGTGGTGCCCTGTTTAAAGCTATTTGTTCTGGTAACTTCAAGTTCCTAAATATAGCATTAATATTGTACTCCTACCACCATGTAACACATGCAGTCGGACTCCAATTAACGTTGTCTATGCTGAATATAGCAGGAAATATCTACAGTCATAATTAGCTCCTCGAGAATGTCATAATGAAGAGTCTGCCCCTGGTTACAATTCATTTCCAGGTTTCCGTGCTGTCAGAATATTTTTCCCAACTCTTTGGTCATCAGAGACTATTTCACGGTTGCTGCTATGTGTCACAATCTAGCTGACACATGGATAAAATATGGAGGATGCCGTCATGTTCTATATTTGGGGTGTTTGCCGTGACACAAGTCTGGAGACATTGCGGCGGATAGATCTCTCCTGAAATGATTACATTTGTCATTTATTGAAAAAAAAAATCAAGTGATAGTTAAATTCAACTTGAAAACCAATGAACAGGTCTTCATACAATGTAGGAGAACAATATGGCTTCTTATACGCTTCACATTCGATAGTTGCCATATTACATATTTGTGGTTTCGGGTTCATAAAGCAGTGGCCATTGACTTCTATGGTTCTGTACGGTTCTATAAAGAGGCCTAGGCTGGACCAATCATTATAATGCTATGTGACCCCGGCAGTGCTGGGAGGTCAGGACGGGAGCTGCTGCATACTCACGCTGTGAGGTCAGATGCATGGAACTCGCTTGTCTGAAAGGGGTCTTAGGATCATTTTGGATGTGCTTATTATGTGCACCCTCTCTGTGCCTTCCCTTCTCTGTGTACCCTGGCTCTTCTTATGTCATCTACCACAGATGAAGAGCAACATGAAGCTGCCCCTTCTCTTCTCAAAGAGATTCTGCAGCAGGTGGTCAATGTACCATATCTTATAATACCCCCTCCACAAGGTCCTACAGCAGCTCAGAAATCTACTATACCTCACTGTCTGTCAATCAATAGATGTTGCCAGCAATTGAAATGACATCCCTACATCTCATGTCCTGCTGGTGGGGTGTATGTTATAAGATATATTGCCCGAACTGCTGCAGAAATTCTTTCCCTGAAGATTTTTTAGGAATAGGCCACCTTTGAGTTTGCAGGAGGGAGGTATATTATCGTCATCCTTGTGACGGCTTCACAAAACAACTCTCAGCTGTAACTTACGGTACATTAGAACAATTTTATTTGTACAGACCAGGTCTCTAGAAATAACTCACCAGACGTAGAACTCGTGTTTAGAAGATTTACACTTTATATAAAATTTAGGAAAATCTTTGACGGTACAGTATATTTTCTTTCATATCTCATATGAGGATGAAACATGCACCATTTACAACACAGTATACCAGGACAAGCTTTCAATGCCGAGAGATTCTTGAGATTTTTCCAAGAATAACAAGGGAACAGAACTGCTCAGTGGGGTAACCAACTGCAAACTTAAAGAGGACCTCTCACCTCCCCTGACATGTCTGTTTTAGTAACTGCTTGCATCCCCCATGTAATAACAATTCTTTAGCATCTATTCCTATAACTCTATGATGTGCCATTACTTTATTATTCCTGCTAGAAGTTATGCATGAATTATTAGCAGTTTGCAATGAAGGTCCAGATGGGCGATACCCATTGGGGATGTGTCCCTGTATAGTCTGACAATCAGTTTGTCCAATCCTTGCTGCCAGTGTCACACTGGGCAGGGACACCCCCCAACTGGTAACACCCATCTGGACCTTCATGGCAAACTGCTAGTAATTCATTCATAACTTCTAGCAGGAATAATAAAGGAATGGTGCAACATAGAGTCATAAGAACAGATGCTCCAGGATTGTTATTACATGGGGAATGTTAGTAGTTGCTAAAACAGACATGTCAGGATAGGTGACGGGTCCTCTCCAAAGAGGGAATACTAACAGATATGTAAAGCCCATTTAAAGGGATTGTTCAGCCATGTAAATTCTACTGCATAGAATTATAAAATAATAAAAGAAGTCATAATTACTTCACTGATCTCCTGCCACTCCCGTTCCAACTCTTTCCTGTGTCCCCCCTCTCCCCAAGTTTCTGCTTCCTGGTTCCTCTCTACACACAGGAAATGACCACATATCCAATCAGTGCCTTCAGCGGTCTCCTCAGGGGTGATGACAAATCACCTCACATGTTCCTCTTGGGTTGTCATTGCTGAAACAGGAAGAAAAGAGACGGCAGGGGATCTGCACAATGTGTATGGCTGTTTTTATTATTTTATAATATAAGTGGATTTAAAAAAAATTTACATGGCTGGACAAAAAAAATCACATGGTTTGACAACCCCTAATGTGAAAACATTACCGGGTGAGATGTTGAAGATACAGGCCTCCTGGGAGTGTGACTCTGTCCCCGTGACAATATGGTCTTCTCACAGTAGGTCTATAATGTCAGCCTGTGGTATTTTCTGCATATGTCTTAATAATGCTCACACTTTATAGTATATGTTCAGGGATCGATTTGTGCTTGGAGACCTCTGCCAAATTACCCAATTGCTTAGCGGAACTAGCTGTGGCTGGATCGTGCAGTGGATCCTCCTCAGCGTCCTGTCATGTCTACCATAAGATGAAGTCCATTGGTGTGACAGGAGCTGGTAAGAGTCAAAGGGTGGCACTAACCAATCAACTGAGTCTGCAATGTTAGCTCCGCCCATGCAGAACCTTCTGAGGTTGCCCTGGCCATTGTCGGGACTGGAGAAGAGAGGAGCTGCAGCAGTCTCTCACTAATGGATCTACATTATGTGAAGCGCAGTAGCCTGGACAGCGGCTCAGTCATACTCATCACAGTTTTCAACTCTAATTGCATCTTGAGGGTCTCCACCCAAAAATTTGATAATGGTCATTTATCAATAATACAGAGGAATAGTTCAGTTCAGTGGTAATATTTTTACTGATAGATATATTGGCTTTTTTCTTATCCATGGTGACTTAGAAAAGGGGTGCTGCCAACAAATTGGCCACCTTCAAATTCATGGACCCTTTACAGCCCTCCAACCCCTCTGTGCTGCCATAGGGGCTCCATTGGGTGCTGTATATATGGAGACAGTCTTCCTAACTCCATATATATGGCATCTGATGGAGAATACCGCTATTAATTTTTTGTCGAATTTGTACTCTGTGTTGTTCTATTTGAAATTAGAGACATGCGGAGGTACAGTAGATGTCCCTTGCACCTCTACGAGAACCCTGTACAAAATAGAGCCATAAAATGGTCACTCATGTACATGAGGTCTTACAGTAGAAGCTGATACATTTTGTATCTGTGGCTTCCTGCAGACACTTTTGCGAACATGGCCACCACATACGTCTATAAGAAAGTCCTCTTTGATGGTTCCCACCACACTGTGCATGTCCACATCCCTATTAGTACATAACCTTCTGTGACACTACAAAAACATCAGTCAAGGGGGGACTCCGAATGTTACTATTTTGAAAACGATGATAATACTGAAGAGAAAATACTGAATTAAGAAACCGGAAAGAATAATGTTACCTGTGGATGAACCAATGATATTAGAAAAACAACACGGGCCGTAGAAAGCTATGATGTGAGCAGGTTATGGAGGTGGAACTAAGCAGCATGCCATTGAAAAAACATTCCAAATCTAGTGATGTCATCAATAAGTGGAAAGGAAAAAGATGGGGAGGAACAAAAATAACAAGGAACGCACACTCAGACAGGAACATCTATGAAAACCTGCGCCCCAGAAAAGATGCAGAAATCATGGCTCTGTGATATGGTGTCTACAGTTGACTGCTAGGTTCTGTGTGGTCGCCATGGGTTAGAGCAACTTCTAGCAACATTTTCCTGGCGCCAAATTCATATATGTCCCCTATTAAATTTTCTAGCGTCCAAATTCCTCCTTCTGGCTTAAGAGGATGCCGGGAGTGCGTGAAGCCAGCCTCCTTAATATTCCGTACTGCAAGATTGAACTTCAACTGTGTTCACGGAGATGGTGGACCCTTGAGAGAATTGCATGATCCATTGCCGGTTGCCGCGTTTTGAGCAGTCCACTAGGTGATAGAAAAACATAGATTAACGTTGTATATTTGGCAAGGACAAGACAAATATGTGCCTTCAGATTAAACAGTAGTAATATTAAACAGTCTCGGGAAGGGTCTTTTCTAGGAGACCATTCATGGGTCTTAGAGTCATTTTGTAAAGAGTTGCCTCAGTGCATCTGCAACTGGGTGATGGAGGAACTCTAGGTCAGTGTTCCTCAACTCCAGTCCTCAAGGACCACCTAATAGTCATGTTTTCAGGATTTCCTTAGTATTGAGCAGGTGATATCATTAGTGTCAATGCATCAGAACTTACCTCAGATATTCATTCTGTGGGATATTCTCAAATCATGACCGGCAGGTGGACCCTGAGGACTGGAGTTGAGGAACACTGCTCTAGGTCACCTAGGTCAGGGTTTCTCAACTCCAGTACTCAGGGCCCACCTGCCACTCTGGTTTTGAGAATTTCCTTAGTATTGAGCAGGTGATACAATTAGTGTCAGTGCATCAGGGTTTACCACAGGTGTTCATTCTGTGGGATATTCTCAAATCATGACCGGTAGGTGGGTCCTGAGGACTGGAGTTGAGGAACACTGACCTAGGTGGTTGAGATCTCATAAGACCAAAAGAGGATGGTTATTGGTCTACAGTATATGTACAGGTCACATAATCCAACTCATAATTAAGTTTTCCTGATACATTCTAGATAGAAGAGGAGGTGGCATGGTGCTCGTATGGGTTAATCACACCTTCTCCTTGTTCGCTTGCCTACTTTTCTAAAGACCTCATTGCATCCCTATTGGAAGTGTAAATTTTTCTTGCCCACACTTGGCTATGCAACAAGCTAATTGAAGACCTCCTGATACTAATGGACATGAGTCCATTATATGGGCATTTTTCCTGATGCAACTCCCTCCCTGTAACTGTCACAGCTTCTAACAGTAGATATGGCTGGTGGCAGCTGAAGGATGGAACAGAGCATGTGCGACCACTCCAACAGTGTTACTGGGGTGGACTGAGAAATAAAGAAAAGAACAAACAGCAGGTGGCACTATACAGATAGATTTCATTAAAGGGGTTTTCCCATCACAGAGAAAGGGGTCATATTGCTAGGATATGCCCCCATTGTCTGATAGCTGTGGGTCCCACCTCGAGAACGGAGTGGGAAAAAAGTGGTGGAGGGCACACTGCGCATGCACAGCTGCCCTCCATTCATTCCTATGGGGCTGCAGAAATTAGCCGAGCACTGACTCGGCTATTTCCGTCGGCCCCCTAGAAATCAATGGGAGTGGTGGCCACGCAAACACAATGCTCTCCCATTTACTTGTATGGGGAGAGCACTTGGTAGTGGCTGGACCCCGGGAAAGCCGGGGTCCTCCAGCCACCACCCTTCCCCCTCTGTTCTCGGTTCTCCCCATAGGGACCTGCACCTATTAGACAATGGGGGCATATCCTAGTGATATGCCCCCTATTATCTGTGATGGGACAACCCCTTTAATAACTCAATGGCTGTATATTACTGTATACTTTTCATTAGATGCAGTTAAAAAAAAATATTCAGGTGCTGGTTTGAAAAACGAAGACTATTTTTCGTAGGACAACCCCTTTAAATGCTGGGACAACTGCAGACCAATAATCAATATCAGGTCCCTGCGTCCTAGAGATTCTGGTGGAGCCAGGCCCCTCTGACCTTTACTGATAATGACCATGGTTCACACTTGACCCAGATAAATCCATCATGGAAGCTATTTCTAACGAGCTGCCTTTAAATTGCATTCCGAAGCCTGTCAGTCCGGCCGGTAAAGGCCATTTCTTTTCCCAAGACGGTGCAGCGGCTGTCAATAAGATTATATCACTGAGGGATAATCGCTCAGAACAATGCCGGGGACAATGGACAGGCCTTGCTATTTACCTTGGACTGCTCTCATTTTCTGAAGACATTTGTTTTGTTGCGGGGCTGATTAGCCTACCGACTGTACGGTCAATCCGCGCCCTACATCAATCGCAGATCAAAATCTAATCTAATTCTGGTCCCTTACATCTGTCAGGTTTTGAAGGTTATGATATAAATTATCTAGGAGAGAACCTGTCAGCTGTACACGACTGTGTAGTATCAAGTGCCTGAACACACAGTTCATACAGACGGCAGTGACCCCGGCATACACCGACATTGATGTGGGCCCCATGGGAGGACACCGGACTTGCACTCAGGGATGTTCAATGCCGGGTTTCTCTCCTGCCTCTGCCTCAGGGTTGTCAGAGTGAATAATTTGGAAACAGAGGAGAACCAAACCTAGAGTGACGCTTGCCTGAGCATCTTGGTTGGGAATAAGATCTTCCAGATACACTGGTTAAGGCTACTTTCACACTTGCGTTAGCCTTTTCCGGCGGGGGAACAGCCTGCCGGATCTGTGCTACCGCTAGTGCACCGTGCTGCCGGAAGTCCGCTCCAGCTCCATTCACCATAATGGGGGCGGGCCAGAGGTCCGGTCGCCGCACGGCAAACATGCTGCAGTTTTATTCCAGCTGCCTCTCGGCATGTTTTCCGTATTGTGGCCGGACCTCCAGCCCGCCCCCATTATAGTGAAGGGGGCTGGAGCGGACTTCTGGCGGCACGGTGCACTAGCGGTAGCACGGATCCGGCAAGCTGTTCCCCCACTGGAACAGCCTGTCGGAGAAGGCTACTGCTAGTGTGAAAGTAGCCTTAGTTGATCATAGATGGACGTAGACCTTCTGATCCTTCCATGATGATAAATGTCAGGGGAGAGAAGGATTGGGCTGCTGGATTTCAATATGTCCAATCTTTTTGTTTTTGGGAGAGAAGCCACTGCCAGGAGGGTCTGGTAGAGGTTTACCCCACTCTCCCTATTGAGAATATCTCCAACTCAGCCAAGCAGAGCATGCATGTGCATGGGGCATGGGGAAGAGATAAATGAGTATGGCCGTCAGTCTTAAAAGGATAAGCTGGTTACAACAAGTTACACCTATCCACAACTATTTGATTATAGGTTATAGGTGGGGCTCCGACAGCTGGGCCCCCCACAATCCCATCCCCTGAAATGAATGGATAGTAGGTCAGGCATGAGCACTGCCGCTCCATTCATCTTTATAGGACTGATGGAAATAGCTGACCACATGACTATCTCTGGCGGTCCTACGGAGATGAAAGGACAAGTATGCACATGCTCGACCTGCCTCTCTATTCATTTTGGGGGTCCTCATGGGGTATGGGGTGTTCGCTCTAGTGATGGTGGGGGGTCCCAACAGTCAGACCTCACTCATTTAATAATTCCTTATCCTGTGAATAGAGGAAAAGTTAATGTAACTGGAATAGCCCTTTAAGGTTTTGTTTGGCCAATCTGCCATTTTCACACAGACCACGGACCATAATATGTATAGGGACTACGGCTACGGACTCTCCTGCAAAAGATTTTGCAAGATCTGCATTAAAGATGAGCAAATTGATTTGCTACATCAAGCAGAGTTCTGCACTTGTGGTGGGGTGCCCCTAAAGCTGCGGACGCTCCCCCTGCCCCTTCTCCCTAACATCTCAGCTGGCCCTGACAATCTCACACCTGCGACGCTACTCTGAGTTGTGGCGCAAGCACACTTCTGGGTAGTGGCGCATGAACAGTTGCTGCTCTGGAAGCAGAAGTACAGACTCTGCTCTTGCACCGTTACTCGAAGCAGCGCCGCGGGCATGAGATTGACATCTTGGATGGCCCTATCAGTCAAGCAGTAGGGGGAACATCTTCAGCTTTGGGGACACCGGCTCATAAGTCTAGAACTCTTCTTAAAGAATGGATTCGTACATATCCGTATTAGAATTTTTCAGCACATGTGGGTGTACCTGTAAGGGGGAGGAGGGGGGGTTTATGATAAGCCATGCCATACAATGTCATGGGTGGGGTGCCTACCGCTGTGTCCCACCCTGTTATGTCATAATTGAGGGCTCCTGTTTATTGTTCTCTCCATTTTTGTAACTTTTCCATGTTAACCACACGTTTGGAATAACTTTGAGCGTGCCGCACTATAGCGGAGTTCAGTCACTGTAACATGAATGGCAAGCTGTAAGAAATATTTAGCGCACATCGTGACAGTCTGCAGTCACCCTCCGCTTCTTCTCAATGCTAGAACGGCTCGGAGATCTCCTGAGACATAGACCAAGATGTCTATTTATATAGCTATTTCCATACAATTCTAGACTCTACGGCACTGAACTTACTGGTTCGGGCTGTGTAATTTAAAGAGGACCTGTCCCCTCTCCTGACATGTCTGGTTTAGTAACTACATGCATCCCCCATGTAATAACAATTCTGGAGCTTCTGTTCTTATGACTCTATGTCGTGCCTTTCCTTTATTATTTCTAGCAGAACTTATGAATGAAATATCAGCAGTTTGCAATGAAGGTCCAAATGGGTGTTATCAGTTGGGGGTGTTCCCCTGCACAGTCTAACACACTCTAATCAGTTCTTCCAGTGTCAGACTGGGCAGGGACCCCCTCTCCCAACTGGTAACACCCATCTGGACCTTACTTGCAAGCCAATGGCAATTTATTCATAGCTTCTAGTAGGAAAAATAGAAGAGTGTCTCAACATAAAGTCATAAGAATAGAGGCTCCAGAGTTGTTATTACATGGGGAATGCAAGTAGTTACACATCATCTCTTTAAGGCTAAGCGGAGCTACTGCGAGTACCGGTGCCTTCTCACACAGCTGACAGGCAGGGGTCCCGGGTGTCGGACCCCCAACAATTAGATACTGATGACCTATCCATGTAGGGGTCTGCTTTGTGTGTTGTCCACTGTGTGAGTTGTAAATGTGAATAAGTGGTGGCCATGAGGAGGGCTTGGGTGGGCTCCTAGGCATCGGCCCACGGGGACATTTCCCTGAAGAGTCTATGGCCAATCCGCCTCTGACTTTAGTAGTACCTTATGGAAGCATTTTGTATGTACAGTATATAGTAGGTTGCTTTCAGTCTTTCTTATTCAAGTACCTCCTACATATTCAGGTCTGTATATCCCCCCCTTGAAAAGATCCTGCGTTCACTCCTGGGTGAATATCTCCATAAAAAGGTGCCATACAGAAGCACCATACAGTGGCACGGAGAGTTTCCATGCTTTGCTCAGCAGACTCTGACAATTACAAGCTGAATAGAAGGGAAAAGTTGGAGTCTATTTCTTAAAAAAGAGAAAGAACGCCAAGTAACAGTCTGCTGAAATAGCTGGGGAGAGTCTGTTACATTGTAGCAACAGATCCTGTTATCACTTCTGCACAATAAACAGAATCTGTACCTAATCAAAGGCTGTGAAAGTGATTCACGCTCAGACACCTTGGTTTTTGTTTTCATTTATTTCCATCTGAAATGCGTGGGCTGTGTTTTACGGTTTTACTAGCCTGTACCACATTGAATCTACTCTAGATACCGGTATATATATTTAGAATTAAAGGGGTTTTCCAGAACCGTCAAATTAAAAAGTTGAATCAGTTGAATATGGTTAAAATTCACTGGTGTTACCACTGGGGTAAGGCTACTTTCACATTAGCGGCAGCCTTCTCACCCACTGGAACAGCCTGCGAGATCCGTGCTACCGCTAGTGCATGCGTTCCGCCGGAAATCCGCTCCAACATGTGCAGCGTGGATATGTCATTGCAGGGAACAAAGACTGTCAGGTCTTAGGTCATCATTGGTATGGGTGCTCCGGGGTTTGAAAGGTAAGTACAGCCGTTTTTTGTCCGTTAGATGAATTAAAAATATAGGTTTGGAAAACCCTTTAAAGGACAGTTTTGTACCCATGACACTGGCTGACCTGTTACATGTGCACTTGGCAGCTGAAGACATCTGTGTTGGTCCCATGTTCATATGTGCCTGCTTTGCTGAGAAAAATGATGTTTTATTATATGCAAATAAACCTCTAGGAGCAACGGGGGCGTTACCATTAAACCTAGAGGCTCTGTTCTCTCTGCAACTGCCACGTCCCCTGCACTATGATTGACAGGGCCAGGCAGTGAAAGCAAGATCCTTGTCTATCAAAGTGGAGAGGAAGCGACAGTTGCAAAGAAAGGGTACTCATGTGCTATGCCAGCATTTAGTAAACCTCCGGGGGCACGGGCAGGAGCACACATTGCGCTGTGGCCCCATTAAGAAAGTGTCCCCTCCGTGTAGAAGTCAGCAGTGTACAGAAAAGTCAATTTTAAGTGTACAGGAAAAGGTGCACTTTAGGGACCCTCACCGATCGGATACTGATGACCTATCCTGAGGATAAGTCATCAGTAGTAAAATCCTGGAAACTCCTTTAATTAAGTATATTAGGGCTTTAGGGATATTTTAACAAAAGTTTTATCAAAAGTTTAGTTACTCTTTAAGCTTTAGAAGCCAGGGCAACAAGCTTGTGTGTTAACGCGCCAGGAATTACTTTAATGCCCGCTACGTCTGTGCCCACAAGGACGGCATGCTGGAAAATCCCTGTATAAGGACTTCGGCTTTTCTCATAATACATGTAGGGACATAACAAATATTACATAAGTAGACAATCAGAAAAGAATAATAGGTTAGGCCGGTGTCACTCTTACCTCAACAAGTGGATGCCAGTGGGCGATGGGCTTTCTTGGATATGACAGCATTTCACTCCAATGCTCCCGACCCAAGCTCTCTGCGTCGTTGCCTACTTGACATACCCCAATGACCTCATTGTGACCTACACTGTGAAAATGTTAAATAATGTTTTTTCTGCATGAAATACATTGAAACAATTCACATTCATAAGACATATACACAGTATGGTTGTTAGAAAGTGGACACTATGCAGCTTATGAAGTGAAGGCGGTGCAATACCCAATGCAGCCCACTGGTGGACAGTGGTGCTGGAAGTACACTTGGTGGTGGCCGGACCGGAGTTCTCCAGCCACCACTTTGCGGAACTAAGTTCCCAATATAGATGCGGGTCCCAGTGGTGGAGACAGACAATAGGGGCATATCGTAGAGACACGCTCCCATTGTCTCAGATGAGGCAACCCCTTCAAGCATTGGAATGAGTAAAGGGATACATTTTGTTACATTTTGTTGACATATTGTCAAGTATTGCAACTACAAAATGTGTATTTTGAACAGAAGGTACCCAAAAGTGCCCAAAACCTGCGGGGGCTGATATTTTACTTCCATTGTCTGGCTGATTTAGAGGGTTGGGTGGTTCTTTGTAAAAGAAGCCCTATATATTGTAGGCTGAGTGTAACCATATCAGCCACTGGTCAATTCATCTGGATGGCGCCTCCCCATGGAATCCAGGGCAGCGTGGGTGGGTGCTCTTAGAGTCCACTAAATCAATGTGGGCATCTTTAGATTTTCCTATTTAAAGGCATTCTTCCATAGGGGCGCACCACCAATGAGGCCAGATGAGGCGATCGCCTCAGGCAGCACCAGGTAGGGGCAAGAGGGGGGCAGTGGAAGGGCCATGGCCAATGAGTGCTTTCATTGTTGCAAAGGGGTTATGTTAAGAAATTGGCACTGGGGAAGGGGGGGGGGTCGCCATTTCCGTTTTTGCCTCAGTCAGCAGAAAGGCTAGGTGCACCCCTGTTCTTAAGCCATTCTCCGTTCACAGCTGCCGTAAGACATGGCAGTGCAGGTCCTACAGGTGTGACCAGCATCAATAGGACATTGATGGCATCTAGGACTATTCAGGGGATCTGAAGATTAGTGAATGGCGCTCTGACTGCTATAAAGATACATTATAGAAGGGTAAAATCTATAAATGACCGAGCTGGGTGATCATAGTAAAAAAACCTAACCGCGTGCCAGTAACTATACCGTATGCTACTAGGAATTCATTTTGCTAGCTCACCGGTCGTAATCCATCACTGCTATTGACAAACTGATCTGGTCGATATTTTCTGGCGGAACATCGAATACTATGGCTTCATTATAAACAGGGTTTAATGTGTTCCTCTTTGTAGATGTTTTTCTTTTCTTCAGCCGCCTCCCTTCACACATTAATGACACCTTCACGTAGGGATCTATTAGAAGGAGAGATAAATGCTGTTAGTCACCGCCATGAGGGGAGCTGCCTGTGGACATGTTCTCCATGATCTGTCCACAACTGACTGCTCAATAGCATCACATGGAATGATTCTTATCCCTCCTTATACTTCCACCCTACATTATGATCATCACATCCTACATATGGTATCTATCTCCTATCTATCTATCTATCTATCTATCTATCTATCTATCTATCTATCATCTATTATATTTTCTATCTGTTTAACTATGACTGTTTGTCTACACAAACATAGAAGAGTATTCTTGACGGTAAGACCAGTGAGACTATGGAACTCTCTGCCTGAGGAGGTGGTGATGGTAAGTTCACTAAAAGAGTCCTAGAGGTTCTGGATATATTTCTGGAGTGTAATAGTATTAACGTTTATAGCTGTTCTATATACATTGCATGGACCACACAAGTTCTATGTAGATTGCATGAACCACCTTAGTGCTCTGTACAGTGCCTGAACAACATTAGTTCTATGTAGAGTGCCTGAACCACCTTAGTACTTTGTAGAGTGCCTGAACCACCTTAGTTCTTTGTAGAGTGCCTGAACCACCTTAGTTCCTTGTAGAGTGCCTGAACCACCTTATCTCTATACAGAGTGCATGAACCACCTTAGTTCTATGTAGAGTGCATGGACCACACTAGTTCTATGTACATTACATGAACCACCTTAGTGCTCTGTACAGTGCATGAACCATGTTAGTTCTATGTACATTACATGAACGACTTTAGTGCTCTGTACAGTGCCTGAACCATGTTAGTCCTATGCAGACTGCCTGGACCACGGTTACTTCTATACAAAGTGCCTGAACCACATTAGTTCTATGTAGAGTGCATGAACCAGCTTAATGTTTTGAAGAGTGCCTGAACCACTTTAGTGTTTTGTAGAGATCCAAACCATCACAGTGCTCTGTATAGTCCCTGAACCCCTTTGGTCTCTTTAGTGATCCAAAACTACCATTGCAGTCTATAGAGTGTCTAAAGCACCTTAGTGTCTAAACCAAATTAGAGCTCTGCAGAGTGTCTGTGTCACCTTAGGGCTATGTAGAGTGCTTGAACCACCTAGTGCTCTGTAGTGCCCGAATTACCTTAGCACTCTGTAGAATGCCTGAACCACATAAGACCTCTACAGAGTGCCGGAACCACCTAGAGCTCTGTAGTGCCTGAATTACCTTAGCACTCTGTAGAATGCCTGAACCACATAAGACCTCTACAGAGTGCTTGAACCACCTAGAGCTCTGAAGTGCCTGAATTACCTTAGCACTCTGTAGAATGCCTGAACCACATAAGACCTCTACAGAGTGCCTGAACCACCTAGAGCTCTGTAGTGCCTGAATTGCTTAGCACTCTGTAGAATGCCTGAACCACATAAGACCTCTACAGAGTGCCTGAACCACCTAGAGCTCTGAAGTGCCTGAATTGCTTAGCACTCTGTAGAATGCCTGAACCACATAAGACCTCTACAGAGTGCCTGAACCACCTAGAGCTCTGAAGTGCCTGAATTGCTTAGCACTCTGTAGAATGCCTGAACCACATAAGACCTCTACAGAGTGCCTGAACCACCTAGAGCTCTGTAGTGCCTGAATTACCTTAGCACTCTCTGTAGAATACCTGAACCACATAAGACCTCTACAGAGTGCCTGAACCACCTTGAGCTCTGTAGTGCCTGCATTACCTTAGCACTCTGTAAAATGCCTGAACCACATAAGACCTCTTCAGAGTGCCTGAACCGACTTACTCCCACAATGAGAAGATCATTTTAGGTGGCATTGCTCTACACTATATGTATGACAAAAAGATGTCTCAACCTAAGATCGTTTTCAAACTTTACTTGCTTAGAGTCTCATGGAAAGATTTTTGTCAGACACAGAGAACAGGGGGAGCAAAGAGTTTGTAGAATATTGATTATGATTAAAAAAATAAGTAATGTTTTAATAGATGAGACTCTTCAAGCTATGAAGATAAAATCCGTGTAATAAGGGTCCTATAGCTTCTAAGGGTCTCAAATCTTAGTACAGTGAGATACTGTATTAGCTTGGACTACAATTTACAATTTTTATGGTTTGGTCTCTCAAAAACACATAACATCTTATCTTCTAGCATTTTTTACTTCAATCTACATGCCATGTTTTGAAATCATGCTTTATTCTCTAATCCTTTTAAGCATCATTTCGTTATTTCCAGGCTAGGCTGGCTTTTTGGCAGGAGATGGCAGATAAAATCCTTTTAGTATTTGAAAAAAAACATTATGTTTTATAAGTTGAAATGAAACCTCTGAAGTCCCCTCAGGAACCTAAATGAACCCTATTTTTACCAAAATATTCAATCTTTTATCCAGAAATTAAAAAAAAAATCCTCAAAGTGAATATGGCATAGCGGTATAGCATGTTGTGCTGATACATTTATTAATATATAGTTATAGCAGGTGATGTTTCCCTTTTGTGACACAGAGCTCAAAATTCCCCGCCTAGATTTAGAAGTGAATGATAAAATTAAGGCTGCCTGCAGTCACCACTAGGGGGAGCAGAGTAGCTAACAATACTTTTCACACATTGGACAGTACGGTAATTTCTTAGGCTCCCCCTAGTGTTACCAATGTGTCTATGGCTGGGGAATTGATATACTGCTACACTGTATAAAACGGAGCTCCTGTAGCTATAAAGATGACCACCCAAAAAAACAGGCAATGATGATCTTCTATAGGACATGTCATAAAGAGGAGTAGATAATCCGTCATATTAACATTTGATCTAGATTGGAAATGTCTTCTTAAAGAAGTGGGTTTTTGAAGAGATTTCAATCAGCACAGAAGGATGGACATAAAATGATGTGATATAAAGAGTTTGTTGCCCAGATATTGCTTTCTATGAAGCTGGAAGTGAGAGAAGATGGACCCTGTGGGTGACTTGGTAGCAGAGACTTAAAGGGGTTGTCTCACTTCAGCAAATAGCATTTATCATGTAGAGGAAGTTAATACAAGGCACCTACTAATGTACTGTGATTGTCCATATTGCCTCCTTTGCTGGCTGGATTCATTTCTCCATCGCATTATACACTGCTCGTTTCCATGGTTACGACCACCCTGCAATCCATCATTAGTGGCCGTGCTTGCACACTATGAGAAAAAGCCCCGGCCTATTTGGGAGCGCATATAGGCTAGTGCTTTTTCCTATAGTGTGCAAGCACGACCATCCATTGATGGATTGCAGGGTGGTCATAACCATGGAAACGAGCAGTGTATAATGTGATGGAAAAATGAATCCAGCCAGCAAAGGAGACAATATGGACAATCACAGGTAAAGAGCTGCCTCATCCTTCTCTCTGCTCGTCAGGGATTATGATCCTGAATGCTGTTTAATATGATCTTCAGCTGAATCTCCGAAGGAACGAAGTTTATGAGGAGACATGAAGAACAGAGAGGAGGTGGGGATGTGGCTGTGTCCTGCTGTGTGATTAGGACAGGTTTTGTGTGTAGTAATAGGACAGTAGCCATTTTGTTTCTCCTGATTGCTTCCTAGACAAAATAAGCCATTATAACTAATGAAAGGTATTTGGGAATATGTTTATAATAAAGTAATATTTAGGTATTTTCATTTTCTTAATTCCCGAAGAACCCCTTTAAGTTAATTTGTATCTCTAACAAAAAATTTTCCCTTCATTCCCCATGGTCACTCACCAGAAGCCCCTGTGATATCCATCGCCTTAAGGTTTCTTGCCTTTATGATAGTGATGGTAAGTCTTCCAGCAGTAGGGAGGTAGCAGAGAGAGAACATCAAGTCACCAAGGTCAACATTATCCTAGGAAACAAAGAATCCGATATTTAAGAATTAACACAACACAGCGCAGACCATTTCTTCCACATTAAGAAGTCAGTAAGCCTTAGAAACCGGAGGACAATGCAAAGCAGAGTGCTTTTCTATGAAGGATAAATGGGACAAGAATCAGAAGCTCATTTCTTCAGCATCATTATTTCTGTGCTGAAAGGTTAAATCTTCTTTCTGTTATGATTCATTCTTTATTCTAAAAAGTTACAGTAAAGAAACTCAGAAATCTATTCACCAAATCCCACTTTCATCTTATATGTGTCCTATTCTGCGCTGACTGAAGGACATCAAAAGAAGTTTGTTTACATGAAATTTTACATTTAATGTTCTGGATAATAGTATGGGGAATAGTGATAGATAGATAATAGAAATATGGACAGATGAATAGATAGATAGATAGATAGATAGATTATAGATAGATAGATAGATAGATAATAGATAGATAGATAGATAGATAATAGAAATATAGACAGATGGATAGATAGATAGATAATAGAAATATGGACAGATGAATAGATAGATAGATAGATAGATAATAGAAATATAGACAGGTGGATAGATAGATAGATAGATAATAGAAATATAGACAGATGGGTAGATAGATAGATAATAGAAATATGGACAGATGAATAGATAGATAGATAGATAGATAGATAGGAGATATATAGATAGATAGATAGATAGATAGATAGATAGATAGATAATAGAAATATAGACAGGTGGATAGATAGATAGATAGATAGATAGATAGATAGATAGATAGATAATAGAAATATGGACAGATGAATAGATAGATAGATAGATAGATAGATAGATAGATAGATAGATAGGAGATAGATAGATAGGAGATAGATAGATAATAGAAATATAGACAGGTGGATAGATAGATAGATAGATAGATAGATAGATAATAGAAATATAGACAGATGGGTAGATAGATAGATAGATAGATAGATAATAAAAAGATAGAGGAATAGATAGATTATAGTGAATAGAGATAGATAGATAGATAGATAGATAGATAATGGATAGTCAGAGAGATAGTGAATAGTTATAGATAGATGGTAGATAAGAAGACAGAGAGATAGATAATAGATAGGTAAATAGATAGATAGATATAGTGAATAGATAGAAAGATATGAGATAGATCGATTAAATAGATATAAACTAATCCACTTAAACACTAGAACAGCAGTCTCTTTTTCCATAGAAATGCACACAATACCTACACAACAGAAACATAAAACATAATAAAATGGAGCTTGCTGAGAGAACTCCACTTCACAGGCTTCTCAGTGGATGGGAGTAATTTTTCGTGTAAATATCACAATATGTCCTGACAGTGGAGAATGACAATTCCTGTCTCTGCCATGCAGAATTTACATTACAGATGATCTTCCTGCAGAGCTGTCTTGCAGCCTCTAGGGGTCCAGCCTAATAACCAGGGCACTGCTGTGACAAACCGTGTGGAAATCATAAAGTATTCAAAATATGCCATCAATTGTGAATCAGGTACCGCTATCTGCTTTATACCGCACCATACACGGAATATCAATGAGCTAATGAGAATATACAGCGTAAAGGGGACATCAAGAGCGGCACAACACAGCAATATAAAGCTAAACACTGTACTGGAAGGGAACATATAAAGAGTAAAAATACAGTCTGTCTATCTATCTCCTATCCATCTATCTATAATCTATCTATCTCCTATCTATCTATCTATCTATCTATCTATCTATCTATCTATCTATCTCCTATCTATCTATCTATCTATCTATCTATCTATCTATCTATCTAAGGACAAAGAACGGACAGCACCTCCTACAGGTGAGAGTCAGGTGCAAGCTACCTATTGGCTAATTAAATACTAAACAGAGAATGGCAGCAGCACTAGATAAGCCATGAGACATAAAATGAACATGAGGTGAATGTGTGAAAAGGTAAAAAAGCATAACTGCTATGTAGTAAGTAATATGGAAGCTCTTAGCGCATATAAATGATCATAAATATGTCGGGCTCATCCACCAACGATCAAGGTGGCTTCCAATCGGATGAGTCCTACACTAACACTGACCTGCATCCTACATAAACCAGCAGGCCCATATCAGGAGAACATCATACCTGGTCAGAAGCTGCACCAGTGTGAACAGGAGTGCTTGTCTAGCCAACCAGATCAGCCCGACTGCTGCACCCCCCCCCTACTATTTATGTGGCAGTCACATAGCGGCATTACCCTCTAAGCCCAAGGGAAGGGCAGCCCTCCAGCCATGGTTCCCTAGAGGTTTCCTCCACAGGGGGTTTTCCTCTCCTGAGTGCTGGAGGGTGACTCTCCGTGAGTCAGGGGTTTGCCATTTTTAATATTTTAAATTCCCTTTAATTTCTTTGTCCTTATGTATATATAGAGGAGGATTGGCCTCCTCTGGGAATTTAGCACTCCTGTTTACACTGGTGCAGCTTCTGACCAGGTATGATGTTCTCCTGATATGGGCCTGCCAGTTTGTGTAGGATGCAGGTCAGTGTTAGTGTAGGACTCATCCGATTGGAGGCCACCTTGATCGTTGGTGGATGAGCCCGACATATTAATGATCATTTATATGCGCTAAGAGCTTCCATATTACTTACTACATAGCAGTTATGCTTTTTTACCTTTTCACACATTCACCTCATGTTCATTTTATGTGTCATGGCTTATCTAGTGCTGCTGCCATTCTCTGTTTAGTATCTATCTATCTATCTATCTATCTATCTATCTATCTATCTATATCTCATCTATCTATATCTCATCTATCTATTATCTATCTATCTATCTATCTATCTATCTATCTATCTATCTATCTCATATCTATCTATCTATCTATCTATCTATCTATCATGGTGATGTGTACAGTATAAGTGCTGGAAGGCATGTGTATCTCACCCAGTTGTTCAGTTTAGCTGGGTGAGATAACTGAAATCCTGAACTGCTGCTGCTTCAGTAAGGCATAGCTTGCTGGCGATTTTGTTTAAAGTGACATGAGCTGGATTTCTTGGACTTGGAGACTGGTTGGTAGTGGGAGTCTTCACTACAGGTATTGCGGTTAGCTTAGGAGGTTGCAGATGAGGCCTACGGAGGGATAAAATGTCCCTCTGTGTATGAGAGTGGGCCCCAGGGAACAGACCTGGAGAGGGCCTGCGTGGTCCCAGCCAGGAGCACTAATTAATCCAGTTGATGAAGGATGTATTTGGGCTGGGGGGGCCACAAGGCTAAGGAAGCCTGTGAGAGAGAAAGGCTGAGGAAGCCTGAGAGGTTAGAGCCTGCAGAGGCTCTGTGTGGTCCCAGCAAGGAGGGCTGGGGGGGCCACAAGGCTGAGGAAGCTTGAAGTTTGGGGGACCCAGCGTGGCCTTTGGAAAGAGGATCGCACGGTCAGAGTCGGGAGGACTTCTGGACCATCTCCCCCCAAAGTGCTGGTGAGGTCATAGCCAGGAGGCTGCTGGACCTGTATGGCTGAGGAAGCCGGATCTAATACCGCATGTGAACGGTGCTCTATAGGTGAGATAGAGACATCACGTGTATTAGGTAGAGCTCAGACGGGCAGGTGTTTATTTTTTTTGTTTATGTTTTTTATATGTGTTGGTGCTGAAGAGTGAAAAAAAAGCACCATTTGGACGTTAAAACCCCCTGTGTGTCGGAAGATTTCTGATTGCGACCCCCTGAGAGAGAGCGATCCCTTACATTATCTATCTATCTATCTATCTATCTATCTATCTATCTATCTATCTATCTTAAAAAAAAAGCAAAAAGTTTATTCACCCATGTGGGCATTATATGTTTGGAGTTGTTGTCTTGCTGCAGAATAAGTTTACACGTCATTCTTACTTTGCCTAATGTTTTCCAATTTTATGATTTTCCAAAATTATGATTATGACAAATCTGGTAATTTTCCGAACAATGATGATGAGGCCTCGGTGGAACATGCTGAACAGTCATATCTACACGAAGCCAGAAGGGCTGCCCTGGAACGCTTCCTCTGGAAATATTGAAGTTTACCTTACTCACAATAACCTCGTTATAACGGAGGAAATAAATCCTTCATCAACTGGATTAATTAGTGCTAAGATTTATACCATGCAGCCAACTGGCACTGCCAAGGTGAAGCCCAGACTGTGATGCCCTAAGGCTTGGTCTTATCTCTGCGGCAAGTGATTTACGGTGTGAAGACAATATGACATGCATGATTATATTCAAATAGCCGCAAATATGTGTAATAAGCAGCAGCAGAGGACATTGATACCATTTTATGGGGTTATTCCATGACTAAGGCTTCAGGTAAATACTGGTATCTAGATTCACACTGGTACCATGTGGCGGTAATTTTACATACCCCCTACGCTAATTTTTCATACCTGGTTATGATGTCACATTTTTAGGTGGAGTTTTTCGATGCGCAGTCCAAGTACAGCCACATGAAGACAACGGGGCTGTGGATAGCATTAGATATCACATTAAATTTTCCACCATAGAAGTCAACCGAGGCTAAAAAAATTGAATCTTTGGTCTCAGATCCATGAGAAACCTCTTTATCAGGTACTATATATAGGTCTTGTTTTTAGTCTTAAAGGGTTCGTCCAGGATTTTGCTATTGATGACCTACCTCAGGGGGGGCCATATATATCTAATCGGCAAGAGTCTGGCACCCAGCACCCCCATTGATCAGCTGTAGCTATAGTGTGGGGTGGGGTGGAGTGGGGTGTAATACACCCTTAAGACTACTCAATGTAGCAGAATGGCCTCTGGTCAGATAGCCCTGAAAGGGAAATACATGTTGGCAGAACTTAAAGGGAACCTGCCATCTCCGAAACACCCCCTGAACTAGAGTAAGTGTTGTATAGTGTAAGTGATGCTGAATCCGAATATATAAGTTTTATCTTCATACTCACTTCCATTCTGATGCTGTGCTCCCACAAACCAGCAGTAAAATGCACTCAGTGGACTCTTCTTTGAGTCCTCTCCATTATGTGAGTGAGCACCGTAGTCCACTGAGTGCATTTTACTGCAGGTTTGTGGGAGCACAACATCAGAATGGAAGTGAGTATGAAGATAAAACTTACATATTCGGATTCAGCATCACTTACACTATACAACGCTTACTATAGTTCAGGGGGTGTTTTGGAGATGACAGGTTCCCTTTAAATCATGCCCATATGCTATAAAAATAAACTTTACTAGAGATTAAGGATGCACAAAGGAGGCCTTTATGGCTACTATGGGGCCCAAAGAGAGGGTGAAACCAATTTTAGGTCATTTTCATCCCTATTTTCATGAATGGTGAGAACCTGAACAAGGACGTGGTCTCCATAGGCGCTGCCATGTTAACAAACAAGAATATGCTGGCATAAGATCAGGATCTCCAAGTGGTTGTCAGTGTGGTTGTGTCCAGCAGCACCTAGAGGGGGCCTTAAAGGGAACCTGTCACCATGAAAATGCAAAGTAATCTGCAGGCAGCATGTTATAGAGCAGGATGAGCTGAGCAGATTGATATATAATTTTATGGGAAAAGATTCAGCAAACTTTGTATTTTATTCATTTACGTTCCTGCTCCTTCTGGGCTTTGAATTGAAGGAGGCGGTCCTATCAGTGATGATAGCTGTCAATCACTGGTAGGACCGCCTCCTGGACATCAAAGTTTTTCATGAAACTATATATGAGTCTGCTCAGTTCCTCCTGCTCTATAACATGCTGCCTTCATCCCAGAAACCATGTCACTGGTTCCCTTTAATCTTTTCTATTGGGCACTTCTTCTTTTTATGGGGCTTCTTCTTCTTTCAGCAATTATGGAAAAATTAAAGAGGTTGGCCAATCTCAGACACTGATGGTGTATCATTGGTATATGCCATCAATGTCAGATTGTGTGGGCAGTGGTGTACATAGAAAAATTAGGGACCCATAGTAAGGATCAAACCAGGCCCCCCACACCGGACAGAAGGGTTTCTGCCTAAACCCTTTTTCAATGACCCTTGGGACATTTTTTCCACTGCTTCATTTGCTAAAAGTTGTTCCTTTAGAGGGTAGAGTCCTGACCACGTTTTCACCTCCAGTAGAAGAGGAGATGATCCCAACTAAGACTGGGTCCCCTCCTGCTCTGGGCCCGATAGTAGTCACATTTTCTGCCGCTATGGTAGTGACGCCCCTGGGTGTGCGTCCCACTTCTGGGACCTGCTCCTATCTCAAGACCGCGCATGTGTGTCCACTCTTCATTCACCGCTTTGGGAGTTCTGAAAGTAGGCAAGCGATGGCTAGCAGTGCCATAGTGGTGATCGGAGAGGTCGCCATGCTTGCACGGCGGTGTGCTTCATCCTCTGCAAGGAGACTTCCAAAAACAGCTTAGCTATTTTCAGAACTCCCATTGCGAAGAAAGGAGAGAATGTCCAAAAGTGGGGTGTGCTATGCTTCACTTCAAGGGCCCCATTCTGGAGATAGGAGCTGGTCCCAGAGGCAGGACCCGCACTTATCTGACACTGATGGCATATTCTAGTGATATGCCATCAACGTCTTAGATGCAAATTCTTCTTTGAAGGGGTTGTCTGAGTTATAAAAAAAATACATAGCACTGTAAATCTGATGGGCAGCAATATATAACTAAGTTAAGCAAGTTTTAGGCAAAAAAAATCTATATTTCCTCATTTCCCTGGTTCTCTTCTGGCCTTTGTTTACCTGTAATAACAACAATCTCTGCCCCTCCCCCTGCTCTGCAAAGGGAGTGAATAACACTGCTGCCCTGAGTGACACGTCTTCCTGCTAGGATACTCAGCAGCATGTTGTATGTGTAGGACTACAAGTCCCAGCTGTACAATGACACTGCTGATACACACAGGATCCTCCCCCTACCTTTCTTGTGCAATACTCTGCAGAACTCTGCCAGCTCCTGTGCCCAGCATTTGTCTCTTCACTGCCTGCAGCTACTGTAGTAAAGCCTTCAGCCCTGAGTCTGAGTCTGCTGCTGAAGGGGTTAATGTTTTATCTGAAAGAATCCAGGGAGAGAGCAGACGGCAGCTCAGCCAGTGCAGGGGGCGTGGCCAGCACAATGACTTCTCTATCTGCACAAAACATCAGCAGAGCAGGGAGAGAAGCTGACATCACAAGTCATGTGACCCTCAGTGAAATCTGAGAAACCAGCAGCTTTAGAAGCACAAAGTGCATGGAAAAGCTGTTATATTTGTAGAAACATACAAAGAACAAAAAAATAACTTGGACAACCCCTTTAACTCCAGTATTCACAATTTGTCAGTTTGCTGGTACCTGTGAAGACTTCTCCTATGTAATGTATTTCACCTTTTCAAAGTGGAGATGATCACGCTATGACTGTTTAGTGAGTGTGCTGCTAAAATGTCACGATTATCATCTTGCATTGCAGATAAATATTTATGACAAATCATGTGTAATTTCTGCAAAAAGCAAAATATGTCAACTACGTAATTTAGTGGAAACCAAATTAATCTGACAGCCAAGATGCAGCTTCTATAAAATATACACAATCACCTTTCTTCCAAAAACATCTCTCCGGTGTCACATACAGGTGCATCTCAATAAATTAGGAGATCATCGAAAAGTTAATTTATTTCAGTAATTCATTCCAAAAAGTGCAACTCATATTTTTATAGATTCATTACATGCAGACTGATCTATTTAGAGTTTCTTTCTTTTACTGTTGATGATCTCACAAAAGTAGAATAAAAAAATCTTTTTTAATACAGACGTGTTGGCCTCTTGAGAAGTCTGTCCAGTACAGTGGTCCCTCAAGTCACAATATTAATTGGTTCCAGGACGACCATTGTATGTTGAAACCATCGTAAGTTCAGTAATTGGTTCCAAAGCCCCAAAATGTCATCCAAGATAAGAGAACATGAACATTTAAGAAAAATAAGCAGATAACTAAGACAGATAAAATAAGTCCTTACATATAACAGTCAGGAATAGGTTTAGGTCTGGAGAGTTTGCTGGACAATCAAGCGCAGTGACACCATGGTTATATATATAGTATTGGTACTTTTGACAGTGTGGACAGGTGTCAGGTCCTGTTTTCTCTACAGAATTGCTACGGTACATGACTCTTTGTGTCAGGACCATGCGGAAGTTACTGCAGACTGACAATACGGCGAGGGCAAGGTTTTCTCCAATTTACTTTTATCTTTTATTTCTAAGTTTTGTGTTCTTTTATGTGTCTGACTGTAAGATAAGTGACTGCGGCAGGAGACTCCCCCCTGTGCCGCAGAAGATTTACCCCTATGTTCTCTGCAAGATTTCTCCAGGACTCTTTGTGTCAGGTGCATGTAGAAGTTGCTACAGACTGACAAAACAGCGAGAGCAAGGTTTTCTCCTGTTTACTTTTATTTCTAGGTTTTGTGTTCATTTATGTGTCTGACTGTAAGACAACTGACTGCAGCAGGAGCCTCCCCCCTCTACGGCAGAAGATTTAACCCTATGTGCTCTACAGGATTTCTCCACAAATTGTTGCAGACTGACAACATACCTCCTAACTTTGTAAATGAACAAAGAGGGACACATTGTAAATTTTTTCAGCACTAGGCCACGCCTCTAACTCCGCCCAAAACATAACCTGATCTACACTATACAATATACACCTAATCCCACCCAGTCCCCTTACTGCCCCACATAGTAATTTCTTCCCCAGTTATGTGCCCCCATTAATATGCCCAGCTGTGCTCTGAGCAATATGCCCATATTGTGCCCCCCTGTAATATGCCCACATTGTGCCCCCCAGTAATATGTTGTGCCCCACAGAAGGTTAAAAAAATAAACACCACATACTAACCTTCTTCCTAGCCACATCAGCAGCAGGACATTGGCTGGTCTAGTCTGGAGGGGGCGGAGCCAAGGCTGACTGATGACAGGCCCCACCCCCCAGCCAGACCAGAGGTATGGAGAGCGGCAGGGGGGACGGGAGGTATGATGGATGAAGTAGTAAGCCAATGCCGGCTGTCTGATTCATCACAATACAGGCAACTGTCTCTGCGTCTTATGGGAGCAGGGACAGCTGCCAGAAGTCGGGACATACCTCCCCTGTACCGGGACAGTGGGACAGCCACTGCAATCCGGGATTGTCCCGCTGGATCTGGGACGTTTGGGAGGTATGTGACAATACAGCGAGGGCAAAGTTTTTTCTCCAGCTTCCTTATCTTTTATTTCTCGGTTTTGTGTTCCTTTAACAAACCCAATTATTTGCAGTTCTAAATCCCCATGCAATATCTAAAGGCGATAGCAATAAGAAGAGAATATTAGAATATTGTACAGTAATATGCAACTTTTCTTCACCGAAACTCCCAAAAGCCAAAAGTCTCATTTAACCCTAGAATGCGTGACATCAGAAATCTTCATATTAACGTATTGGGGGCCTTTTAGGCCCCCATGCAAATCATATGGAAAACACACTTATATAACTTTTACAAGTTTATTTTAAAACTGCTAAATAAAATATGATTAGTAAACAAAATTTTAATTATAACAGAAACTTGCTCTCAACATCGTATCTTATCTCAGGTCCTTAACAATTAGCTCACAGTGTATACTGTCCTCATTACTCTCTTCACAGCTTATTACTGTGTTCAGAAGGACCTGAGATGATGTCATGACTTTATCTCTCCCTCCAAAAATCACATGACATCCTCATATGGCATTATCCACACCCTGGCCCCTCCACCAGCATTACTGAGTACAAATAAAGTAACTTGAGGTACAAACACTACTGAGAACATAATAAAAAAATACATGGGGGCCTAAAAGGCCCCCAATCCGTACAGATGTGTTTTTCACCAAAAAAGCATTGTTACACCAAAATGCCCATGAAAAAAAATATATGAACAACTGGATATTACCAACAACGACATTCTTGAGGATTACCCTGGAGTTTCAAAATTCTAACTTAAGTAATTTTGCAGATAATAACAAAAAAAGTAAGCATGGGGGCCTAAAAGGCCCCCAATACGCATTCTAGGGTTAAAGGTTTCATCTGGGGATCTTCAGATAATGCATTTATTTGTGTGACTTTCCCGCTGACCTGCCGAGTAGTGACATCTGCTCTTTTCAGTCTTCTGTCTGGCGGCGTTGATGATTTTAATACATTCCTTTGAGGAAAAAGGACAGACGAGATGACGCACGCCGTTATTGGCTCGCGCTCTCCTCCAGTAAATGCACCTCTTACGGCCCTCCTCATTTTATACAGAATTCATTTCAATTTAAATAGTCTGAATTGGAAGTTGGCGCCAGGCCAGTGCACCAATCTGAAATGTTTCTCCAGCTGAATATTCCTGTGTTCCACTTAAGTGCAATCCCTCCACTTTCACTGCCGGCGACGCGCAGGCAGCTGACATTTCCATCGCCGAAAGTGTCGGATTTTTGTTCGATCGATCAATGCTCAATCAAGATTAAAAATGTGAAGAGCATTACATCATCGGGGGCCGAATGCATCGGCTTTGAATGGAAACAAAGCGTCGACGTGATGGAGGTGAACGTTATGTAATGCCTGCGCTTGCACGGCACCGGGGAATCTGCAATGAATGTGTAGCATGGAAACAAAATCTGCACCACCAATGAGGCCAGGTGAGGCAAGCACCAGGAAGGGGCAAGAGGGGGGGCAGCGGAAGGGCCATGGGCAATGAGCGATTTCATTGTGGCAAAGGGGTTAGGTTAAGAAATTGGCATTGGGGAAGGGGGGCGCTATTTCAGTTTTCGCCTCAGGCAGCAGAAAGGCTAGGTGTACCCATAGGTGCAGGCGCCATCTTCTTTACGCTCCCTGGAGTAGTCCCAGCTTAAAGGGATATTACAATTGAAAACAAAATACGTCAGATGGCCAAGAAATTGTAAAAAAAAACCCTAAACCAACTTATATTCACCTCACCGATCCTTCGCTGCTGCCGTTCCAATGGCTTTTGGATCTTCACTGCACATCACTTCCTTCTCCTCTCTTGATGGCCAAGTATGCCTCAACTAATCACTGGCTGCAGCAATGACCCGCCTCAAAAAGCGATTGGCTGAGCAGCATATCCAGCCATTTCCATTCTTGTCGAGAGTGGGGAAGCGGGCACTGTCAAAATTATAGCACTGGGGGATCGGCGAGGTGAGTATAAGCTAATTATATTTTTTAACCATTTCTTGACCAACCAATATAGTTGTTTACTACTATACTTGTTAATACAGGGCACTTCCTAATGTATTGTGATTGTCCATATTGCCTCCTTAAATGGGTTGTCTCACTTCAGCAAGTGGCATTTATCATGTAGAGAAAGTTAATATAAGACACTTACTAATGAATTGTGATTGTCCATATTGCTTCCTTTGCTTGCTGGATTCATTTTTCCATCATATTATACACTGCTCGTTTCCATGGTTATGACCACCCTGTAATCCATCAGTGGTGGCCGTGCTTGTAAACTATAGGAAAAAGCGTCAGCCTCTCTGGTGGTCAGGACCATGGGAGTGCACATAGGCAGCTCCCATCCCGGCCACCTCGCATCTGCGCTGCAGCGGTGGTCATAATTCCTGGATACGAGCCGTGTATAATGTGATGGAAAAATAAATGAAGCCAGCAAAGGAAGCAATATGGAGAATCACAATACATTAGTAAGTGCCTTGTATTAACTTTCTCTACATGATAAATGCCACTTGTTGAGGCAACCCCTTTAAGGAGGAACTCCCACTGTGTTAGGCCTCATTCACACTTCAGTGTTCAGTCAGTGATTTCCATCAGTGATTTGTGAGCGAAAACCAGGTGTGGCTCTAAACACAGAACAGGTGCAGATCTTTCCCTTATACCTTATGTCTGTGGAGGCTTCAAGCCTGGTTTTGGCTCACAATCACTGATGGAAATCACTGACCGAACACTGACGTGTGAATGAGGTCTTAATGTGAGAATCTGGCTCTGGATATAAAACTCGACCCTTTTGTCTCTCAGCTAAGGGCTCATGCACACAGCCGGTCGGCAAAATGAGGGCTCTGGCCGTTCTGGCACTGCATCACGGATGCAAACCCATTCACTTGAATTGGTCTGCAATTCGAAAGGTCGGTGCGGAACGGAGGCACGGAATCCCATGGAAGCACTACGGAGTGCTTCAGCGGGATTTCTGCCCGTGCCTCCACACCGCAAATAAGTAGTGCATCTACTCGGACCGTCGGATGCGGATCGCGGACCCCATTCAAGTGAATGGGCCCACGATCTGCATGCAGCGGCACCACGGTCGGTGCCCGTGCATTGCGGACCACAGCACAGACCCGGCCGGCCCACGGTATTTGCTTTCCGTGTCCGTTCCGTTTTTTATGCGGAACCATTAATTTCAATGGGTCCGCAAAAAAAACAGAAGTTACTCCAGGTACGTTCCGTTTCCGTGTGTCCGTATTTCCGTGCCGCAAAAACATAGAACACGTCCTATTATTATCCCCATGACGGACAAGGATAGCGCTGCTCTATTAGAAGCCAGCTGTTTTGTATAATACAGAATGCACACAGATGCCATTCGTATTTTGCGGATCCGTTTTTTGAGGACCGCAAAATACATACGGTCGTGTGCATGAGCCCTAAGGCTGAGGTCATACTTCAGTTATTTGGAACCAAAACCAGTAGTGAAGCCTACACTGAGATAAGGTGTAATGGGAAAGATCTGCACCTATTCTGTGTTTCTGACCCGCACCTGGTTTTGGCTCACAATAACCGATAGAACTAACTGAGCAAAACACTGAAGTGTGAACTCAGCCTAACTTGTGGACTTCAATCTGCAATGTCTTTCACATACACACACTCCATTCCATTATTCTCCCGTTACTATATTCTCAATCCATAAACTGGTATCCTTTGGTGCCATGAGAAGCTCCTGTGCCCGGTGCATACAGTACTTTGTAACAGTCTCCTTTCTACCATGCGCCATTTGCAGTACCGTTATCTTCACATGTAGTAGACCGCCACCACTGCCTGGGAATGACTGCTACCCCCCCACTTACCCGGACGTAAGGTTCTTGTGCCATATTAGTAGCTGACATGCACCCTGCCTAGTGTAAATAATGTATCTTCACCATCATCATTTTTTAATTGATATGAGCAACATGGCAAGCAATGGGAGGGGGATATTATAGATGGGGGAAGGGCTGGAGGCAATTTGAGGTGTGGAACATGCAGCAAAGCTGAAACATGCCTCTTACCTCTCCTGCCACAAAATGCTTTTCTGCTTTTTCCATAAAATAAAAATTCTGGTGAAAATATTCTTAGAACTCTGTATAATGCTCTTATTATTATTATTATTATTATTATTATGCTATTATTCCTCCTTAAAAAAATATATTTATACCAAATTTGTACTATATGTATGTCCCCATTTATGTAGGGCAGGGGTCAGCAACCTCTGCCACTCCAGCATACAGTTCCCAGCATGCTCCATTCATTTCTAGGGGAGTTCAGAGAAGAGAAGAGCAAGTATGCATGCTGGGAGTTGTAGTTTCACAACCGTTGGAGTGCTGGAGGTTGCCTACCCCTGATGTAGGGGGTATTCTGAAGCATCTTTTCTGCCAACCCATCAAGAACTTTTCTGCCAACCTTCTGTTATTCTTGTAGATAAGCAGATAGACATGGACAGACAGACAGATATTGGATAGAGATAGATAGATAGATAGATAGATAGATAGATAGATAGATAATAGATAGATAATAGATAGATAATAGATATGAGATATATATATATATATATATATATATATATATATATATATATATATATTAGATAGATATTCTATCTATCTATCTATCTATCTATCTATCTATCTAATATCTATTATCTATCCATCTATCTATCTACAGTGCCTTGCGAAAGTATTCGTCCCCCTGGAACTTTTCAACCTTTGCCACATTTCAGGCTTCAAACAAAAAGATATAACATTTTAAATTTTTGGTGAAGAATCAACAAGTGGGTCACAATTGTGAAGTGGAACGAAATTTATTGGATCATTTAAAGTTTTTTTGTAATAATAAAACTGAAAAGTGGGGCGTGCAAAATTATTCGGCCCATTTACTTTCAGTCCAGAAGTTGATTGAGGATCTCTGAATGATCCAATGTTGTCCTAAATGACTGATGAAGATAAATAGAATCCACCTGTGTGTAATCAAGTCTCCGTATAAATGCACCTGCTCTGTGATAGTCTCAGGGTTCTGCATCATGAAGACCAAGGAACACACCAGGCAGGTCCCTGATACTGTTGTGGAGAAGTCTAAAGCTGGATTTGAATACCAAAAGATTTCCCAAGCTTTAAACATCCCAAGGAGCACTGTGCAAGTGATCATATTGAAATGGAAGGAGTATCAGACCACTGCAAATCTACCAAGACCCGGCCGTCCCTCTAAACTTTCATCTCAAACAAGGAGAAGACTGATCAGAGATGCAGCCAAGAGGCCCATGATCACTCTGGATGAACTGCAGAGATCTACAGCTGAGGTGGGAAAGTCTGTCCATAGGACAACAATCAGTCCAACACTTCACAAATCTGCCCTTTATGGAAGAGTGGCAAGAAGAAAGCCATTTCTCAAAGATATCCATAAAAAGTCTGGTTTACAGTTTGCCACAAGCCACCTGGGAGACACCAAACATGTGGAAGAAGGTGCTCTGCTCAGATGAAACCAAAATCCAACTTTTTGGAAACAATGCAAAACGATATGTTTGGCATAAAAGCAACACAGCTCATCACCCTGAACACACCATCCCCACTGTCAGACATGGTGGTGGCAGCATCATGGTTTGGGCCTGCTTTTCATCAGCAGGGACAGGGAAGATGGTTAAAATTGATGGGAAGATGGATGGAGCCAAATACAGGACCATTCTGGATGAAAACCTGTTGGAGTCTGCAAAAGACCTGAGACTAGGACGGAGATTTATCTTCCAACAAGACAATGATCCCAAACATAAAGCAAAATCTACAATGGAACGGTTCAAAAATAAAGGTCTCCAGGTCTTAGAATGGCCGAGTCAAAGTCCAGACCTGAATCCAATTGAGAATATGTGGAAAGAGCTGAAAACTGCTGTTCACAAACGTCTCCATCCAACCTCAAAGAGCTCGAGCTGTTTTGCAAGGAAGAATGGGCAAGAATTTCAGTCTCTAGATGTGCAAAACTGATAGAGACATACCCCAAGAGACCGCAGCTGTAACTGCAGCAAAAGGTGGAGCAACAAAGTATTAATGCAAGGGGGCCGAATAATTTTGCACGTCCCACTTTTCAGTTTTATTATTACAAAAAAAGTTTAAATAATCCAATAGATTTCGTTCCACTTCACAATTGTGACCCACTTGTTGTGGATTCTTCACCAAAAATTTAAAATGTTCTATCTTTTTGTTTGAAGCCTGAAATGTGGCAAAAGGTTGAAAAGTTCCAGGGGGCCGAATACTTTCACAAGGCACTGTATCTACCTATCTGTCTGTCTGTCTGTCTGTCTATTGATCATCGATCCACATTTTAAGTAGGGATAACAGAGGGTTGGCAGAAAAGTTCTAAGCAAAGATACATCAGAATGTTTATTTTATACAAGTATTTATTTAGTGGAGGTAACAGGTTGTGATATTTAATATCTCTTTGGGAGGAATGATGAGCCGCCCTGATTCATTTATTTGGTAATCCAGAAAATAATCTGCTACTCCAAGTTGTTTGCATTGTTTGCTTTAGCTGCTAGTAATGTAATGTCTCCGCACTTTCTGGGTTGTGACTGCTCAAATCCATTCAGAATTCAGCTTACAATCCTCCCTCTCACCCTCCCGGTGCACTAGTACTGCACTACAACTCCCATGATGCACAGCGAGCAGCGTCTGCACTAATTCAACCACAAGATTTAAATAACTGATTGGAAGGCAATTTGCATCCCTGCTCAGTTCCAAGTCTCGGAAGCCCCCACACACGCGGCACGCGGAGAGCGTAATTATCAGGAAAATGTCTCTTGATTTGTAAGCAAATGAAAACACGGAAATGTTTGCTGTAAACACAGAAACAACTACTTAAGGAAATGACACTGAAAAAAAAAAGGTTCCTTACAGTGCAGGGCTCTGGAAATCAACTGCAATCTCACATAGAAGGCCCTTCTACACGGGCTGGTGATCGGGAAGGATCGGGAAGGAGCGTTCGTACAAATGTGCGCTCACCCGATCCTTACCACATGTAAACATGTCCCAAATCGGGTGACAAACTGCATCATCTATGTGACATTAAAGGGGTTTTCCAGGATTTTAATACTGATGGCGTATCCTCAGGATAGGTCATCAGTATCTGATCGGTGGGGGTCCCACACCTGGAACCCCTGCCGATTAGCTTTTTGAGAAGGTACCGGCGCTCCTGTGAGCTCTGCTATCTTCTCCCTGCTCACCAAGCACAGCGCCGTACATTATATAGCGGCTGTGCTTGGTATCGTGTTCAGCTCCATTCACTTCACCTAGGCCACGTTACTGATGAACGTAACGTCACTGGCCTAGGAAAAGCTGAGAGAAGGCCGCGGCGCTCACGGGAGTTTCAGTACCTTCTCAAACAGCTGATCGGCGGGGGAACCTGGTGTCGGACCCTCTCCGATCAGATACTGATGACCTGTCCTGAGGATAGGTCATCAGTAGTAAAACCCTGGAAAACCCCTTTAAAAATCACTGTTTGTCTGCAGCACATCGCCTCATGTAAACAGGGAATGAAAACTGTATGCGATAAAGAGATGGTATTAGGTTGCGATCATTTATTCGTATACAGTGGTCCCTCAAGTTACAATATTAATTGGTTCCAGGAAGACCATTGTATGTTGAATACATTTTAAGTTGAGTAATCAATTCCAAAGCCCCAAGATGTCATCTAAGATAAAAGAAAATGAAGATTTAAGAAAAATAAGCAAATAGCTAGAACAGGTAAAACAGATACAGGGAGGAGCTGCAGCAGAAAGGGCATGCCCCCTAAACTGGAATGGGGAGAGAGCTGCAGCAGATAGGACACCCCCTTCAGCTGTGATAGGGAGAGAGCTGCAGCAGAAAGGACAACCCTCCCCTGAGCTGTGATAGGGAGAAAGCTACAGCAGAAAGGGCACACCTTCTGATCTGTGATAGGGAGAGCTGCAGCAGAAAGGGCACACCTTCTGATCTGTGATAGGGAGAGCTGCAGCAGATTGGACATACCCCCTGAGCTGTGATAGGGGAGAGCTGCAGCAGGAAGGACATGCCTCTAAGAAGGAAATGCCCCCTGAGCTGACAGCTTGAAATAAATTTAGCAGAATGATGAATGTGGAGATCTCTGGATCCATGTGAGGTACAGGGCTGGTTCTAGCTTTATTAGAAAGAGATCGTCATGAACTATATGATGTCTGACTTTCATTTTGTTCTAATACCTTTAAGTGATGGAGAAGTGGTAATCCATGAGCACCACCGTTCGTACGCAGGGGACCCCCATTCTTGTGATTACTAGGAGTCCCAGTAGCCATATCTCCAGTGATCAGACACTATCCTGTGGAAAACCCCTTTATGGTATATGTTGGCCTTCACAATCAATGTTCTACCTCCAGATTCCAATGAAGTTACAATGAAAAATGAAGCATCTTTACCAATAGTCCTGACTGAGAACATCACACCATCTTCTCAGGTTTTACATCAGACGCTTTGTGCACATACCCTCACGTTATACGACAGCCATAGTGTTAAATGCATACCCACAGTCATACCCACAATGAGCGCGCACGGGGCTGTATCGGGTTACCTGCACTGTTTCATCCTTGATGTGCACTGTTCCAGGCTGCTGACTTCAGGGACTTCATATCGTTCATAATTAATTTTCAGCTGCCAGGAATCTGTATGGATTTTTTTTTCACCAGCATTAACAAGTTCTTGTGGGATATGTGTCAGGTTTAGTGTCTGAGGACTAAACACACATCTGAAAGCAAACAAATCCCCTAACAAGCAGTGGATGAGGCAGAAGAGAACAGTGAATACATTTTATCCTGCATTATTTTGTGTTTTGCTTGACATCCTCTAAATATTTTGGTTGGGTGTCTGTGGTCTTAATGGAGTTGTCTTCAGGAGAGACATTGAATGATATATTACCAGGATGTTCAATCAATTTGTAATTGGTGGGGGTCCGAACACAAAGACCCCACCACTCACTAGATAGAGTGGTACTGGGACAAGCAAAAAGATGGGCCACTGTATCTCCAGTTTTGCTTTGCTTTCTCTGAAGGCCACATGGTCACGCCATTGATTTGATGGCCAGCCTCTGGAGAAAGCCAAGCAAAGCCAACAGCAATTACCATTTTCTTTTTGCTTTATAAGACGCACCCCAGGTTTTAAAGGAAGAAAATAAGAAAAACATATTTTTCAACAGACCTTGTGTGGAGTAGGTCAGGGGGACACAAATGACACAGACAAAGTGAGGCCCTGACACTCCTCCCAAACCACTGTCCCTGCCTTTTGGGGGAACCCGGCTCCTTAACAGGCCGGCCCCAACCGAAGACTGCAATTACACTGAAGAAAGTGGCACACGAGACAAACAACCAAAACAAGACACCAGCCGGAACAACCCTAAACAGGTCAGGAACTGAAGGGGTAAAAGGTAAAGGAACCAAGCAAGGAATAAATAGAGGAGAACACAAAAGGTAGGTAACAGTAACAGAAACCAGGGAAAAAGGCATAGAGTCACTGGAATACCAGATAAACACAGAGTAGCTAGCTTAGGCACAAGGCTCTATAGCAGGCACAGATGAATGGCGAGTGTGAAATTAAATAGTGGCTAGAGTCCCAGCCCCAAGGCGTGATAGGAGCAGGGATCCCAGCCACACCCTTGAATGGACCAAAATTACTGGCAGGGACGCCTGCCAGTAAAACCAGCAAAACTAGCCAAACCTTTAACCCTATAGGAACCTAAGTGTTACAAGAGGATTTTCTGGCTTGCACTTGGGATGAGCGCCGCATAGCGCCAGGACACGGGAACGCCCGCACCCGCCCAACATCCGCTGGAGGGCCGCAGCGCCCCCGAATCCTGACAGACCTCATATCAGATCCTCAGATCAGACTCCCATATCAGATCCTCAGATCAAAACCTCAGATCAGACCCCCATATAAATTTTTTAGATGAGACCTCCCATATCAGATCTTCAAATCAGACCCCCATATCAAATTCTCAGATCAGACCCCCATATCAAATTCTCAGATCAGACCCCCATATCAAATCCTCAGATCAGACCCCCCATATCAAATTCTCAGATCAGACCCCCATATCAAATTCTCAGATCAGACCCCCATATCAAATTCTCAGATCAGACCCCCATATCAAATTCTCAGATCAGACCTCCCATATCAAATTCTCAGATCAGACCTCCCATATCAGAGCCTCAGATCAGACTCTCATATCAGAGCCTCAGATCAGACCCCCATATTAGACTTCAGATCAGACCCCTATATCAGATCCTCAGATCAGACCCCCATATCAGATCCTCAGATCAGACCCCCATATCAAATTCTCAGATCATACCTCCTATATCAGAGACTCAGATCAGACTCCCATATCAGAGCCACAGATCAGACCCCCATATCAGATCCTCAGATCAGACCCCCATATCAGATCCTCAGATCAGACCCCCATATCAGATCCTCAGATCAGACCCCCATATCAGATCCTCAGATCAGACCCCCATATCAGATCCTCAGATCAGACCCCCATAGCAGATCCTCAGATCAGACCCCCATATCAAATCCTCAGATCAGACCCCCATATCAGATCCTCAGATCAGACCCCCATATCAGATCCTCAGATCAGACCCCCATAGCAGATCCTCAGATTAGACCCCCATATCAGATCCTCAGATCAGACCCCCATATCAGATCCTCAGATCAGACCTCCCATATCAAATTCTCAGATCAGACCTCCCATATCAGATCCTCAGATCAGACCCCCATATCAGATCCTCAGATCAGACCCCCCTATATCAGATCCTCAGATCAGACCCCATAGCAGATACTCAGATCAGACCCCCATATTCAATATTCAGAGTCCGGAGGTCTCTTTAGAAGTCGCGCTGCCCTGTCTTCTTTGGCCAGCGCTGCACAGTTACCTGACTGCGTGCAGCATCAGGTCACAATACGCGAACTACGTCCTGACGATGTACGTGGTCAGGACAGCGCGCCAACGGCCCCAGGAAGGAAGACCAGGGAGAGTGAGTACAGGAAGCACTTGCAGAGCTTCACTTCCCTCTCCCGGCACCTAAAGCATACTAGTAAACGCTTACATAATAGTGAACGCTTTCATAATTGAAGCGCTCACTAGTACTCACTTTAAAAGACACACGGCCATTCCCCCCCCCACTTTTGGGGAAAAAAGGTGCGTAAAAATACTGTACTTTTTATGCAAGATGTATATTTTATATAGATGATTTAATATAGCCTTATATGGATGTTGTGTACTTTCTATATATGGATGATGTGCATTTGTATATAGACTTTATATGATGTGTACTTTATATGGATTATGCATGATTTTATATGTATGACTGTGTATATTGACTTGTGTACTTTATATGGATGTGTACTTATATATGATGTATGGATGTTGTGTGTGACTATATATGACTTATATATGGATGTTGTGTACTATATGGATGACTTTATATGGATGTTGTGTATATATATGACTTTATATGGATATGTATGTATGTGTATATTATGACTTTATATGGATGTTGTGTACTATATATGGTGACTTTTATATGGATGTTGTGTACTATATATGACTTTATATGGTTGTGTACTATTTTTATATGGATGTTTGTGGATGACTTTATATGGATGTTGTGTACTGGGTGACTTTATATGGATGTACTATATATGGGTGACTTTATATGGATGTTTGTGTACTATATATGGCTGACTTTATATGGATGTTGTGTACTATATACTTATATGGATGACTTTTATATGGATGTTATATATGGTGACTTTATATATGTACTTTATATATGACTTTTATATGGATGATATATGGATGACTTTATATGGATGTTGATGGATGTGACTATATATTGATATATGATGGTGACTTTATATGGATGTTGTGGATGACTTTATATGGATGTTGTGTACTATATATATGACTTTATATGGATGTTGTACTATATATGGGTGACTACTATATATGGGATGACTTTATATGGATGTTGTGATGGTGACTTATATATGGATGTTGTGTACTATATATGGATGACTTTATATGGATGTTGTGATATGGTGACTTTATATATGTGTACTATATGTACTTATATATGGGTGACTTTATATGGATGTTGTGTTGGTGACTGTTATATATGGTGTTATATGATGGTGACTTTATATGGATGTTGTGTACTATATATGGATGACTTATATATGGGATGATTATGTACTTATATATGTGACTTATATATGGGTGACTTATATATGGATGACTTTATATGATGATATATATATATGGTGACTTTATATGGATGTTGTGTACTATATATGGTGACTTTATATGGATGTTGTGTACTATATATGTGACTATATATGGTACATATGACTTTATATGGATGTTGTGTACTATATATGGGTGACTTTATATGGATGTTGTGTACTATATATGGATGACTTTATATGACTTTATATGGATGTTGTGTACTACTATATATGGATGACTTTATATGGATGTTGTGTACTTTATATGGGTGACTTTATATGGATGTTGTGTACTATATATGGATGACTTTATATGGATGTTGTGTACTATATGGATGTTGTGTACTTTATATGGATGTTGGTGACTTTATATGGATGTTGTGTACTATATATGGTGACTTTATATGGATGTTGTGTACTATATATGGATGACTTTATATGGATGTTGTGTACTATATATGGATGACTTTATATGGATGTTGTGTACTATATATGGATGACTTTATATGGATGTTGTGTACTATATATGGGTGACTTTATATGGATGTTGTGTACTATATATGGGTGACTTTATATGGATGTTGTTGTACTATATATGGGTGACTTTATATGGATGTTTGTGTACTATATATGTGGATGACTTTATATGGATGTTGTGTACTATATGGATGGGTGACTTTATATGGATGTTGTGTACTATATATGGGTGACTTTATATGGATGTTGTGTACTATATATGGGTGACTTTATATGGATGTTGTGTACTATATATGGGTGACTTTATATGGATGTTGTGTACTATATATGGATGACTTTATATGGATGTTGTGTACTATATATGGGTGACTTTATATGGATGTTGTGTACTATATATGATGTTGTGACTTATATATGGATGTTGTGTACTATATATGGGTGACTTTTATATGGATGTTGTGTACTATATATGGTGACTTTATATGGATGTTGTGTACTATATATGGCATGAGCTTTATATGGATGTTGTGTACTTTAATATGGGATGAACTTTTATATGGATGTTGTTTCTATAATAGGATGACTTTATATTGGATGTTGTGTACTATATATGGGTGACTTTATATGGATGTTGTGTACTATATATGGGTGACCTTTATATGGGATGTTGTGTACTATATCTGGATGAACTTTATATGGGAATAGTTGTGTACTAATATTATGGGTGACTTTATATGGGATGTTGTGTACTTTATAATGGGTGACTTTATATGGGATGTTTGTGTACTATATATGGATGACTTTATATGGATGTTGTGTACTATATATGGGTGGACTTTATATGGATGTTGTGTACTATATATGGGTGACTTTATATGGATGTTGTGTACTATATATGGCCTGACTTTATATGGATGTTGTGTACTATATAGGTGGGTTGACTTATATGGATGTTGTGTACTATATCATCGGGTGACTTTTATATGGATGTTGTGTACTATATAAGGGTGACTTTATATGGTGGTATATATGGTGACTATATATGGATGATTTACTATTATGGATGATTTATGGATAGTTGGTTTATATATGGGCTGACTTTATATGGATTGTTGATGTACTATATATGGAGGTGCTTTATATGGGATGTTGTGGTACTATATATGGGGTGACTTTATATGGATGTTGCTGTACTGTATATATGGGTGACTTTATATGGATGTTTGTGTACTTTATATGGGTGACTTTATATGGATGTTGTGGTGTACTTATATGGATGACTTTATATGGATGTGTTGTGTACTATATATGGTGACTTTATATGGATGTTGTGTACTTATTATATTGGGTGACTTTATATGGATTTGTTGTACTATATGTGGATGACTTTATATGGATGTTGTGTACTATATATGGATGACTTTATATGGATGTTGTGTACTATATATGGGTGACTTTATATGGATGTTGTGTACTATATATGGATGACTTTATATGGATGTTGTGTACTATATATGGGTGACTTTATATGGATGTTGTGTACTATATATGGGTGACTTTATATGGATGTTGTGTACTATATATGGATGACTTTATATGGATGTTGTGTACTATATATGGGTGACTTTATATGGATGTTGTGTACTATATATGGTGACTTTATATGGATGTTGTGTACTATATATGGATGACTTTATATGGATGTTGTGTACTATATATGGATGACTTTATATGGATGTTGTGTACTATATATGGGTGACTTTATATGGATGTTGTGTACTATATATGGGTGACTTTATATGGATGTTGTGTACTATATATGGCTGACTTTATATGGATGTTGTGTACTATATATGGGTGACTTTATATGGATGTTATGTACTATATATGGGTGACTTTATATGGATGTTGTGTACTATATATGGGTGACTTTATATGGATGTTGTGTACTATACTATATGGATTGACTTTATGGTATGGATGTTGTGTACTATATATGGATGACTTTATATGGATGTTGTGTACTATATATGGGTGACTTTATATGGATGTTGTGTACTATATATGGGTGACTTTATATGGATGTTGTGTACTATATGTGGATGACTTTATATGGATGTTGTGTACTATATATGGGTGACTTTATATGGATGTTGTGTACTATATATGGGTGACTTTATATGGATGTTGTGTACTATATATCGGTGACTTCATAAGGATGATGTATATTTTATTTTTAAATCAAAGCAAAGGGAAGGACGATGCTCACCATCTTAGCTTCACTGTAATGATTAGAAGATCTGCAGATGAAGTAACAGAAACTGTCGTCCCACAGAAATAAATCCACATTAAGGAGAAATGCAATACTTCATAAAATCCATAAGCTTTATTCAAAAATCCATAAAAGCCAGGGATACAGTCCACCTGCCAGACGGACTGTATCCCTGGCTTTTATGGATTTTTAAATAAAGCTTATGGATTTTGATAAAGTATTGGATTTCTCTTTAAAGTATATTTTATATGGGTCACTTTATATTAGTGATGTATATTTTACATGGGTGACTATATGGATTGATGTCTCTTTTGGATAACTATATCAATGATGTATATTATATGGATGCCTGTATGGTAATTTATATGGATGAGTTTATATGAATGATGTACATTTTATATGGATGACTGTATGGATGATGTATATTTCATATGATGTATATTTTATAAGGATGACTATATATATTATATATATATTTTATATAGATGACTCTATGGATGATGTATATTTTATATGGATGACTCTATGGATGATGTATATTTTATATGGATGATGTATATTTTATATGGATTATGTATATTTTTTATGGATGGCTCTGTGGATGAATCTATGGATGATGTATATTTTATATGGATTATGTATATTTTATATGCATGACTTTATATCAATGATGTATATTTTATATGGATGACTTTATATCAATGATGTATATTGTATATGGATGACTTTACATGGATGATGCATATTCTGTATTGATGATGTATATTGTACATGGATGACCTTATATGAATATTACTTGTTGTTCACAGAATACTCGGAATAACAAAATCCTGTGGAAAATGTGAAGCTCTTTGTGATGCAGTGGCCCCTTTCTAGAGGTAGACGAGGGGTATAATTAGCATGTGCATTTATTATGCAGACCTGTCATCAGGTAAATTATAGGCGCAGCAGAAATAGAGCATTAGGTACGGTATAATGAGAATGGAACATCTGAAGTAGGGATCTGGAACATTTACAGACTCTTAGGGGGTTTATGATTTCATGTGTTGGCTTTCTATTAACAGTAATGAATCTAAAATGTTAATTCATCTCATAATGAAAAAGAAGGTAATTAGATCAGAACGGCTGCAGCGTCTATTCAGACTGTAACTAGAAATGACTGGACCCCGTTATAAACATCGTAGAGACCCGGCATATTAGATTTCACGTCGTCATCTCCTTCATCCCCTATAATAAAATCACAGCGAAATTAAAATGATACTTTTTCAAGCCCAATACATTTGAATAAATCGGGGCTATAAGGATGTATAGTATACCCTGCCTGATACATAGTGACGCCATCTCCTAATGTAATCGGCAGGGGAACACAGTGAAGGGAACAGCTGTCAACTTACAGTTGTTTCCTCCTAAGAACTGGTATAACAATGGGCAAAAATGACAAAAATTCCTGTTTTACATCCAGTGCGTTGACGTAAATCCAGCACTGGGGTTTCAAGTTCAAGTTCATTTGATACATAGGTAGCCCATCGTGCCACTTTTTGTCCTGTTTGCATTTAGTTTTGATGCAAGTTTAAAGGGGTTTTCCAGGATTTTACCACTGATGATCTATCCTCAGGATAGATCATCAGTATCTGATCGGCGGGGGTCCGACACCCGGGACCCACGCCAATCAGCTGTTTGAGAATGTACCGGCGCTCCTATGAGTGCCGCTGCCTTCTCCCCACTCTCCAAGCACAGCGCCGTACATTGTACAGCAGCTGTGCTTGGTATCGTGCTCAGCCCCATTCGCTTGAATGGGGCTGAGCCACTCCTAGACCACATGACCGATGAACGTGACATCACTGGCCTAGGAAAAGCTAAGAGAAGACCGCGGCGCTCACAGTAGCGCCGGTTCCTTCTCAAACAGCTGATCGGCGGGGGTCCTGGGTGTTGGACCCCCTTCGATCAGATACTGAGATACTATCCTGAGGATAGGTCATCAGTAGTAAAATCCCGGAAAACCCCTTTAAGAATTTTATATCACATGGTCGCAATAATTCAGGAACCTTTCTCTTTTCGCGTACGTACGTGTATTGTTTCCACGAAACGGATAGTTACCACTAACATGGAGCAAGAATGGCGGCAATCATCACTGATAAATAGCTAGAAAATGTTGCGCTAGAACTTTTTGCGTTAGATATCTCTTGGAATGACACATAGACAACATGACACTGACGGATGGTGGGAGTTAGATTTTCTTTACGAGGACGTGGTGGGATCAAGGTGTAGTAATGAGAATGTCAACATCTTGGTTGAGTCAAATCTTGGATGAGTCAGGAAAGTTACCATGTCAGCTGTTTTTGCTAAGTACCGTACATCAGGCTGTTTTCCCATTTTGAAAACATAAAACATTTTTCACTGGTGATATTTTTTAAAGTGGTTTTCCGCTTTTTTTTCAGAATTTTCAGAAAATGCCGAAATGTTTAAATGAAGACTTTTTTTATTTTCCATGTCACTTTCTATAACCCCTAAAATCTTGCAGCTTTAACACTAGCCACTAATCCCAATAATAGGCGCCACTTTTTGATCCGTTCAGGTTACTGTTCTGTAGTCATCTCATTAGCATCACAGGCAGGATTACAATGACAGATATCACCTCTGTATGGATAAGATAGGATCCACCATTCACAACTGGTGATATCACAGCTTATCTGCTCCCTCCTGACCCCTGTACAGGTCACAGAGCATGCCTAGAAAACTCTCCCATAGAAGTCAATGGGATCCGCTCCTGTCCATTGTGTCTATGGCCCATGGTGGCTGCTGTAATGGATATATCTAAATGCTATTAACAGCCCCCATAATCATGTTCAGAAAATAAAAAAATAATTTTAAAATAAAAATCCAATAATATGAATAATTTAAAAAAAATCTACAACAGAAAATAAACAGAGATGAGAATTGGCAGAAAAAAATGATAGATGATACAGTCCCTTTAAAGGGTACTGTAAAAATAAGCGGATTACGTTGTTTGGTTCCCCTAGCAATTAGCTGTATTCTATTGAGGAACCCAGAAGTGAGTGTTCAGTTGCTCTACAGCACCCCCGCAGGTGAAATAAAGTATTACAAGGATTTATTAAAAAAATAATAATAATGGACTATCCATGTAACGTACAAACGTGACAGGTCCTTCAGCAAGAGAAAGAGATGCTCTTCGTACTCATTGTCTGCCCAAGATAACCAATGGTCCCTCAGAATTCATCAAGTAGAATACAAGAAAAACTATTTGGCAAGACCAAATTCTGGATTTTACGCTGACATTAAAGGGGTTGTCCGGGTTCAGATTTGAATTTCACCCCGGCAGCCTGTCTGATGTTAGCATCAGAGCATTGTTTTAATCATCATGAATAGAGATGAGCAAAGTTTTGAAAAATTCTATTCTCCAGCTTTGCCAAAATTCAACAAGAAATTTGACCCGCGACAAATTAATTTGTCGCTAATCCCTATAAATCAGGTCTAACCAGTCTAAAAGCAGCATTTTCAGCATTAGCTATGAATCTTCATGCACTGCACATTTATGCTCATGGTGATAAATTAGACCTGCCGATAACAGTGACTTGTAATACTGAAGCGCAGCAACTCTACAGCTAACAGAAAGGATTAGTTATGAATATTGGTGCACTGCACAGTTATGTACACGGCAATGAATTGTAGCAGAGTCTGTAGTTCAGAAGCCTCCTACACTCCCCCTGCACTCTCCCTGCACTCTTTCTGCGGTATTCCTGCACTTTCCCTGCACTCTCTCTGTACTCTCCCTGCATTCTCCCTCTCCACTATTGTCCTACACTGTTTAAGAGTTTGCTGCAACACTGTCTCTAGTGCATGAGCGTCTTGTCACATCTCTCCCTAAGCTCAGCTCACAGGAAAATGGCGGTGACTAGCTGTGACATAACAAGGGGATGACTACCTGCGGTTTGGCTGGCTGCACAGCAATTAAGGGTGATCTCACATTCCCGGGCTTGTCTTCTCTACACTTACTTTCACTTTCTAACATGTGCAGCTGCCAATTTAGGAAAAATGAAATTTGTATTTTTGTTTACAATAAAAGTTTTTCTAAACCCTAAACTTTGGACCAAATTCTGCTTCGGATGCTCTGCTAAACAATAATCATGAACAAGCCTACCAGGGTTAAAGGGTTAATCATGCTGACAGAGGCTGTTTAAAGGGGTTATCCCATGACTAATGTAAAAATTGAAAATCAGACATCATATAGTACATGACAATCTCTTTCTAACAAAGCTAGAACCAACCCTGTACCTCACATGGATCCAGATATCTCCCCATTCATTGCTCTGCTAGATTTATGTCAAGCTGAAAGCTCAGGGGAGTGTCTTTTCTGCTGCAGCTCAGGGGGCGTGTCCATGCTCTACCTATCACAGCTCAGGGGGCGTGTCTCAGCTCTCCCTATCACAGCTCAGGAGGCGTGTCCCTGCTCTCCCTATCACAGCTCAGGAGACAGGTGAAGGATAAAACTGAGCATGTGTGGCCATCTCAGTGAGCAGGTCAAAGAAATAAGAAAAAGAACGAACAGCAGGTGGCGCTATACAGATACATTTTATAGAATAACTCAGTGGCTATGCTAAATATTTAATTACATGTAATTACAAAAGTATTCAGATCAAAGTGCTGGTTTGAAAACTACAGAATATTTTTCATGGGACAACCCCTTTAAGTTAAAAGAGATGATGCCCTTTGCAACACTTCTAGTTAACCTCTAACCTCTACTGCGCCCAAATAACACTGCCAGAGAGCTGTCTAAGTAAGGCTCCATTCACACGTCCTGTTTTTCTTTCCTGATTCAATCCTGATTTTTTTCAGGACCCATTGAAATGAATGGATCCAGATCAGGATCAGGATCGAATCAGTAAAGAAAAACAGGACGTGTGAATGGAGCCTAACTGTGCGTAATCAGTAAGCTAGGGAATGCAGCTGCTGTACAACTGGACAAGTTGTCTTTCGTAAGGTTCACGCATCGGGTGTAGGATAAGGGTTTCAAGGTCTGGGTGACCTTTCCATCAAGACCATTGATGTTCCCATTAGTAGTGACAAGTGATGCACTCCCTGCAAATGCACAGGCCGTACAAACAAGAAAATCAATAATCCATTCTTTCTGGAAAAAAAAAAATTAAAAATATTTTTCGATTAAAACAAATGTGCTGGAAATCTTTACGTTTTATACTTGCATGGAATAGATTACTGCAGTCACAGGAGGATGGTAACCATCACCAATAACTAGATACAAAATGCTGCATTGGAAGGTTTTGCGGTTTTGCACTGAGTATCTCTTGTAATGATGACACATAGGGATCTTGGATTGACAACAAGATGCTGACTGATGGTGGGAGTTAAAGGACATGGTGGGATCAAGGTGAAGTGTGAATAAGTCAAAACTTGAAGATGTAAACTGATGAAAACTACTGTCAGTTGTTTGTTGTACAATTCTATTAGAAAAATAGCTGTAAAGTGACCCATTTTGAGCCTTAGCAACGCTCCTCTGTCTTCTGTTTACATAACACAGTGTTAACAAGTCTCCACTGTTATGTAAACAGAAGACAGAGGAGCGTTGCTAAGGCTCAAAATGGGCCACTTTATAGCTATTTTTCTAATAGAAATGTACAATTTCAGTAATTAAAGTATATTACAAAAATGGTCAGTATCACTGCCCCTACACATTACACAAATAAAAATAGAAAGGCAGTTACACTTTAAGTACCAGTTGCTGTTTATCTGGTTTAAAGCATGAAACATAAAAGTATTTTAAACCTTTCTACCCCGGAAGTTTTTTTTCCCCCCGTTTTCATTTTGCCCTCCCTGCCTTCATACAGCCATAACTTTTTTTATTTTTCTGTTTACATAGCTGTATGAGGGCTTGTTTTTTGCGGGACTTTGTACTTTCCAATGCCACCATTTAATATTGCATATGGTTTAGTGGGAAGCGGGAAAAAAATTCCAAATCGGGTGAAATTGCAAAAAAAACTCAATTTCGCTACAGTTTTACAGGTTTTTTATTTACAGTGTTCAATGTTCATTAAAACTGACCAGTTACTTTCATTCTACTGGTCAGTACAAATCCGGTGATATCTAATATGTATAGCTTTCCTTGCGTTTTGATTGGAATTTTTTTTTTGCCATATCTTGAACCCTATAACTTTTTGTTATTTATGTGTGCGGAGCTGTATGGGGGCTCATTTTTAGCAGGGCGATCTGAACTTTTTATTGATACCATCTGGGGTGTGTATGACTTTTTGATCGCTTTTTGTTTAATTTTTTTAGGAAAAAAAAGCAACAAAAAATGGCGAATCAGCCATTTTGATGCTTTTTTCCTTTTTGTTGTTTTCCGTATGGGAAGTAAATTTTTACGTTTTTATAGTATGGGCATTTTCACACGCGGCGATACCCATGATGTGTATTTTTTTTTACTTTTTTACTACTTTTATTTTTATTTTGGGAAAAGGGGGGTGATTTGAACTTTTATGTTTTTTTAAATTTTTTCTTTAAACTTTATTTAATTTTTTTTACACTTTTTTATAGTTCCCATAGGAATCTATTGCAAGCAATCATCTGATTGCTTATATCATAGACTCCAATGCATTAGCATTGAAGTCTATAATGATTTTACTGCTTTCCTATGGAGCCCTATTAAACAGAAGGGCTCCATAGGAAAGTCTATGAAGCAGCCTCCTGTCATTGACTATGACAGGAGCTGCTGCATACATACTCCGGTTCCCCCGATCGCCACAAGGGGGAGCCGGAGTAACACCGGAAGTGCGCGCTTCCAGTGTTTTAAGCCCTGGGATGCCATGGTCAGGATTGACCGCGGCATCCGAGGGGTTCAGTGTCCGCGATCGGCATTACTGCCTGTCGCGGACATGAGCCGCGGGTGTCTGCTATAGGAAATAGCAGTTCACCCGCGGCCATGACTCCCGCTCTTCTCAGGAGCGGGTGCCATCTTGAAATACCCGGCCGGCGCTGGCCGGGAAGGGGTTAATGGCATGTTAGAAGGGTACTGTAAAAATAAGATGATTACATAATGTCCTGCTGCTGGTTCCTCAAGCAATCAGCTGTAATCAGGAAACCAATATAGAAATAAGTATTCATTTCCCCTGCAGCACCCCCGCAGGTGATATAAAGCATTGCAAGGATCCAATCAAAACCAATAGACGGTTCATGTAGTGCACTGACATTGCAGATACTTCAAATTGAGGGATCTTCTCAATAGATACTCTTTAATACATCTAAGGGTCCCTCAGAATGCCCTGATATGGTATTTGAAAGACCAACAACATCTGGATTATACACCAAACAGTCCAAATATACCCCAAGTAATTTTAATAAAGGCCAAAAACATCTTCTGGATGTTCAACAGATCCACCCAAAAAAAGCTTCACTAAAAGGTCAAACTAGTCCTAAAGGCAGTTCTACTTAGTTTCTGAAATGTAATATCATCATCGTAATTCATACTAATGGTTTTTCCTCTCAGCTCTTGGATGTCCAAATGCTACACTATCGGTTATAGGACCAGGCAGGAAATCCTCTACTTCTTTATTCTTAATCCATAGTAACGTTGCCTTCTAAAATGTCAAAGTCTGACTGTTAGTCTTCTAGAGCTACAGGATCACATGTCATCTTCGGTAGCCTGTCAAAGAGAACCTGTCTTCCTTAGTTAGTTTATTGCCCTGTGGGTCACAGTTGGGCGAAACAGTAGGTTGCATAGCTTTACGGTGGATCATTAGGCTGCTTGACTAGCTTGCCTGTTTAGTGAAGTCAGGTGGCTGCAGCTCAGCCATCACTGTGTACAGCAGATCTATAGAAATCTAGGTCTCCTTGTCCTTGGACTGATTATACCTAGCTTTAGTTCTGTTTCGTGACAGCGTGTTTCAAGGCCTTGAATTTGGAGTCTATATTTACTGAAAAAATATCCATTTGATGAATGTTACATTTGTTTTCAAAACAAACTAAAATGTAATATTTCAAAAGTTAATCATTGATAGGTTACTCACCGGTATTGCCCCCATTGTCTGAGATGGGACAACCCATTTAACCCCAAATCAGGTTTCCTCATTGCCTTGCACTGTCACACCATTGCCCTCCTTGTTGGTGACTCGAGGGAGCCCTTTCACACACCCCAGGACCCGCTGACAACCAGGGGCACCCCACCTAACATCAGGCAGATGCCCCCAAACCAGGTTGTGACCTGAAAGAGAAGAAGAGTTGCACCCCTCCCTTCGCTGCACAGCCCCACGGAGAGCCAGAGTGAGGACTGCTACCATAAGTAAAAACTACCAGCAGGGGCGGACTGGGAACTTAAAGTGGCCCTGGAAAAAATACTAAAAGTGGCCACATTTTGTAGTTGGGTCCAAACTGATCAAATGCAGGGCCAGCAATATCATATTGTGGTACATTATACCACCCCAACAGTGCCAAATACCACAGTCCATCACACAATACTGCCAGCAGTACAAAATACATCCCCAAAAACTTCCACTGGCTGGCCGTGAGGAGGGCCCAGGTGGCCCTCTGGGGCATCGGCCCACCGGGAAAATTTCCCTGTAAGGTCTATGGCCAATCCGCCCCTGACTACCAGCATCATTGTCACTACCACCACTCCAGTCCTGTCTTCCCAGGCTTGCTGCACTATAATATACCATCAATGTCAATATCAATGCCCCACCTCTAGGACTCGCTCCTACCTAGAGAGCGCAGCCCCGTACTGAAGGAGAGCACAGTGTCCATGCTCAGTGTGCACTTCCATTCATAGTGAGTTCTGAAAACAGCAGAGTGCTTGGCTATTATCAGAAGTCCCATGGTGGTGAACGGAGAGTTCTCAGCGCAAGCGTGGCCCCCCCCTCTCCATTCACCACTATGGGACTGCCATAAACAGCCGAACCATCGCTTGGCTTATTTCCGTAACTCCATAAGCAGTGAAAGGAGGGTGGCCGTGCCTGCATGGCCTGCCTCTCTGTTCACTTTGGAGGTCATTTTTCTGGAGTAAGAAGCAGGTCCTTCAAGTGGGACCCGCACCTTTTTGACATTTATGGCATATCCTAGTGATATACCATCAATGTCCCAGATGGGCCAATCCCTTTAAGTACTAAGAGGTATTTTTTAAATGATGAATGGGAGATGAATGAATTCAACATAAGAGACTGGTAGCCAATTTTTAAAGGATTCACTAAGAGAAAATCGTGCTAACAGCAGGTGTGAACCTTTCGATACATTCATTAGCACGAAAGTAGTAAAATTTCAAGTTGGATGTGTGAATGACGATGTCTACAGATAATTTTTAGCTATCAGGTGGCAAAGAGACTTCCTGAGTCGTGACAAACCAGTGACAAGTTTCTCCATGCTGAAAATTGCCTATTTTTTAAATGATTTTTTGTGACTTCTATTGTACCAGCAAACTCTGCTGCTGTGAGTTGGACTGGTCCACCAGAATACCAGAGAATCCTCTGGAAGGTCCATGCTCTGATACAGTAACAGACCCAATGGGTTAAGCAGAAGACAACCCCATTTGGAGGTTTCAAATGTTCTTTTTCGGCGCATGATTAACGGAGGAAGCCATCCAGTCTAAGATCCTAAACTTCTAAAGGGTCACTGAGATTTCACAAAAACTTTTGATAAAACAGTGACATATCAAAGGTTTGATTGGTGGGGGTCTGAGTGCTAAGATCCCCACCACTCACGAGAAAGAGGAGAAAAGAGGAGAAAGAAGAACTTACATAGCACTCTCTCTCCTCGCTGCAGGAGACCGAAATGATTTACTAGTTTGTTAGAGCTAGGCATATATAGCCAAGTTAGGGCCCGTTCAGACGACCATATTTTTGCGGGTATGCGGAAGCGCTCGGAACACACGCCGGGCTGCCCCATTTAAAATGCCTTTACTTGTCCGTGCGTTGCGGACAAGTATAGGACATGTTCTATCCTTTTCTTGTGGAGCCGCGGCTCGGCAAGTTAGCGAGACGGCCATAGAGGTGAACGAGCCCGCCACTATTCCGCAACGGTCGTGCGAACGGGCCCTTAGTCTGTCAATTAATATCAAACGATCTGTAATTACCTTATAATAACATCTGTCATTATTGTCCCCTGTCCCTTTCCACTGGTCCCTTAAAAGACTGTTGCTAGGGCTTGTCTGTCTCCGGGTAATCATTAACAGAAGACTGCGGGGTGGTCCTCCACACTGCATGCCTACATTAGGTTTCAGAGTGTGGAGGCGTGTCTCTCAGTAATCCACTCTGATTGGCTGGCAGGAAGTTGCTGGCTACAGCAAGTGTCTATGTGGAGTGAGGGAAGGCAGTTTTGGACTCAGAGAACTGGCAGAGGAGCCATCTTGAGAAGATCCTCATATTGTAGAGGGTAAAACAGCTGTAACTAAGGGAAAAATCCAAGGATAACAGTGGTATGTGAAGAAACTAAAGATTGCTTTATGCATAATGCTCCACCAACAGTGACATTACTAAAATTGATTATTTGATGAAAACATGACAGTTACGCTTTAAGTAAGTCTTGTTTCCTCTCTTGGAGCAAGTAGAGTGAGGGCGCTACGCACTTCTCTTTCCTCATTCCAGATCAGTGGGGGTCTCAGCACTTAGGTTCCCACCGATCAAAAGCTTTGATATGTCGATATGACATATAAAAAGCTTTGCGCAAACTCAAGTAGTTTAGAATTCTGCTTTACAAGAAGCCACAAGGGTCATAGTCCACTACAGACATGAGATGTTCATCAACTTCCATCGCAGAGTTTTCTAGATGTCCCTCTGTGACCAGAGGTCATTCTGCAAGGAGAGGAGAGAGGGAGTAGATAAGCTGTGTCATCACCTATTCTAAATGGTGAATCTTGTGTAACTTATTAAACATGTGCTTTCTGTCATTGTAATCCTGTGTATGATAATAATGAGCTGACTACTGTGTAGTGATCTCTACAGAACAGGAAGTATCAGTGTATTTTTAGGCTTAGCGGCCGTTGCAAAAACAGCAGTATTTGAATATATTTTTTTATTTAAATGTAGATAGCAACATGGGAAATTAAAATTGCATCACCAAAAATTCTGAAACAATAAGTAATTTTCAGGACAGGAATAGAACAGGAGGCGATGGCTGAAGAAGTGTTTCAGCAGTAGTTAGGATTATAGTTTTTTTTACTGGACTAATCCGACCAGTCTACGGTACTGAGGCAACAAGGTGAATTTCTCATCTGCCGAAGCGGATTTACCCAGCGAATGATTGCTGTTTTCCACACCTTGGAGACAAATTCATCAGCCACCGCTGTGAGTCCTTGCAAAGCTTTACCAGAGATGTATGCATTTTATCACAGCGCCTGATATTTTCTAGCCTAAAACCCTGGTGCTAGTTGCTATGGTAATGGTAGTAAATACCGTAAGTGGCATAATAGGTCAGTGTGTGCCTCCTAGAAGCCGTCCTGACAGTACACTTCAATGGCTGAGGGTGGTTCACAATACCTTCAGGAAGAGGAATTTATGGACCATCCGTAACTTTAGGGTATCCGTAACCCAATGGGTTGAAGATGCAAGGAAGATCTTGAAGAAAATGAGATGAATTAATGATACTCGGTGAATCTGCTGATCTTTATGTTAATTGTATCAATGAAGAACATTAAACTACTGCACCCCCCAGCCTGGAATACCTACACAGAAGTGCAAATGGAGACTTCAGGTTTACGCCCCTTTAATCTGTCACCAGTTAAAGGGTTTTTTCCGACATTGATAGGTCATTCGGGTCCCCACCAATTAGCTGTCTGAGAGGGCACCGTTCATCATTTAAGACGTCACATTCATCGGTCACATGCGTGGTGGGCATCCCTACAAGGCATTAGAACTTGACCACAAAAAGAGTGGGGCTGTTCATTAAAGGGGTTTTCCCATCTCAGACAATGTGGGCATATTGCTACAACGGAGAACAGAGCCCCGGAGCCTCGAGAGTTATGGTTCATTTCTAAGGGGCCGCAGAAAATAAACGAGCACTAGCTCGCCTATTTCCGTCTGCCCCATAGAAATGAATGGGAGCAGTGTGCCCCCCTTCACCTCTATGGGGAGAGTGCTTGGTGTTGGCCGGACCCTGGAAAGCCCGGGGTCCTCCAGCCACCACCTTCTCCGCTCCGTTCTAGGTGAAGGTGCAGGTCCCAGAGGTGGGACCCACACCTTTCAGACAATGAGGGCATATCCTAGTGATATGCTCCCATTGTCTCAGCCCTTTAAATTTCCACTGAAATGGGTGTGTCCCTGACTACATGGGGAGCATTCCTGGTTAGAACATGTGACTAAAATGTCCACTATTTGTAATATTGGTGTTGGTCTTATAGTGTTGCTCGTTATAGAAAATGGATAATGTCACAATGACATTTTCATTAGTTGGGGAGGTCCAGGCTCCGAGACTACTACCATTTACTAGCACGAAGATCTTTAATTAATGTTTGGTTTTTCTGTTTAATTCTAACAATTCTTCCAATTTTAATGGGAAAATGGTTGAGAAACTATAATGCAACTCTATGAGCTGTTGTCGGCTCTCCAATGTAAAGCCAGAAGAGACCAACTGGAGATGACCGGTAGGAGTCTTACTTACCGATTATAATATAAAAAAGGTCACAAAACATTTAATATAGATCACAGATTAAAGCTTTTGATCGTGGGGGTATGAGTGCCGAGACCCTCTCCAATCTCTAGAATGAAGGGAGAAACATGTAAGCATTTTGCACTCTCTCTTCTCATTGCAGCAGACCCATAGACTTCTATTGATCCCATTTTCTGCAAAAAAGGAGACAGAGCGCGATATGCCAGTGCTTCTCTCTCCTCCTTCTAGCGATCGGTAAGGGTCTCAGCACTCAGACCCCCCCACTGATCAAAACCTTTCATATGTCTCTATGACATGAGTCAGTGACCCTTTAAAAAAACATAGGGACACATTTATTAAGAATGGCATTTTAGACGCAGTCTTAATAAAGCCCCATAGCTGGCTGTGGATCCGCTGGAGTTATGAAGAGAGCGCCAGCCTTTCCATAACCTCGGCGGAACCATCGCCAGTTCTAAATGTAAGATAGCTTCTGAGCTGTCTTACATTTAGACCATTTTCTACGCCTAAAATAGGCATAGAAAATGATGAATGAGAGGGACCTGCCGGCCTGCCCCCTTCATCGCCCACAATTTTAGAACTGGAGTGAGCAGGCGAAGTAACCAATAGTGGCACAACTAACCATTGCTCCGCCATGTGCGCCTGAAATATGTCTAATTTAGGCGTATTTCAGCTTAGTAAATGACCCCCATAATGATTTTGGAAATAGGCAGTAACAGAGGCGCATACTTTTTTGCACCCCCTATTATGTAGAGGGCTGAAGGCTGTGCCATTTATTGTATATTAGATACTGTATTTGCTGTCTATTGATGATATACCTCCCCGATGCTATTAACAAATCCTTTCCTTAGTCTGCATGTAGTTTAGCAGAGCTCGGTCAGCTACTCGTCAGTGCTATGATTGAGACCTATTATGCACCAACACTGCACTTAATCTGCATCACTTTTCTAGACAGATTTTTGGCACAGACGTATTAGTAATCCTGGGCCACTGTTTTAAAATACTTGTAATAAAAAAGTGTTTATGGTGATGTTTTTTATTCACAATGTATAAAGAAGCCTATGGGATAAATACAACAACAAAATTATCCAGAGCATATCTGTCAGCAAAAACAAAATGCAAAACACTATTACAGATTTTTTGGGAAAAAATGTCACTGAATTAGATGCAGTATGAAGGAAAAGTTCTTCCTTTATATGCTGAGTTGACAGTAAAGTTCACAGCATCCATTATGGAGAACACTAGTTGCTTAAAATGGGTTGTCCAGGACTTCTTTTTTCCAGAAACAGTGCCACTCATGTCCATGGGCTGTGAACCGTAATGCATGTAAGACAATAGGGTTGAGCTGGAATAGGACAAACAGTCCATGGACAGCATTGGTGCCATCGCTGGAAAGTATGTATATTTTATTCTATTCTGGAAAACCCTTATAAATCAGTTTACTAGGAACAACAATTCCCATGAAATCTCCCCACCCAATTATCACAAACAATAGGAAAGACATATAGATTTATTCCCATCTGTAAGCCCCATCAACAGAGACAAGAGGGTAGAGCCAAGAGGATAAGCCCATTTTTGAAGGGTTCAAAGAGATGGCTGCCTTGTCTGGCCCCCTCAGTTGCACCAGCTAAACGCTCAAATTGAATAGCTCATAATTCTGATGCTGCTACTTAAAGGGTCACAGAAAAAAAAAAGTAAAAAACTTTTGATATAGTGAAATATCAAAGGTTTTAATCAGTGGGAATCTGCGTGCTGAGACCCCCAAAATGGCTAAAACAAGGAGAGAGAAGCGTTCAAATAGCGCACTCTCTCTCCTCGCTGCAGGAGACGGGCGCAGTAGAAAGTCTATGGGCCCATCTCGATTCCGTCTCCTACAGTGAGGAGAGAAGTTTCCCTTTAAAAGAAGCGGGGAAAGTAATTTAAAGTGGCTGTTCAGTGATGAAACATATATTCTCAACTGGAGTTATGTAGAAAAAAATAGCTTCTTTGTGTGGATACTGATATTATTATGTACTAACTATTACACCCATGGGCAGGGGCATAACTACCATAGTGGCAGACCATGCGACTGCTATGGGGCCCAGGGCAAGAGAGGGCCCAGTCTTAGTTGGGATCATCTCCTCTATTATTGGAGGTAAAAACTTAGTCAGGACTCTACCCTCTAAAGGAACAACTTTTAGCTGATGAGGCAGTGGAAAAATTACCCAAGGGTCATTGAAGGGGTTTAGGCATAAACCCTTCTGTCCTGTGTGGGGGGCCTGGTTTGATCCTTGCTATGGGGCCCTTACTGTAGAGATCAACTGTAGATACTTAGAACCACTAACTTGCCACTGCTCATGGATGTTCTTTTAATTTCCTTTCAGAACGTGCACCTATTTGCTAGAAAAAACTTTTTGGCTTGCCCACACAATTAGTGTTAGTAAATAAAAATTAATTCTCTGTACTGACATCAAAAGTTTTTTGAAAAACACAGTTACACGTTAAACGTATAGTTTGCATTGCTATTGACTATTACCTGGATGTGCTGCTATATACATTACACTGTTGGTTACTGTTTTTTTTCTGTACATTGTGACATCCATATTTCATCTGTTGAGAGTCACCACATAGTTGTCTATTATCACTACATACACTGACTCTGGCTCCTACTGTTTGAGTAGGAGTTGAATGTGTCACCTAAAGGATTTCCGGAAGACAGATGGTCCTTTTCATCCCTTCACTCATCCAGGAATCTTGTGAATGAGGCACTATCAACATTCAAGATACTGTGGAAAGACAGAAAGGAATATGTTGGAACAATGCTAATTTTCTGCTTTTTATTTTCTTTAGATTTAATGCCACTCTGTGTTACCAATACAAGACACTTAAAGCTGTCAGCTTCTTGAATGCTTTCACGTGAATGCTTGTCATATATTACAGAACCTTAGAAAGTCGAAGCACCTTAGGGGGCAGCCAAACTATCACAAAGATTTAACAGCTCTTGAAATAATATCCCCAAACCTTGGAGAGCCTGCTGGGTCAGTGGAAAAACATAAAACCGAGGAGGTTATAAATAATCTTTCTTTTATCACAGGCTATAATGTCTTGGTAACTTCAAAGGCCAGGTCAAAGATACTGATTCATTTGAAGTTCTGCAGACAGTAGGGCATTATAGTAATGGACACTTGCTGAACAGTAAGACATTTACAATTCCTATATGTTTTCCTTGAGATTGTGTCCTACATTGTACAGGCAGCAGTGTAACAAGTAGACCACATAAATAATAAAAGGGGTTTAGGAGGATTAAAGACACTCCAAGTAATTTACAAATTTAAAGGGCTTATCCAAGACTACATAAAGCCCCTTTCATGTGCTGGGCCCCTCACATTGAATATACTTACCTCGGTCCCCACTCCCTGGGCCGCTCTCATACTGCCACTGCTGCTTCTCCCCGTGCATGGATGAAAACATCCGGTGACGAGGGAAAGCAGACAATGGCATGGCAAGGATGTGGACGAGCCTCCCTGGTATCGCTGGTTACTCTAGGGAGGCTCGTCTCCATCCCCCGCCTGCCATTGGCTGCTCTCCTCACCCCCCGGTGACCGGATGTTTCCGGCATGGTGCAGAGAGTGGGGATCGAGGTAAGTATAATCACCGTGAGGCGACCGGCACATGAAGGGGGGGGGTTATATAGTCTTGGATAACCTCTTTAAATAAATAAGAGCACATAAATACTTTTTTTTGCTATCCACTATTGTCTTAAAGGGGTTTCGGTGAGTAACATTTTTGTGACCTAACCTCAGTATAGGTAAGCAATATTTGATTAGTCGGGATCCACACCAATCAGTTGTTTGAAAAAGCCCCGGCTCTTGGTTGAGTGCTGTGGCCTCCTCCTAGGCCTCTTCTTCATTGGTCACATGGATTATGGGCAGCTCAGTCCCATTCAAGTGAATGGGCCTGGGCTGCAATACCAAGGACAGCCACCCTCTAACCTGAGGATAGGTCATCAATATTGCATGCCCAAAGAAAATCCCTTTTAAGATGGGATGTCCAAGACAAGTGTAAAATGCCTTATGGTAAGCATTATTTATGCCTTGCAGATTCACAATGGCATCTTTTCCTAGCTAGTTTTGCTTTTTGTACACGTGATATTTTGTTAAAAAAAAGAAGAACTGAATAAGGCTACTTTCTCCTCCGGCAGAGGATCTCAAAACCGGAGCAATATGCTTCAGTTTGGTCATCATGCATTCTCAATGGAGAAAAATCCATTCGAGATGCATCAGAATGCATCAATTCTGGTTTGTTCAGTTTTGTACACCAGACACAAAGCCGCAGAAAGCTGTGGTTTATTGTCCGGTCTGTGAAACGGAACAAACGAGATCCGGCACCAAAAAACAATGTAAATCAATGGGGAAAACATCAGTCTGCAAACAACTGGTCCCTCATCCATTGACTTACAATGATTTTAATGGCAGATCTGGTTTGATTTAATACAACCACATCCTAACGGAACGGATGCATCCTGGTGCATTAAATCAAACGGAACCATTTTGCTCCGGTTTTGAGATCCTCTGCCGGATCTCAAAACCAGAATACAAGACCACAGATGTGAAACTGAACAGATGAAGACAGATTTTAATTTTTTAGCCATGAATAGAATCCCAGGGTTCACCTTTTTCTGCCTCATTGACAAAATATGCCATTTAAAAGGACAGTCTAATGAAGACGACCCCTTCCCTAAAGAAGTTGACTAAAGAAGAGTCTGACTCTTGCAACCCATAGCAAGGAGGAGGGGTCCTGAGTGTGTGACCACCTCCTATGGCAACTATATGCTCTATGACATTGGTTGTCTTTATGAGACAAGCCCTTAAATCCCTTCACACTCAGTGGTGTACTATAACTTTAATTGGTGTACTGAGTAAATTATCAGATATGATCTATCACAGTGATGGTGCAAGTTCAGGATCTGGGCCCAAGCCATCACGGGTGGATGCCAGCTGGATTACACTGCTGACACCGTGCTTGTTTCGGATATAACTCTGATCTTGGCAGTTTAATCCTTTGGATGCTGCAGTCAATTGCAACCCGGCATCTGAGAAGTTAAACCCTTCCATCTGATTGGCACCCCATGAAAAATTTGCAGGGTGCCAAGTTGGGTTGGAATGATTACTCAAATCAATTGAGTAACATGAAAAAAAAAAATCCTTGATGCACATTTTTTGCATTGAGGATTCATTTGTATCATGTGACCACAAAGTGTGAGTGAAGTGCTTGCTATTACTCACCGCACTATGGACTCCTCTGCTGCACTGTCCTCCTGACTTACATGATGTAGTGCACGTAAGTGCAGACTATGAACTGACGCTGTGGGATGTCAGGTCCCAGTGCATCACATGAAGAGGACGGTGGTAGAGCTGTGCAGTGTCTGTGGCATCCCTAGCAGGAAAGGTAAGTATTTGATTTGACTGGAGCTGGGGAAGGATGGCTAGGAGGGGGATTGGGGGAACTGATGGCATGGGGAAGTTCATGGCACTGGGGGAAGCAGGTAGCACTGGAGGGGGAGGGGGTGACTGATGGTATTAGGGGGGTAACTGATAGCACTGGGGGGAGCTGATGGCATGTGGGAGCTGGTGGCACTGAGGTAGGAACTGATGACGCTGGGGGGAGGAACTAATGGCACTGGGGGAGGAACTGATAGCACTGGGGGAGGAACTGATGGCATGAGGAAGGGGACTGATGGCATGAGGAAGAGGACTGATGGCAGGGGGGTCTGATGATTGCATGGGGGGGCTGATGAGTTTTTATAGAAAACATTCTTTTAATTAGTTTTTTCTTATTAGAGTACTCGATTAATCATTTGATTAATCGGTACAATACTTGATTACTAAAATAATTGATACCTGCAGCTGTAGTGCCAAGTAGTTGTCATGGCAGCCGAGGCCTTCTGAAGACACCAGGCCTTCCATGTTCTGCCCTCTATTTTAACTTTACACCATGTTCCAAATTATTATGCAAATTATATTTATCTCTGATTTTCCTAAATGGTCGGTGCAAATGACAGTCAGTATAATAAAAGTCATCACCCGTTAGAGTATACATCGAATTTTATTGAACAAACCTCCCAATGATAACAGTATATTCTTTCAAAAATTTAAAAAAAAAACTCAAAATGCACTGTTCCAAATTATTATGCACAGTAGAGTTTCTAAACATTTTGTATGTTTTTTAAAAACTGAAAATGCTCATTTGTGGAATTTGCAGCATTAGGAGGTCACATTCACTGAAATAAAAAGCTATTTAAATCCAAAACATCCTAACAGGCCAAGTTACATGTTAACATAGGAACCCTTCTTTAATATCACCTTCACAATTTTTGCATCCATTGAACTTGTGAGTTTTTGGAGAGTTTCTGCTTGAATTTCTTTGCATGATGTCAGAATAGCCTCCCAGAGCTGCTGTTTTGATGTGAACTGCCTCCCACCCTCATAGATCTTTTGCTTGATGATACTCCAAAGGGTTGAGGTCAGGGGAAGATGGTGGGCCACACCATGAGTTTATCTCCTTTTATGCTCATAGCAGCCAATGACACAGAGGTATTCTTTGCAGCATGGGATGGTGCATTGTCATGCATGAAGATGATTTTTGCTCCTGAAGGCACGTTTCTGTTTTTTGTACCATGGAAGAAAGTTGTCTGTCAGAAACTCTATATACTTTGCAGAGTTCATTTTCACACCTTCAGGAACCCTAAAGGGGCCTACCAGCTCTCTCCCCAATGATTCCGGCCCAAAACATGACTCCTCCACCTCCTTGCTGACGTCGCAGCCTTGTTGAGACATGGTGGCCATCCACCAACCATCCACTACTCCATCCATCTGGACCATCCAGGGTTGCACGACACTCATCAGTAAACAAGACTGTTTGAAAATTAGTCTCCATGTATGTCTGGGCCCACTGCAACCGTTTCTGC